>JAWZYV010000816.1:0-600000 GCA_038373885.1 Cheiracanthium punctorium | reverse complement strand
TTGATAACACATAAACTTGGAAAGGAAAGTGTGATAATAAAGAACAAAACTAGTTTTTTCCAGTTGCCAAATTAGTTGCCTAGAGTAACGGAAAGTTGTCATATATTTAAAAATAATATGAAAATCACATTTTTTAACTAAAAGAATATCATACGTTGCCTTATCTCTAATTTAGTAACAAAAGTCTCTTTTTTAAAGGGCTGACACTCTAAAATTTATTTGAAATAGTTGCTTTAGTAGCCTTAAAAATCAAAAATAGTTGCATAACACAATGAGTTTAGTAGCAAAACTGTTGCGAAGTTAACAAAATACCACTGTTCTCGACATTCAAAATAGTCACAAGTAACTAAACATTTAATATTATGCCTTATTATGCTATAAAAATATAAAATCAATACAAAGTATCACACAATTTAAGGCCTTTTTAACAACAGCAAGTATACTGTTTGTTGTTGTTGTTGTTTTCAATAATATTATTTAGTTTAATCTCTTTAGTCTTGTGTTCTCTTACTTTAAGCCTCATTTGTTGGGCACCTTCCAACATTCCTTGCGCAATCCTCATCTCTGTGACATTAGTCTTTTTTAATGTTTCTTTTAATATGTCATTTACTTCCTTAAGTAATTTATCTGCAGATTCTTCTGTGTTTCTTTCTTTTCTTTGGATACCTGCTTAAATTTTGTTTCAAATTTCTTAACTGGTTGCTTCTTGTTTTCAATGTCTTCTTTTCTTGCTCTTTTGTTTCTTCAATATCTTGCTTTCTTTTCTATTCTTTAATAAATGCATCATATGATTTGTGAACATTGTACATCAAATTCATAAATTCCCTTACAACAGATATTTGGGCAACATTTTTAAACATGCTGATATAATCTTTGATTATAAGTCTCTCATTTAGAAGTCTGAAACACACAGAACTCTTTTCCTCTGTTAGAACTTTACTAGATACAGAGAAACCTCTTTCTGCATCCAAATTACCATGAGAGAGGCATAAAGCTGCTTTCAACCCTTTTTCTAGAGAAGGATATTTACATTCATCTTTAAAAGATCTCCAATTGAAAATTTTCTTCCAAAAAATACCTATTTTTTCAGTATTTTCATTAGTAGACAGATTTATTTCTGACTGAAGTATGCGCCACTCATCTTTAACATTTATATCTGATACTCCAATGAATGGCAAATCTTGCAAGAGTTCTCCAATTAATTGTAAACTTCGATCATTAAGTATAACTTCAGGCTGTAAACTAAACATTCAAAAAGTGATAAAATGTTGAACTTCAACTTTTTTACCAAATAATTATGTGATGTCATATAATGTTGCTGGATCTTTCTTAAAGCATCTAATCGGTTCTTTTCACTCAACAATTCCAGACACTTTCTAGTTTTTCTCCACATTTGACTTCTGACATTTCTGACAAATCTTCTAACATGATCTCTTGTGTGTGATCTACACCAGGCTTGCAAATGCATCCTGATTTATTTTTCAGAATTAGTTTCATTCCGATGACAGAATATGAACTAATGGTTCTGAAGTCTGAAACATGGAAGAGAATTTAATGAATTCAAAACTTTCGATGACAAAATTAATCTCGACCTGCTTGTCAACATATGAGTACTTGAGATATTTCATGACTTTTTTATACTTTTCCATCTGCATTAATCTTTTTTCATTTAGTGGAATGAAAACCAAGTGGTACTCTGATACAGAAGGACATTGTTCTAAAAGTCTCTCTAATGCTGGTCTAATTGTTAACCATCTACTTGATACATGCTTAATAAATTTGTATTCAGGAATAATCTTTTTTGCTTGCATTTTCATGTAATCAACCCATCATGAAAGAAACTTAAAATTATAAATTTCTATAATTAAAATGCAAGCAACTTCACCAAAGTCTTCCATCTCTTTCAAAAATGCATTATTGACTATGTGGAGATTACAGGTCCCCACATCCAACAGACCTTTACTTCTTTCAATGATTAGGTTTTCGTTCACTAGACTCCATTAACCTTTTTATTCACATTTGGTCCATCACAGCCAAGCATCAATAATTTGCTAAGTGGTGAATTTACTTCATTTAACACGGCTTCAATTTCACTATATATATCTTCGACTGTCGCCTGCCCAAAAACTCTGTCTTTAAACGTTTGACAACAACATGACTTTCAGCGTCAGACCAAAACCTTATTTTGAACTGTAACTCCTTTTTATCAGCATTATTTGTCTAGTCATATGAGAGTGCAATATGATTTTTATGCATCACACAGCAACAGCTTTCTGAAATATGGACCCAAAGCTTCTGTAATTATGTATGTTAGTTTGGTTTTGCCAAGTTGGAAACCACTAGGAATTGATGGAAACACAGCACCGAACACATCTTTTAAATCATCGGCTGTGATTGAAGCTGTACCGAAGAAATATTATTGTGAAAAGAATTTTAATATATTGGTGATGATGGTAGTATTTGTAAAATAAATATAGAAGCAGAACCGTAGAGAATTAAAAATTGCAGCTCATGTGATCGATGATAGAATATATTTGATGAATTGGTCGAACACAGGGTTTTCTCCTGTTTACGTATTTCCTTTTTTTTTTTTTTTTTCTTTTACTACACGTGCACTTAGAATACTTGGGCACGAAGTAAACACTTTATTGAAGGGAAAAAAAGGACAATCATTAACATGCAAGATGTGGATAATTCCTTGCACTAAACAAAACATCACTTCTGAACTCTATAGATGAAGACGCATAAAAATGCACTATTTCTTGAATCACAGAAGAAAACAGATAAATGACGATAATGAGCATTTTTTTTTTATTTTCAGGAGCACAATATAAGCTTCTTGGTTAAGTTGCACACAATAAATATTGAATTATGGAACAATTACATATTTTCACATAAAATTAGAATACATTATGGGCATGGACAGAGGCACAATCCCCGAGGGGAAAGTGCTTGCTCGAACCTCCAACGCAGCTCTACTCTGCTCGCTGACTTACATATTCAAAGATGCACAGTGGGGTATGTCACAAGGTCAACTTTTGCCGTTAAGCTATTACATATGTAAGAGAGAAAAAAGGAACACAAATGACTTTTCTAGAACATTCGATGCATGCATCTGCACACAGAGAAACAAAAAGAAAAACAAAACACTGCGGTCTGGGAGCAGTGCAATACTGCAAGTTATTCTTTCATATGAATAAGTGCGAAAAGAGAATGGGAAGAAAAAATATAAATAAAACAGATTGCAGCTGTAAGTTTGATTAGCATAGCAGAAGGCAGGAAATTGAAATGATTAAAAGTGTGTTCTTGCCTTACAAATAAAATGGCTAAAAGGAAATTTTAAAGCTTTAAAAAGAGTTACTGTTAAAAAAAAACTTAAAATTAAATTTAAAATAGATTATTAGTTTAAATTTAGACAATATTAATTAAGATTTGTATTAATAATTTTTTATAAAAATATATGCACGTTGTGTCAATGTGACAGAAGCCATGTTACATTGAACCAGTTTTAAAAACCATATGAGTTCAGCTTTGGTTGTTGCTTGGCATTAGGGATGAGATTGAAGGAGGGGCTTTGAAATGCAGTTAACTGCACTAAATTGATCAAATGTTTAAATTGGTAATTCCAAGGCATATGGCAACATCAATCAGGAAATTTTGAAAATAGCTGCATTGATACTGGAAATAGCTGCTTTTAGGCTTTTTTTGACTTAAAAGAGACGTCACAGTCGCCTAGAGCCAAAAATAGCATTTTAGTAGAAAATGGCAGCCTTGTTTTTAAGTTGATAGTAAATACCTTGTTTTTGCATAGTTCCTTGTGAGATTATGGATATCAAAACTACAGCTATGGAGTCAAAATATTAAAAAGTACTTACATCAGTATAATGAAAGGCAGGTGAAATGCCTTGGATAGATGAAATTTGCAGTGGTAATCCATCTAATTTCCGAAGTTGCTTAGAAAGTGAATCAAAAGCATTCATTACAGTCAAGTGTGCTTCTTCACCAGTACCATAAGGCAACAGATCTTGGGACAATATGGTTTTGGGGATATGAAGAACCACATCTACATCTGAGCCAGCCACAGTAAAACTATTTTCTGGGCAATCCAAATGCCTAAAATTTTCCAAAATAAAACAAAGTTTAAAAGTAGAACTAATTAAGGATATATTAAAAAATAATGAAAGGCTTCGTTGTGAATTGTTGGCAATGATCTTACTAAAAAGTACAGTTGAGCACCAATTATCTGGACTGGTCAGGACCAAGGTCAATAGAAAGTTGGTCCTTGCTCGATTTGGTTAATTGGATAATTTGGTTAATCAGCATCCAGATAATTGACACTCATTCATCTCATTTTCTAATTCATTTTTCCCCCCACTATGTATAATCTAAAAACTATGTAAAGTCTTTTTTTCTACAAACAAAAAAACAAATGTATATATATA
Organism: Cheiracanthium punctorium; assembly: GCA_038373885.1. Taxonomy (NCBI): domain Eukaryota; kingdom Metazoa; phylum Arthropoda; class Arachnida; order Araneae; family Cheiracanthiidae; genus Cheiracanthium; species Cheiracanthium punctorium. The sequence continues at coordinate 595,558 of JAWZYV010000816.1, read as the reverse complement.
TTTCAATATAATATTAGTTTAAAAAATATTAATATATGGTCAGGTTACTTTATGTTACAGAAACTTTTATTCAAGAAATGATTCCAAAATATTTTATATTTTATAACTAATATAGTTATTGCATATTTTGCCTTCCAAATGAAACAAGAAGCAAACTATCACCTTCGCAATAAAAGGGTTACATGCTTCTTGGGTGAACCATTGCTTAGATTGTTTGTCATCAATGAAAGATAAAACAGCCTGAAACCTGTCTGGCAATACACAGTGGTAGTTCACTTTGGAAGCAAAATCGCTTACCCCTGTTGTACCAAATTGTACCTTTACTGTTAAATGTTCTAGCATCTGCTGATTGGGACAAATTATAAAATGATCTTGGCCAAGCACAAAATACAGCCAAGCACAAAATGGAAATTGAAATGCAAGGCACTCATTTGACCTGTTCCTACAGAACATTAATGTGGCCACCATTATCAAAAACAAAGTCTTTTAATAATGAATTAGTATTCAAAAAATGCATAAGTGTCTAAGACAAGAGGCCAGATGTCAGTCAGTTATAAACAATGTTAGCCAGTATTTGTAAATATGCATACATTAATAATGTTTAAAAATCTGCACACTTTTAAAATTTTATGTAATATTTAGGTCTTAAAAATTTTAAATGGCCACCAGATGAAAAAGTTAATGGCCATTTTGGCCGTTTTCAATTTGAATCATTTGGAAAGATTGATTTAAAATTCAGATATGTATATATAAACAGCCTTGAACAGAAAATAAATATGGAAGTACAGAACCTCAAATTTCCTGACTTACTACTAAAATGTAAGTAGCTAAACTAATATACTTATCTTATAAAAACTAATAAACTTAATTAAATCTTATACAGATGAAGAAAAAATTATGGCAAGCCTGTCAAAAGTGAATGCCTGTAGGTACAAGACATATTTTGTAAAAATTATTTAATACCGTTTTTCAATCACTTATCCAAGGATGGCAACACTAACATTTCATTATTTTTAATTTAGTTTTTTTTTTTTTTTTCCCTCAGACTTTCCATTAGAAAATACTTTTACTTAACAGTGATTTTCCAGATTTTGGACCACCATAAATTGGGATCATGATTGACATTCGAAACACAATAAGAAAAGTTGATAAAAAAAGATAATAAAAAGAAAAAATACACTAATTGTGCAATAAATAATAAATATTTTAAAAATCTATTTTAAAACAATAGAAAACGTTCATAACTTTAAGTAGCTTAAGTTATGGAGTAAATTGAAAATGCCAACTAAATGAACATAAAAACTACTTATTTTAACTCGTGTGAGCATACCTCTTTAAAATGTCTTTGACCATTTGAGTAAAAGCTTTTCTTTTGTCTTCAAAAGTATTTGCTGGCCAGAATACAGCCTCACGTATAGAGCCATCCTGAAACCGCCTCATTTCCGACTGATCGCCCCAAAACTGCCTGAAATCTCTGGCCTGTAAGAATACGAATTAACAAAATTAGCTAAATTAAGAACTTTTGTACATTACAATGTCAGTAATTTATATAGAAAGTCCTTTTGAGTGCACATAAAATATGAAAAGCATACACAAAATGTGAAGGCATTTGTATTGATTCATCATTATATTTAAAAAAATAAATAAAAACCTCGGGATCATCAGCAAGAGGGCCTTTTTCTATATTACTAAATGGAACATCTGGGTCCAACAGTAAGCCAATAGTTACTTCATGGCAGTTTGGGCTCGGCGGTTCTTCAGAAACTGACCACTAAAAAGTTTTTAAAAAAGTAAAATTTAAGTATGAATAAAAAGTTCCCTCACTCATACATCAAAATCATAATCACAGTTAAAGAACATATGGCTAAAAAAAGACTATAAAAACTTACTGGTTCAAAAGGATTTGTTGAAACATCCAGAAGCAAAATTCTTTTATTAAGTCCCTTCCTCAGAATATCACAGATTTTAGGCATGGCAGCTGCAATTTTGTTTGCTCCGAAATTCAAAAAATCCTTGTCTTCACACAATTTCTTGGAATACTTCCTGAATTTCTTAGAGCCTTTCAAACTATAACAAATTTAACATCCAGATATTATATAACAGTTAATAAGAGGCAGAGGAAGTAAAAAATCCACATTCTAAATAATAACAGGGTTGACAACCTTGAAAGAAGAATTGGAGGAGCATTTTGTATATTTGCAAAGTAGTTCAATATTGCACATAAATATCACTAAAAGCCACAATCACTAGCATAAACTTGTGTTTATATTTTTGATTTAGTTTAAATGTAGGTCTGTAATTGCATTTTGTGAATAATAAAGCATTTATAAAAACTAGAACATACATTGTATATTATTAACAGATTTAATTTCCCTCTTGAAGTAACAAATATCCCATAAAATCACATAAAAATTAAATTCATATAGAACCATCCCTGCCCTATTTCTATTTTTTTTTTTTTTTTTTTTTTTTTTTTTTTAAAGAATCATCTAATTCAGTCCACATGATAAAAAGTATTGTTGCTACATTACAACAAACATTAAAAAAAGGGGGGGTTCCGATGAATTGATAACATTCTCCTTTTTGATGTTGGTTAATTAAAATACGTAACTGTTACTTACTAAATTAAATATTCAAATTTCTCCAATGGTGATATCTTTCTCATGAACAAATGAAAAAATGTATTTGGCACATCATTATCAAGCATAACCAATCCCAATTTTGCTTCATGCTTCACCTAAATGATAGATATTCATATTGCATTATGGCATTTAAGAATCTAAAAAATAATAAATATATATATATATATAGATAGATAGATAGATATAAAACATCAAATTACCATATCTAGAGTTTCTTTATTCACAGAATAAAGCAAATTTAAAGAGCCAGATTCATCTAGAAATATTCCAGGAAATACTTTGAATTCTTCAAAAGAAAGGCTTTCTCCTTGTTCATTTGCTAATGAAATACCTTCAGCAAAATTTTCATGTTCTAATAATAAGAGAGGAAAGGAAATTAGTAAATGAAATTGAAAATACTACTAAACACTGCTAAGGTTTCTGTTAGATTTAAGACAGTTTTAAGTAAGATTTCTTGACCCTTGTTTGGTGGTCCACCTTTTGAAAAAATTACATGACCTACAACAGAGCTGTCATAGCTTATTGTTCATTAGGCATTATGTCACCTGCGTGTCTTATAAACGTGCATTTAAGCTGCTTGTTTTAACTTTGTGCGAGTTGAGACAGCAGTGTGGGGGGAGGGGCTTCTGTCTGGTGTATTTCTGCCATGTTTTACAGCTTTTATTAGGAAATGCAATCCCGATCCCGCGGGATCCCATACAAATGTTTGCGGGACTTGTCCCACGGGATTAGGATCGTAATCCTGTGGGATTGACACCGAAATAAATTATTTTTTAGTACAATTTCACGCTGCTTTCCCAATCAATAGACCAAAAATTTTTGCATATTTATGTCTTTTAATCTAACAATAAACGAATCAATAATTACAAATTTTAATTTAAAGTTTTATTTTATTTTATTTTTTTTTAAATTAGCTTCCAATGGGAGTTTAGATCGAACAACTAAATCTAACCATCGTAATCTAAATTTTTCGCAAGCTTCCCAATCTCCAAATAAACTGAAATATTTCAAAATATTTCATACCAAATTATCAATTAATCACAAATTAATAATAAAACGTTTCATTTAAGTTTTTAATATATATATATATATATATATATATATAAGATTCACACTTCTAATTATTTTACTAAAATTAAATCTAGACTAGGAAATGATTCATTGGATTTTTTCGATTTTGTACGTTCGTTTTTCAGCAACTAAGAAAATAACATGAGTATGTGAATGTATCTATTAATTGTATATTCCTGGAAAATCCTAATTTTTAGCAACTAACTACTTAGTTGCTAGACATAACTTGTAAATTATTCTGAATATCATGATTATAATTTTCATATTTCTGTAAGTTATTGTATTAATTACCTCATAAAATTAATTATTATTATTAATGTTAAACTTCATAGTGCTTGAAATCTTACTTTTTTCTGTTGAAATGAAGTCCACGTTAAATGAAATGCTAATCCCGCGGGATCTATAAATCTCAACCCCGAAATCCCGCAAGCCGGAAAACAGTGTGGGATTGCATTCCCTAGCTTTTATACATACATATATATATATATGTCACATATCCAAGCAATGGATCTGCCTTTAATTAATCTAGATACATTCTTGAGTATTTTTATTTGCAGTAGTAAAATATCTACATTATATACAAGAGGAGATTTCATACATACAGATTACATGAATATGTTAAAAGTGCAAGGAGAGAGAGAGTATAGCACCATATTCAGGAATTTTACAATGAGTGGTTCAACAATATCCCGCTAAGGAATAACACCACCTTCTAATCACCAGAAATTATAACAAAACCCTAATGTGCTCTAACGTAGACAAAGGTGGAGTTCACTGGTGAGACAACAAGAGATTGACAGGCTATGGCAGTACATGCTGAAAATGAATATCTTAACCAGATGCCTATCAATTAAGTTCAAAGGAGGCCAACTATGGCTTATAAGACATATATATACAGGGTGGTCAAAAAGAAAGTTTCCCAACATAATGACCTCTAGCGGCCGTTCTATTCAACCTATCAACATGAATTTTCAGATATAGCTTTTTGAAGGTATGCGCTCGAGATCCTGTGAACGACAAGTTAATAGTGCTAACGGTTACAGTTAAAGTGAGTATAAACTCTAGATTTGCCATTGGCAATACCCAATTTTTTTTTTTTTTTTTTTTTTTTTTTTTTTGTCTCAAAGTGTTCAGCGCACTCCAAAACCCCTACAAACACTTTGGACATTCTGACCAAAAAACAGAGAATTCAAAGATTCAATCAGATGAGAGATTGTAAACATTCCGCGAGAAATGCTGCATTCGGCTGCACTGTCCACTGTCTCCCGAATGCAATGTGTCATTGCACGCAATAGCACATGTGGGAAAAGCCAGATGAAACCGTTTCGGCCCTTTCTACGGTTTTAGCCAGAGGCGTAGCCATGGGGGGGGTAGGGGGGTCATAACCCCCCCATGAGGAATTTTTTGCCATACAAAATGTATATTCTTCACTCCCTTATCACACACATGTATGCATATATGTGAGTTGCAGTAGTCGTAACCCACCCCCATGAAAAATTTCTGGCTACGCCCCTGGTCTCAGCAATTGGTGTCCAGCTTCCATCACTCACGCTCGGCACGGCAATTACGGCTCATCACAGCTTTGTTTTTTGGGGTCACAATTTCCATTCCAAAGTGTTTTAAGGGGTTTTGGAGTATGCTGAACACTTTGAGACCAAAAAAACTGGGTGTTGTCAATTGAAAATCTCGAGTTTCTACTCACTTTAACTGTAACCGTTAGTGCTATTAACTTGTCGCTCACAGGATCTCGAGCGCATACCTTCAAAAAACTATATCTGAAAAGTCATGTCGATAGGTTGAATAGAACGGCCGCTAGGGGTCATTTTGTTGGGAAAATTTCTTTTTGACCACCCTGTATATAGATATAGATTTATAATTCTCAAAGATTAAATCTTTTACTATTACGGTCAATCTCATTCTAAAATTTAATGCTTAATTTATTTTTTCAACAGCACAGTTTTCTGAATTTGTACTTTGTAATGAAGTACTAGCAAAAAGTTGTTTAGTTTAGAGGTTGATTTAGTTTAGAGGATGCTACATTGGATAAAAGTGAGAGTAATTAACGATTAGAAATTTAAAAGTTTTTTCACCTGTCATAAATTCCAAATATATTTAAGTGTAAAAGCCATAAGCAGTTCATAAAAAGTAATTTGACAAACCTTTCTTTAATGTAGTTAAATTAATTTATGTAAAATAAAGGCAATTTAGTAAGACCCGATAACTGGTTAGAAAAAAATCCTGAATCTGTTTAAAAAATAACCAAAAATTGCATTCATTTGATTCAAGTCAGATTTTTTTTATTTAAATCAAATTTATTTGATTTTTTTTTAATTCTTTTTTTCATCAGCATTGCATATTTATATTTTTGCAACAGTTTGCTAAATAACTAACTTCTTAACTATATAGTATATTCTACTTACTCAACCAGAGGTTATGCTGAAGTCTGATAAAAGTGGGTCACAGAGTCCCATTATCTTGAAAAATATGGGTTTTTGCTTATACAAATCCCACTATGTGTTTTTTTTTGTTTTTTTTTTTGCATTACAGTCAGCAAAATTTGGATAAATTAATCAAAAATCTAAGTAAATGCTAACCCTGCTCAGCACCAAAAATTAAATATCTATGTTTTAATCTTCTTTTATTTTGTAATTCAATAGTGCAAACTAAGTAAGAGATAAACTTAAAGAACAAATTAAGTATTCACTTAATGCCAACTATTTATTATTTCTTTTCTTTTTTAATCACAATTTGTACAATAAACAATATTTTTAAGCAGATAAATTACTGATTTAACTGTTTCAATAAAAACACGAGCTTCGATGCTTTGTCCACTCCTAAATTGTTAGAAAGGCTAGAATGAACAATACCAAATAAAAAACTAACTTTCTATTCCAGTAAATGAAGCCATGGCAGTTGTTATTTGGTAAATATAAACTAGATTTAAAGTTCTCTGATACTCTCTTTACTCCCATTATATAAAATGAATCCCACCATTCGTAATCAGCCATTGCATCTGTTAGGGAAGTTGCTCTATTGATTAAATTTATAAGTCTTTAATCTTTTGGCATGTACTTTTAACATTGTTTAGTTTTGTATCAGCAAGTTGCTGACTTGTTTTTACCTGCTGCTGCCTGTACCCGCCTTCTACTCTCGTTGGCTGAAATGTATTGCATCATGCTTGCGCCATGGCAAACGTTCAATTCCCGCCGGTTTGGTGCGTTCATTTTTCTCCTTGGTTCCTTTTATTTAGCATTCATCTTTCATTTCCGAAAACGTTGGAGTATGTAAATTTTGTATGTTTAAAAGGAAGATGTGACCAATGATCTTGGCCTTTTTGTTGTATGAAAATCGGCAACAATGCTGACAGGATTATCACATTTCTTTAATGAATTCTAAACCTTGATTACAGTGTTGCATTCTTTTTCTTTCTGATAACAATACCTGAAATTATTAAGATCTATTCACATTTACTGCTTTGTATTTCGCTGCTACTGACTGATTTTCAATTCTCCTATAAGTCTGGCGAAATGCTTTTGGAATTTACTAGTGAAAAAGAAAAAAAAGAAAGAGTTATATCAATGATTTTTTTTAAATCAACTGAGTCAAATCAAGAGATTTAAACTATGCCAACCTGAACAATAGGCTCTGATTTCTTTCAAAAAAGAAAAAATAGATGATATGAAGGACAGTTTTAGCTATTCTGTTTATTCAACAGAACAACAAATATAGTACAGTAAAACCTGTATAAGTTTACCATGTATAGCACAAGAATTTTACGGACAACACAGACATGTGGTCAATTTATACATGTCTTATTTCAAATGATAAGTATGGTTGGTTCCAAGTGAAAGGCACGTGGTCAACTTAACAGGTTTCATTGTATAAGAAAATAGAGAGATACACACAACCAGCTGTAAATAAATTTCTAGCACTTACGTAAAGCTAATAATGTACATCTTAGCACTTGATATGGACTCATGAAGCAGTTGATTTTCTGTTTTTTCAACAAATATGCAATATACATACTGATGATAAATCCATTAAGCCTGCCACATCCCTATAAAATAAATTTAAAATTTATATTTTAACAGTTTGTAGTAATTTTTATTACATCAATAAATCCTATTTCATGAAGTTTAAGAAATTAATGCAGCAATGAAATAATTATTATTAGCAGTAAAATACTATTTATACAGTGGAACCCCAGTTTCATATGTTATTTTTTTATTGGTCTCAAAAGATTCCTATTCCAATAATGTTATAAGTATCTCGATTCTACATCATTTACTCTTAACATTTCCCCGTTTGGTGCATCATTTTAGGCAAAGAACCTCAGAAAATTTTATCTTCTTTCATTCGTGGAAAAAGTTTCAAAAGATCAAAAGTGCTTTCCCCCATGGTCAACTGGTTGTTTGTAATCAAAACCAGTACTCCCCTTCTCCAGTGAAAAAGTAACAATGAACTATTGTTCATTTACCAGCATGTGACCACGCCTGTATCACATAATATTGGGATAGGGATGATTATTTTTCCATCGTTCATTCATTTGAACCCACAGTGGAATGGACTGTGCCTCCTCAGGGTGTCTACCAAATTTCTGAAAGTCAATTTCCTGACTTTTGGGAGGTCCCGGGAAAAAAATTCCTGACCACATTTTACTTTGGGAAATTGCACAATGCCCCCTCCCTTGTCTTTACATTTGCATATTTTGTACAACTTCTTGAAATCAATTTTAACTGAAGTATACAGGATTAAGCTTTCATCAATTGAGAAACAGAAGTATTCGCACTTTCTGATAGAATTAACTAACTGTTCTTAGAAATACGGTCCTAAGCCATAAGTTACCAAGTAAGCTAATTTGTCTTTTACCCTCCCGTCACGATTGACGGGGCCCCATTTTCCCCTCCTTATATAAACACATCACTTGGAATTTACTTGAAATTTTTAAATCAATGCTTTCGCGGTCCGAAAAATGTGTTGCAATTGCTTTCGGTTTCCAGTCTGACAATTAGAGAGAAAGGGTTTTTTTAAAAAAAATTCTTTTGGTGAATTTTCCGGACCCATTATCCAATTTCCCAGTTTTTTCCAGACTTTCCGGACCCATTTTCCAATTTCCCAGCTTTTTCCAGACTTTCCAGACCCATTTTTATATTAAAAAAATAAACTATAATGTATCTTTTAAAAATCTTACTCTAAAAAACTTTAAACCTATCAATCTAGGAAAATAAAATATTTTCTTTGAAATTAATTTTTATAATTTTTCACCCCATCAAATGTATGAACTAAATTTTATATTAAATGATTGTAGACTTTATTAGAAAACTTAAAACAGGTCTTCATCAATCAAAAATGCAATGTGAAATTGAAATATTTCAAAAAATAAACTACAAATATATACTTTAAGTTTTTTTTTTCTACAAAAACTGAAAAATAGTAGTTATACAGTTAGTTAATTATAGTAATATAACTTACAGATAGCAGTCCTCTTTGGCTCAGCCAGAGTTTTATAAGTTTAATTCCATTCCTGATGTTCTCATGAGTTATATTTTCCTTCAGATACTTGTTCAATTTTGGAAGCAATAGATCAGCTAAAATTGTTGAATTATAATAGGGTGTTGGAATCTCAAGATCTGAAATTAATTACACTAATTAAATATGAGAAAAAAATTACAACAATTATTTAAAAAAATAATATATTTAAGTTTGCAGCTCAATTACACAGATAGCTGTATCTATCAACCAATAAATATCATTATCTCTATTACTCCAAAATTTACTTTTTTTTGGGGGGGGGGGAAAGGGGGGGTAAGGAGCAGGGAAGGGTTAAGCTTAAATTTCAAGATTTCAATAGAAAAATAACCATCAAAAAGCAGGCAAAGCAAAAATATTCTTTGATAAATCATTACTAAATACAGAATGAAGATATATTTTTGTGAATTAGAGATACTTGTATCCAGAAGTTAATTGTACACATTCAAGTTTTATCTTATTTTCTATTCTATTTTATAGATCATATTATTTTAACAATCACAGGTACCCATTCATTTGTTTAGTAATGAAATAAAACTCACTGGATATAAACTTTTGTAAGTCAAATTGGTCTATCATGCTTTTATGATGTTATAAAAGTCTATTAATTTGTTGTACATTTGACTTTTTAAACTGTTAATACAGATTTCCATAATTACCATTCACATAGTTTTTATGATTTGGATCTCTTTCTGCATCTCCTAACAACTTATATGGTGGGAATTCATTTTGCCCTTAAATAAGGCTATAAAATTACAGTCTGAAGAATTATATACCCTAAATGAACTGCCATGTAATTCTTAATTTATTTTTTTTAATTGCATAATCATGCGCAATTACTAAACTTCAATGCGAAAAGAGGTGTGTTATAAGTTTGACGCCTCTGTCTATCTGAAGCTTTCAGTTTAAAAGTGAATAAATTATTTTAAAAAATAAACTATAAAAGCAAATAACCTTTTAATGTAAGGTTAATATTCCTACACCCTACCCTCTTGGAAAAAGACAATTTTAAACACAAAAACTAACAATATTTTACTAAAATTAATTACCTTTCTGTAACAATAAAAAAAAAAACTATAATATCAGGCATAGCTCCTGCACATTAGTATTTTGCAGATAATGCATTGTAATTTAAAATCATTAATATCATACATAGATAATAATTTCAGAGTTGCTTAAAATCAAAAACTCTGATTTATCATCATTTGGCACATTTGTTTGGTTTATGACATTTAAAATTATGAAGATATGCATGTACCCTCATTTCAGTACCCTCATTTCAGAAATTTAAATGAAAATTACATTTACAGTGTCAGACTGACAGCATACATTTTTCAGTCTATTTAGTGAGTAAACAGTACAGGTGGCATTAAGTCAGAAAAACTGATGACATGACAAAAATTTCTATGCATAATAATCTTTTATACACAATTAGTATAGCATTTCTTGCAGCATTTCGCATACATACAACTTGTGTAATATTTATGTTATAATTTTTTGTTTGTTTGTTTGTTTAAGAGAGAGGGGGAGAAAGAGGGTGTTCCTTGTATAACTTTTGATATCGAACTATGCAAAGATGCAACATGTTATTTTAAAATTGTGTGGCAAAAGAATTCGGTGTACGTAAGTTTAAAATGAAATTTTACCAATGTATTTTGAATGCTTTATTCACAATTATGAGAAAAAAAAAAGCTTTTTATTTCATGCAAAAATTCACTTTGACGAAGTTTTGTGAGATAACTTACAATTTTTAAATCTGAAATTCAACCACAAAAGAGGTACTTGTATAACACATGAGAAGTTAAGATACAGAAAAAGATAACCACTTACCATCATCAGATTTACCCAATAACCATGAAGATCTCACGTTATTTTTTGAAGGAATAAATCTTATCACCTTAAATGCATTAACATCAGGATAGGCAGTCAGAGATATGATTTGATCTTTGATACCTATAAAAATTAATTAATTTTATTTAGTAACAATTTATTTACTTAACCCTTTCACTACTACCAGGACATATATGTCTCACAGGTAGTTTCAAATAACCCCAAAGGGATAAATATGCTTTGTATTAATATGAATGCATATCCCATTGGTATTCCTTGATATAACTGATAATTCAGTGTAATTTTTCACTTTTGTTGCATTTCACTGATATTTGTATTGTAACTGATGCATTAAAGTACTTATTTTATTTTTCTTTCTCATAAAAGAAATTAGTTGTGAAGAGTTACGAGGGAGAGAAGTTATAATAGCTTTGAATGATAAGAGCTTAAAATTGGTTCAGCTGATATGGCACACTACATTTTATTGGTATTTTATTTATTTATTATTGCTTTAATCACAGCATATCATGGATCTCTGTCTTAACAGGAACTATAACAGGCTTTAAACCAAATAGGTAGGCCATTCCTGAAGGTAGTATCTTATGAGAAAAAATCAGCAATTTTTTAATGTCAGTAGCAGAAATAAAAAGAACCGCAAAAATCAATCTCCAAATATCCACAAGCTGAAAACCCTATACTGAGGTTGTTTAATCAATGATATAAATTTTTAACTTCTGCATATTTAAAAAATTCCCATAAATCTTATTGAAATAATTTATGATTCCATAGCTTTTCAGCATTAAAAAAGATTTACAGCTTTAGAAAAGCAGTTCTTTAGATTTCAGAGAAAATAAAAAATTAAGCAAAGATTGAAAGAAAAGATAAGAGATTTGCTGTAAAACTGTTGGATGATTATGTTTAATAAAAATCTGATGTGTCCAACACATGACTTCCTTGCACGTCCATTAGATCAAAAATGTTTTCGATGCACTTCCTCTAAATTTATTTGTTTGAAAGAGATAAAATATCAATAATAGTAAGGTTTAGCGATTTCTAGCCAAATATTTCGATATCGCCAAGCTGAGTTCAATTTGAAAGATTTCCTTCTGACACTTTATTTGGTGATATTTCATCAAAAGCCGACAAACTTGAGATAGTTTGCGAGATTTTGGGGATAGCCACAGTAGTCATTGACCAAAGACTTTCAATGAATTGAATGCATCCATACACCTTAATGTATTTAAAGTCATTTGGCTCACCCTATAAATAAATTCTTAGTCGATTGCTGTCAAAAAAGATATTGAAAACAGTTAGATATTACAATAGTTCTAAATACAAAGTTAAAAAATCTACGGGTTAAAGTTTTAGAGTTATACCTCAAGAACTATGCCAAAAGTCGCCAAGCTTGGCGACTTTTGGCATAGTTCTTGAGGGAGGCACGTGACCGTGGTCGGACCATTACCTAACTTATGTGGTAAGACGGTATTGTGCTTGAAATGGATGAATGCCCCTAAAATTGCCATTGACCGGAAATCTTTGGAAATCTTTTGAGTGTTCCTGTAGCAGAACTGTAAATGATAAAGACACCTTTTTTAATGGAGAAATTCATTTTCTAACTCTTTTCAGCATATATCACTTCTGAGTCTTTTGAAATAGCCCAATACCTCTAAAAAACGCTTTGATGAATTTCGGCCCATAGAGCATAATGTATTTCGAATCTTTTAGGCGGTTCTGTAGATAAACTATCCAGTCGAATGGAACCGAAAGGGGAAGTGAACAACTAGATGTTACAACAATCCTAAATATAAAGTTTCGAAATTCTACGCCTAATAGTTTTTGAGTTAGGCGAGTTTAATGAATTTCGGCCCATAGAGCGTAATGTATTTCGAATCTTTTGGGCGGTCCTGTACATAAACTATACATTCGATTGCAACCAAAAGGGGAGGTGCACAACTAGATCATAGAACAATCCTAAATATCAAATCTCAACATTCTACGACCAATAGTTTTTGAGATATGCGAGTTACATACATACGTACGTACGTACGTACAGACGGCATGGAAAAACTGACCACAATAGACCGGCCGCTGGTCAAAATGAGTTGCAGACGCGTTTATATGATCGTGCATGCTAGCCTACGATGAGATGCATCGAAAAAATTCTTAAAATTAAATTTAGAGGTAGTCAAAATCGGTTTTTTATTCGAAATTTGGCCCCCAAAATTTTTCGGGATCACATTACTTCCTTATACTACGTACAAGGAAGTAAAAATTATCTAACACAAATGCTGCTGATATTTTTTTATCTTTTAATCTACTTTTCAAATAATTACAGCATAATCGCATGATAATATGCATTTTTTATAATGCAAACAAAAACATTGATTGTAGTGACTTTATAGGCAATTTTATTGGATTGCTAAAAATATAACGGATATATAATTATTCACAAGTATTAACAATGAATTTTGCAGTTTAAAGAACTGTAAAATTGTTAAAAAATAAAATAAAGTAAGTTTCCACTCTTTCCTAATGATTCATTTTCATTAAACAAATAATGCACACATCACAAGAGATTTTTCTTTCTGATTTTCTTCCCCCATAAAACAGAGTTTGCACATAACTTATGGCATCAAAATGTATTAAGTTAAATTAATAACATCATATTTTTACTGGCACAGTTTTTCATAAATAATAAAATAATATTAGTGTAAATCAATCAGAATAAATTCACTTTAAAATGAAAGAGATGGGGAGTGTAGAAAAAAAAAAAGCAAATGCAATAACAAAAAGTAAAGGAAATTAATAAGATCATTTAACATTTCAGAAATTTAATACAAAAATGCATCTGCAGACCTTTTGGGGTTATCAGAAGAAGGGGCTTTAGATGACAATCATTTTGATAACTGAACTTCAGATCTTCAATAAATTTAGCTTCTTGAAGAAACTGTGCAATTGTTGCAAGATATAGAGCACGCTTTCGATGGTAGCGTTCATTCAAAAAGTCCATACTTTGCCAGCAAGCCTAAAAAAACAATTAATATGACTTACAGCAAATATATCTCTGATGTTAAGCTGTTTCTTGGAAAAAAAAAAAAAAAAAAAAAAGCTAAAATGGCATTTTCTACAAGACAAATTATAAGCAAAAAAAGAAAAACTGTGTAAGACATTAGAAAGAATTAAAATTGTTTCTTAACAAGCTGTACTACATCCTCTTATAAATACTTTGCTAAATACATTGAGTTTCTATAAAATTTGAAAATGCAATTCTGCAGATTTTTTTTTATGTTTTAAGTCATATTTGTTAACTTATAAAAACATCTTGCAGTGAAACAGTAACATTTTGCCCTATTTATACCCAAAGAACAACCACAAACAGACTGAGATAAGAAAGCTGCTTATAAAATTCATTTTTCAATTTCTAGCACAAAAAATAGACCAAAAGGTATATTGACAATAAAAAATATAACTTTGTAATCCTTCTCATACTAAGCATGAGCGTTACTCAACAACCATAATTAAAAAAAAAAAAGTGAATGGGTGCATCCCTAAACATGTATAGAACCAATATGTAAGCTAAACTCTATAGATTTCATTTGCATTTAGACATTCAACTATAATTCTTTTTGCATTAAGACTAGTTTGGAAAAACTTTGCAATTTTTAACCACAACTTAAATTAAACTAATTATGGCAGGGACTTGAAATTCTTCACAATGTCTCTTCATAAGCTGTAAAACTGTACAATGTAATAAACAATAACCACATATCTGTTATGAATCTTTGCAAAATGTGTCACATTTTTGAAAATTTTGCAATTCAATTCCATATTAAAGAATATTTTCAGAAACCTTAATAAAAAGTGCAGGAAATATAGGGGATTTACGGTAAAACTGTTGGATGATTATGTATAATAACAATTATCAAACACAAATGTTGCTAATATTTTTTTATCTTTTAATATACTTTTCGAATAAATACAGCATAATCACATGACAATATGCATTTTTTTAATGCAAACAAAAACATTGATTGTAGTGACTTTATAGGCAATTTTAGTGGATTGCTAAAAATAGAATGGATATATAATTATTCACAAGTATTAACAATGAATTTTGCAGTTTAAAGAACTGTAAAATTGTTAAAAAATAAAATAAAGTGATAAGTTTCCACTCTTTCCTAATGATTCATTTTTATTAAACAACTAATGCACACATAACAACAGATTTTTCTTTCTGATTTCCCCCCCCCCCATAAAACATAGTTTGCACATAACTTATGTAATCGAAATATATTAAGTTAAATTAATAACATCATATTTTTACTGGCACAGTTTTTCATAAATAATAAAATAATAGTGTAAATCAATCAGAGTAAATTCAATCTAAAATGAAAGAGGTGGGGAGTGGAGAAAAAAAAAAAAGCAAATGCATAAACAAAAAGTAAAGGAAATTAATAAGATCATTTAACATTTCAGAAATTTACTACAAAAATAGGCAAATTTTTTTTAAAAATGACTTTTTGTATTTTTAAATCTTATAAAGCATATTTAATTTCCTTAAAGGATGGGGGTGGAATGAAGTATATAGAAGTTACTTAACAATTCCCCAGGAGTATTCACATATCAATTAAATATACATTCAAAATTTACCTTTGGAATTTCTACAGCCATATCAATCATATATGGCAGTTTTGTTGAAGATGTAGTGTTTAATTCAAAACTTCCAATGGTGGCTATACTTGTAGGTGGAAGAAACTTGAACATTCCTTTCCCAGTTTTCTCTTTCATAATAGGTATCTGCACAGAAGTCAGTTGAAAATCATCTACCTTATAAAAGAGAGAGTGAGAGCATTAATTAGCAGCAGAAAAAGTCCATAGCTTTAAAAGAAAAGTAATATATATAAGATCTTTGACACAGTGAACATACTGAAAAACTGCAGTACAAATATAAATCAGTCAGAATAAAATGATATCTAAAATCAACATGTATAATATGCATATGATTAATTTCCCCCCTGTATATATGGAAGCATTGGCTTACAATATGGTCAATTGAGAGAATATAATACATACATAATATGAAAACTAAAATATTGAGTAAATAAACAGAATATATAATTTTCTAATTGTGTTAAAAGCATGACTATTAATTGTATACAAAATATTAAAGAATGATAATTACAGAGCTAAAATGTTTGTTCTACAGAAGAAAAAGAAAATTTAAAAACATCTTTTTTATTATTTAACAGTTCTTTTATGCAGCAACCTATAAATGTACAATAGCAATGTCAAAATTTATTCAGCTTAATATATATCAATAATGAAATATAAAATTTCAATGCTTAAGTATTATCCTGTCAACTGCAGTAATTAGAATTAATCATTTTAGCAGTCAAATGTTTTTAACAGCAGGTGCGGTTCAAATGGTGATGTACTGAAAAAATAAACAGCAATTTTAGTAACTGGATATTTTGTAAGGGTTTTCCATTATTGCAAATAAATTGCACCATTTGAGGGAATAAACAGTCACTGAGATAATTCATAAGTATCAAAATTTTAGACATCATTTATTTTCCATACAATAGTCTATTAACCACAAGTGGAACTATATCCTGAAGATCTAAAGGTAAACTAAGAACATCTGAGGCATATGGATGTGCAACCCTCAGTTCCCCCCCCCCTACTACCTGAGGGGGCAAACAAAATGAAACTGCAAGTGGTTCTAGGAGACTACTCTTGCAGTACTTTCAGGCTCAACAGGCTTACCCATCTTGTTGATGCAAACTGAAATATTTAATGTTTTTACTTTCCGAACATGTACCATGTAAGGAAAGCATTGTAATCATGAAAAAATTCGAATTCGAGATTTTGGTGTATTTACACATTTTGAGGTCTTCTGAATTCATTTATGCTATTTTTACGAGATGTATGTATGTATATGTGTGTGTGTGAGTGAGTGAACACGATAGCTCCTGACTGTAGCATTCGATTGAGCTCAAATTGGGTATATATGTTATAAACCACTGTCACAATATCAGTATTGATTTTGGTGTGCATAGGTCTTATAGTTTTTCTACAGGGCTACGACAAAGATTTCTTTTACATTATGGTCTATGGGGGAAAATTCTTGAAAGTGCACTAGCGTTTAAACAGTACATTCGATTGAGCTCAAATTGGGTATACATGTTATAAATCACCATCATAAGACCAATATTGATTTTGATGTGTATAAGACTTATAGTTTTTCTACAGGGCTACGACAAAGATTTCTTTCACATTATGGCCTATGGGAGAAAATTCTTGAAAGTGCACTAGCGTTTAAACAGTACATTCGATTGAGCTCAAATTGGGTATACATGTTTTAAACCACCATCATAAGACCGATATTGATTTTGATGTGTATAGGACTTATAGTTTTTCTACAGGGCTACGACAAAGATTTCTTTTACATTATGGCCTATGGGGAGAAATTCTTCAAAGTGCGCTAGCGTTTAAACAGTACATTCAATTGAGCTTCAATTTGGTATATATGTTTGAATTATTCATCGATTAAAATGTATTTAAATGCTTGGTAATGATCTTAATCGTAAGTGTTCGGAAAGTCGAGTGGAGTCACTCCAGATTTTTTAGTTATTAAGATAACCTTAACTCTTCAAACAGATTATTAAAATATAAATGTATTAGTAATGACATGTTTAAAAGAAAGAAAAAGAAAATTTTATTTTTGAAGGAGTGCTCTGCTAAAAAAAGAATGACAAAATTGGTTTTCACATGTAATATATTTTTCTCCCAAAAAGGTTAACATAATGGAACTTTTTACAGAATCTGCAACCCATGTTGGCATGGAATGTGCTTTTAAGTTCTTGTTGAATTTGTCCTTCTGGTGTATAGTACATACACAAATTCATCATACATTATTTCAAAACAATATATATAGTTAAATTAGTCATCATTAATTACTCAATTCAATATACCTGGACATTTTTTCTTAATTTTTGAACAAATCATGAGTTTTGAAATTACTAATGCATAAGGCAAATGCTAATGAGACTAGAGCATAGCTGCCAACCTTCCAAGAAAAAAATAAGGAACACAGCACGTGCTCCTAAAATCAGAAATAAGGAACAAAGTGTGTGATCATGAAATGTATGATTAAATATACAATTAAAGATCTTACATTAACAAAATTAAATTATCATGTGTAGGGAGATGATGTGCATGTATAAGCATTAATTTATAAAAATAAAATATACTTAACTTAGCTCAGTTTCTACAATACACTTAAGTGTTTAATGTAATAAATACTTGAAAGAATAATAAGATAAATATCATTCAATTAAATTTATTGACTTGTCTACAAGGATAAATGATTTACCAAAAGCTAAATATGTACACAATTTTCATTTTTTCTTATAATTTTTAAAAATTCTTACACAGAAGCTGAAAAACGGAACATTTAGGCTTAAAAACGTATTTACGGAACAAAGCTCAAAAAACGGAACGAATCCGTATAAAACGGAACACTTGGCAGCTATGCTAGAGAAACAGATTTTTCTTTTTTGTAGTACAAGAATCCAATATACACAAATAAAGTTAGGATATTAAGTTTCTAATTTCTTGAAGTGCAAAAAAAGAAAAAGAATTTTTTTTTTCTGTGATAGTCTGTTATGAATTAAAGCTCAAAATAACTTTTTGAAGCTGGCGACAAAAACTATTCAGCTCATGGCAAAATCTGAAATTTTTGTATAATAATGGTACATTGCAGTCACAGTTTTTTCTAACTTAACTTTAAAAAAATTGAATGCAATGAGAACAAGTATATATTCACTTTTCTTGTAAGCATTCTGAAATTTCATATGTAACATGTAACCTTAAAATACATTGATAGAAACTGGGATTAAAAGAAACACTTAAGTAATACAGTTTTAAATACTTGCAGCTAAACTGGCTGTGAGAACTCTTGAGGCTACTTGGGCAAACCCCAGAACATTTGTCACGGTTACTGTGACTTATTTCAAGCCCCGTTAAGAAGATTTAATATATTCTATAAACATAGCTCAGATGGGATGAATTAAATACATATCAGTCTCTAACTTAAACTATAAGACTAACTATATACAATAAGCTGTTTTAAGTATAAAACTTGAAACTGAAAAATTGTAAAATATTAAAACACGATGCAACATACTAGATGCTGTTCAGTTTCTTTTATGTTTGACAAAAACTCCTGAAACTGTAAAAACCATTCATCTGAAATCTTTTCAACATCCATTTCTTTTAAAAGTTCTTGAATCTAAAATGATAAAAATAAATAAATAAATAAGACTGAAGATTTTATGAAAAAATGCTTTGGTTATAGTAAGTACTAAGAAATTACATTTTCATTATTGCTTCAAAGCAAAACAATTAAACTTTTTAAGAAAGATGTCTGTACAGTAGAACGCCTCTAATAGATCACCTTTGGGACTGAGGGTGTGGTCGGAACACATTAAAGGTCGGATTAGCAGAAAATACAGTTTTACAGTGAAATGAACAATCGTTGAACACAAAAATGATTATATCTATTGTTCTCTACAGTAAAAGCATTGCTATAAACAGTACAAAAGCTGTTATTTTTTAAAAGAGCAATACTGCATGTATGGTGAGTCTGAGAGGAGAGTCAGTGACAAGTCAGGACAAAGTGAGTCTAGAGCATCATCGGATCAGTGGAGTGGCAAACCAGCCGAAGGTGCATGAGAGAGGTTCTACTGTACATCAGAATTAGAGAAAGCAAGATAAGATATTGTTCTCTATAAAATGACCAGTAATATACAGGGCTGTTAAAGAGAGTTTGCATGCCTCACAAATGTTTAACCATGAGCAGAGGGTCGCACAGACTTCTTAAACTTGGTCAAGGACACATTAAATTATCTTTTTTGTTTTATTATTGAATTCCCTGCATCCGCAGAAGCAGAACTTTTTCTGTCAATCTGTGATATTGAAAATAATTTGTAGCATAATTTCAAACTAACTAATGGGGAAAAGGTAGCGGAATTCAGTAAGCATATTTTTATTGTAAGTTTGCATTTATCTAATGTTAGTTTAATGAGTTAAATAGGATCAAATTAATAGAAATTTACATACATAATTTGTCCAATTGAGAATAACACATAACGTTTCAGTTGTCTTAGTAAACAGATTTGGATGAGAGAAAACTTTATATGAATATAAGATAGAAAAGAAAATCATTTTTGTCAAATTTTGCAGTGATAATCTATTGAATAGTACAGTTTAATAAAATTAATTATTTTTCTAGGTAAAAAACTAATGGTCACATAGTAAAATTTTTAGTGGCACTCTTAGTTTAAATTGTATAAGAAATGAGATGGTTTTTTAATTGTCAGGCCATTATGGACATTTAGTAAGGATATGTGATAGAGATGGAATGCTTTCTAACAACAGAAAATGTTTATTTTGCAAAATAGAGAAGAGCAATTTTTTTTTCACGACCATAAAAAAGAATCCACACACAATCTGCAGACTCAAAAAAACTACAGCATCCATCTTGAATTTTGTATTTTCTGCTATGGAGCATAGAGTCTTAGTCAACATCCTGAAAATGATTATAAGTTTAACATAAAGACATCAAAGCATGTCCTGGTCAGTGGCAGATAGAGAATTTTTTTTATTAAGGCTGTGTAGCCATGCAGCCAGCTGTGCTTTGAAATTTTGAAAGTTTTAAGTAAATGACAATATTTAATAAAGGCCCATAAAAGTCACTCTTTTGTTCAGCAACATATGATCCAATTGACAATTTATGACTAATGCAAGTAAAAAGATTGTTAAAAAATTTTTCTTTCAGAAAATGAAATATAGTGATAAGTTTAAATTATTATCTAGGCCATTTTGTGCCATTAAAGTGAATAAAATTTTAAGTTCTTGTTAAAATTGAAATCTGAAAAGCTTCAGATGTGACTTGCTAAGAAAATATTTAATTGTGTTCTGTCAATTTCCTTATTTCATCCACAGGCCTCTTATTTAAAAAAGGTTGACTCAAAGACCATGTAAATGATTACAGTAGATTATGCATAGTGTAATTCATGATTTTAGAAGAAATATTTTTATTACTGAATAATTAATAATTTCCATTGTGTCACTAAAATTTTCATATTTCTATTCACATGCCTGTAAAATAATGCAAACATACAATAAAATACCAATTAATCTTCAATATTTTTCTTTAATTGTGTAACCATTGAGGCATTTTCTAAGATTTTTCATTTTCATTTTAATTTTTTTGAAATTTTTACATCCTAAATATTTAAGTATAGTTGTAGAATCACTCAGCTGCAGTATAAAGCCTCCCTTGGTGCTTGCACCATGTTAATACCTTCCTAATCTCTAATTTGTTTTAATTTTTCATTAAGTGAAAAATTATGATTCATTTGAAACTGTTTTTCACAAAATTTAATGGATGTTAAATCCTCAGGCTAAGCTTCGATATACCCCCTACGTTTTTTTCGCGCCAAAGATTACGTTTTTCGCGCCAAGCTTGGCGATAAAATGGATTTTCTGGTAATCCGAACGAATTTCGTTGGCGAGAATGGGGGAAGGCTATTTATGGCAACCCCGGCCAGCCGGCCAATGAGAGAGCGCCTGTGATGCAATATCAGCCGCACGTGGAAGCTTCTGGACTTCATTTCACATGCTTTTCTTGTGCTAGTACGTGACTGGAATACGGAGGTATTTGTGAGCGGTTATACTGAGGTATTGTGATTTTTTTTTTTATATTCTATTTTGGAAGAGATGGCTTCGAAGGATAATGTGAGTATTTATCCGCCTGTTAGTACGGTAGTCGAAAAATTTCAGGCTATATTTGAGGCGAACTTAACTTTAAAGTTATCGGGTAACAAGCCCATGTGTATGAGCTACTTGCTCGTAGATTAGAAAAAGTTTTTGGATTTCCTTTGGGAAACTGGGTTTCTTAAGAGGGATATGGCTTGCGCTAAGTGCGGGGGAGAAATGAGGTTGAGAAAAAGTAAGAAAATTTCTGATGGGTTTTCTTGGGTCTGCAAAAAAAATGTGAAGCTTTGCTCCTCTGAGAAGACGCTAAGATTAGGATCGTGGTTCTCATGCAGTAAGCTGAGCCTTTCAGAGATTTTTCTGATAACCTATCATACTGTTTGTGGTGCTTCCACTTCGACTATAATGCACTGGTTTTCATTTTCTTCCAGGCTCCTCGCGCCTTCCTTTGCAGGCTCCTTGTGCCTCACTCCGGTAACTGTGGTAAGCAGGCTGATGGCTTCACAGAATTATTTGTTTATTCTAAATTTTTGCAGTTATCCGATCATTTTAAACGGGGGGGGGGGGGGGGGTTGAGAGGGGCGGTGCCCCCCTCACATAAAAATCAAAATTTCTGTTGTTTTTAGCCCTAAATTTAAAAAAAAAAAAAAAAAAAAAAAAAAAAAAAAAAAAAAAACAATAAATTTTGTAGTTTCTCAGTTTCCGAAAATGCAATTTTAGGGACATATTGTCATTTCTCGCACGGTCGAAAACGCAATTTTCGGCTGGACTCGATCTTCTTTGGCACCACCGGAAACAGCCTTTGTGCGCCAAACAAAAGTTATAATGCTGTAGTAAAACTTAAACAAGAATTTTCAAACCAAATACCAATTCGAATCCCGATACTACATCTGCAAGACCTGAAATTATATTTCCAAACAATACGACTATTAAAAGCATAAAGTTTCATTTTGTGTGACATTGAACAATGCATATACGTCAGTAGAATATTATATATATTTGAAAATACTTAACAGAACCTTCATAATTTGTCGACAAATTCCATAAGTTCATATTTATGCAACAAAATATAGATAAAACAACACTCAGGAAGCTTTAGACTAGAATCTACAAAACAACAGATTCATAAAAAATAAAGCAATTCTAATTGAAATAATTAACCCAAAAACATAATTTGTCCATTTTCGTTGAAAAGAAATTTCTAGAAACACAGCAAGTCTTCGGTCATATTCCAAGGACCATTACACTACTGATGATCAAAACCCATTATAAGAAAATAAGGCAGCCAACAAATTACATTTCAGAGCAAAATTGGTTTGAAAACATGGGAGAATCAATATCAATAAATCATAAAATAACTTGTAACATTAAGTGAGCTTAACATGTGAATGCAATCAGTATTTTCTAAACAGACAGACACAATAAGAATGCTTACTTGTATTTTGAAGATCTGTGAATTATATTCATCATAATCAGCAAAATTATCTACCACAGCTTGAGCTTCAAGAGACTCAATTCTCTTTTTCTTGGTCTTTTTTAGAGATGGTGTCATGTTTCTATAATAAAGTATGACATTCTGGGTTATATATTTATAAAAATGTTAAAGTTGCATTATTAAACACTGAGAAAAAAGAAAGCCTTTTGATTAAGGTCACCTAAACTCAAAAAATTGAAAGATCGCCATGAATAAAATTATCACGCAGCATGGAGAAGAACTATCAATTTGTTATTATATTTTAAAGAAAGGTGTGGACAAGAGGCAAATACATAAAAGTCAGTATAACCAAACTGTTAAATTTGAAACTCCTTATTTATTTTTCAAAACATTTTGAAACACATTAATTTGATTTCATCTAATGACAAAGAGTCTGGGCTACAAAATGATAGTGTGAATGTAAGAAAGAAGAATCAGAAAACAAATTACTTTTTTAAGATTTATTTTAATTAGTATTTTAAATTAATAAAAAATATAACATAACACGTGTTGATCTCTGTCCGTGAAAAATTGCTCACCGGAAGAAATGTTGACAAACAACAGCAGTACTGTTAAAAAGCGACTATTCCTCTTTTACGGTCATGCGCAGAAACGAACGTGACTGACGGTTGCATGAAGACACCAGAACCTTTCCGATTAAACCAATGGACATTTTGCATGAAGTCTGAGTTCGAGGCTAAAATTCGTCTGCTGGCGGTATTTACATCCGCCAGCTCCCATTGAAATGCATTCAGTATCCAGTTATAATTACTGTTTCTCATTATTAGAGCCGCTCGGAATGAGTTACTGTCGTTTTAATACTTAAATAGATGGTTTAGAAGACGATGATATCGCATTTCGCTTCAAAACTTTGTTAATAAAAAGAATATTAGTGTTCTAAAATTATTACGTTATTGCAAACACGTATAAATAATACGGAGTTGATTTTGAGTTTTCTGAGTTTATAATAGTACAAATCTTATAAATAAAAATGAAATTCTGTTTGTTTGTTTAATTGGGGATTTGATTCGTATACAAATCCACAAAAATGGACCTATCGGCCTGAAATTTAGCACAGATATGTAAAATAATATAGAATAAATCGTAGTCCACCTTAAAACTTTGAAAGTCCACCCGTTCCCGGAATTTAAGAGATTTTTTATGCTCTCCACGCAAAAAGCTTTCCGTAATTGTAACCCCTTTCTGTAATTGTTGTGAAAAAAGTGTGAAATAAGGATCGTGGTTGCCATGTGTGGCGATTTTGCCGAATAAAATGTTTTAAATTCTCAAAGTAAAAATAATAGAATAATAATAATTTTTTTTTGTTAGATTATATTCGTAAGGTTATTTTTTTTTAAATTATAATATCCTGTCCATTGGAAATCAGAGCAGGAATGAAATGTTTTATACGCAAAACAATAAGAATTGAAGATTTCCGAGGCTAATGTGTAAATTTTTTTTAGTTTGGCGAAAAAATAAAGTGGCTGAAATATCGATTTTGAGTAAGTGAGTTCTAGCGGTTTGCACAGTTTTCGGCTTGCGCAATTTATTGAGAGCTTAAGGAAATAGATTTTTGAAAACAAGTGCAAAGGTTTTATTAGAATACAGCGTTAAATTTTAATGATCCGTGAAGAAATAATGCAGTTGTTAAGGGATTTCAAGCGATCTAACTTCAGAATTCTCGCCAATTGAGTACATTGATTTAAGTTGGGGGAATTCCGCCAAATTTCAGAAAATTGAAATCTTCTCATTTAGTACATCGGAGTAACGATGAATAAAACACGTTATAGTTGATAATTTAAAAAAAAATCGGCTGTATTAAGGGATTCCAATTTTCAAATAAATGCGTGCTACTCTTTGGCGGTCGAACCATTTCCCATATTGATTGCTGCTAAGTCAATGCTTCGAATGATTCCCTGAAAAAACTCTTGCAAAATGGCGTATGTTGGCACTTTGGCGAGGCTTAGATTTGAAACTGGATTTTATTTGAGACTGGTATATATAATAACACTGGTTATAGATAAAAATGAATGTTGGTATGTGTTTATGAGGTTGAAAAACTCCAGCACCGTTGCACGATGAAATTTGGTTCACCTAAGTCTTTTATGATGGAGAAGGTTTTTATGCTATCCGTCTTCCTTAACTTGCCACTTGGTGCCGCAGCACAACGTTGAATTCTATTCCGTTTAGCCGTTTGCTATTCGAATATCGTCCAACCGATTTCGATGAAATTTGGTACACGCGAATATTAGAACACGGAGAATATTTTTCACTATCCATTTTGCTGTAACTTGCCGCTAAATGGCGCTACAAAGCATCAACTTCTATACCGTTCGACTGATCGGCATAAAATTTTTTATACTTACACATTTGAGCACGAAGAATATATTCTAGCTGCTTTCCTTTTGATGTTACTCACCACTAGATGACACTGCAATGCATTATTATTTTAACTCGCCACTAGATGACGCTGCAGCAGGCCAAATTCTTGACCATTCAAACGGTCGCTATGAAAATGAGTATACATAGCTGTTTGAACAATGAGAATATTTTGGCGTTATCCATTTTGCTATAACTCGCCACTTGACGGCACTGTAGCAAATCATTACTTTAATTAACCACTAGATGGCCCTGCAGTGTATCACTTCTTGACTGTGCAAAGGATCGTTATGAAAATTGGTATACATAGATAGTTGAACACGGTCGCTATGAAAATGAGTATACATAGCTGTTTGAACAATGAGAATATTTTGGCGTTATCCATTTTGCTATAACTCGCCACTTGATGGCGCTGTAGCAAATCATTACTTTATTGAACCACTAGATGGCCCTGCAGTGTATCACTTCTTGACTGTGCAAATAATCGCTATGAAAATAGGTATACATAGATATTTGAACACGGGGAAGAGTTTGGCGCTATCCATTTTCCTATAACTTGCCACTAGATGTCGCGTCAACACATGAACTTCAGGACTGTCCAGCTGATAGTCATGAAAATTCGTATACATCGATATCTGAATGCGAAAAATATTTTCGCCGTATCCGTTTTGCTAAAACTCGCCACTAGATTGCGCTACGCCGCATGGCCTTCTGCACCGTACAAACGATTGCCTTGCAATTCGGTATGCATGATTATTGGACACAATATAACGCGATATCCACTTTGCTATATCTGTTTATTACAATGAATAGTAATCACCACAAATCGTAATATCAAAAAGTCTATTCATTCCCGTGCGAAGAACGGGTACTTCAGCTAGTATTCATTAAAAACCTCCCACACTTTTTTAAACTACGATCTTTTAAATTATTTTTAGTATTTAATTATTATTAACATTTTAAATAAAATCTCACAATGATGATAAAATTCATTTATAAAAAGCTATTATTTGTTAATGACTAATATTCTAGCTTCTTTTGCAACAGCTATATTTCTACTAGAAAGTGTCAAATAATCCCTTAGGTCCAAACGAGCTGAAACCGGAACTAATCATCACCATAAGATCGTGCACGTGGAGTATCAAATACCGCCAAGTGACGTCACGTGCAAAATGTCCATTGTGGACGTTTCGGGGAGGGGGGGGGGTTCACCTTATTCTGCTGCCGCTAACGGAGATAAATCCTCAAATGTCGTTCCGCTAAAGAAAAATTCCGTTGAAACAAAATTGAAGACATTTTATAATTAATGAAATAATTAACAGTAATCTAATTAAAAAAATGTAATAATTAAAAATTGTCACCAATGGAGGATATCGATATGACGTCATTTTTCCACCAACACGTGACCTTTCGGCTGTGTTGATGAGTGGCCCTGTAATCTGATTGGCTGAAGTGTATATTTTCCATCCACACGTGGCTGAAATAGCCTCGTCTCAGTATAAGTTTTAATATGTTAGCACTTTTTAATGGGAATCTTTGGAGAGATATCTTTTTGCAGTCATGTACAGGTTCCAGAGAGTTATTGAAACATTCGTAGGCAGCACAATACAGAGGTATAATTATTATTTTTTTGATTTTGCGCTTATTACCAGGAGTCCAGCACATAAGCCTATGGAGAAATGGTTGTTTGTTTTCCACCGTCACGTGACTTTTATAGCCTCGAACCCAAGGAGGCGATATCCTCCATTGCTTTTTACATTTTGGGGACAAACAGCAAAAAACGCAGAAATTTTGGGCTGTCCCCGAAAATTGGGGTCGTTTGGTCACCTTGGTATTAGAGATTTCGTGCCTGCGTATTTGTTTAAGCCTTTATCTTCGGCATTTTTTACAGTTTCACATTTTTCTTTTCAATATATCCTCATTTATTATTTTTAAGTAGAGTCGAATTTCTCAAATTTGGACTTCCAAAAAAAAGGAATTTCAATAATCCGTACAAATTGGATCTTAAAATAACAATAAATCGGTATTCAAACGAAAATGTTATTAAGACTTTAATAAAACTGTTTTTAAAAAATAACATTTTTCTGTTGTGAATTTCTCAGTAAATGTGTTTTATTTATAATACGTTTTTCGATTCAAAACAAGAAATTCTTTTTTTTTTCTTTTTTTACCCCCTCAACTTTACCTGATTATTACGATTTTTTATGTATATAATTCATACTTCAGGATTTCTATAGCCTAGAAATTTCTGTTATCCAGAATCTGTAAAGTGTTTTCTATTTAATATGTATTGAATTAAAAGACAAAAATTAAAAGCATGATTCTAAAAAAAAAAAAAAACTATAACCATTTTTTCTATCATACTTGGAGCCAAACCCTCTAGAATCACTTTTCGTATGAGGCATTCGGCCCCTAATAAGGCTTATTCGTAGAAAAGGCATAATTCACAAAACCCAAAGATTAGATCTGATGGAATGTTACCGACCCTAACGGTCATCGGTTCTTGAAATGCCAATGATCGGTCAGGGAGGAACTGCAGCGCGCGCCATCATCGCGTCGGGGACTCTTTTCTCGGATTTTGCTCGGGCATGTCCTCTCCTGAATAGTAGGGCTGGATCATCGGAGAGGGGAGGAAATTGGGCGTATAGCCGTTGAAGAGCCGATGCAATTGGGGTTATATTCAGCTCGGAAGAGAAAATACCTTGCAACTAAGGATGTGAAGCCTATGACCTTTGGTGAAAGTTTTAAACTGAGAAATCGATAAAAATTGGGGCATATCCCAGCAAGAAACTGTTTTAAAAGTACAATAAAAAAATTTAACAAAATCCGAGCTACACCGTCTCTTTTCGCCCTTTTTTGAATTTTAAATCTGTCGTCAGAACTTCAGTTTTCAAACTACCGAGACTTGGGATCGAACCGGGGAACTAACGAATGGTAGACCAGCATTCTAACCACTAGAACGGTTTGACTCGGAAAGATGTGACTAAAGCTTGAATTCATTGTTGTTTCAAGTTCGGAATTCGAACATTTAAGTTTCCAAATAAATAAAACCAGACTTTGCTTGTACACTACTCAAAATTATAAAAATTTTGCGCTTTCCATCCGTTTTCAGCATTTAGGACCCGTGTACGGCCGTCAAAAAAAGTTTGTCTGTCATTCTGTCCGTGACGCTTCTTTTTTTATTTGCAAATCACGTAAAACTGACTGAAACGAATGAAATAAAATTTGGAAACATGATAGGTGGTCACTTAACATAAACTGTAATCGTCGGATTAAAAAAAAATTTTATTAGATTTTGAGATGTTTCTAAAAATCGTTTCAAGCTGCGTAAATTTTTCTTCGCGCATCATGTACGACTTAAATGAATAAAGCAAAATTTAATGACACGATAGGTGGTCGTACAACTTAAACTATGTCCCTAGAGTTTCTTAAAATTTGGATTAGATTTTGAGATTTTGCAAAAATTGTTTCAAACTACGTAAATCCCAACTAGAAAATATTTGCACTTTTTGTGCAAAAAATTCGCATATAAAGTGAATACTTTGAATGCTTATGAAATATACTTATGTGATATACTTATGAAATTTTGAATACTTTTGAATATTATGAAAAGTACACACTTTTTGTGCACATTTTTTCACAATACAGAATATTTACTTTTTAGTATGCATAAAAACTGCATATAATTTGCACAAAAAGTGTGTACTTTCAAAATATTCAAAAATATCCACTTTTTATGCACAAATTGTTCACAATCTATACTTTTTTGCAAAATAAATGCAGGCATTTCTAGCTGGGTATATATATCTCGGAAGAGCAAACACCTTGCAACTTAGGATGTGAAGCCAATGACCTTTGCTGAAACTTTTAAACTGATCAATCGATAAAAATTGGCGCATATATCGTTGCACTGCATATTTGCTAGTGTACTTTTTTTATTGGATCAATTAATTCATGTATTTTCATATGCATAGATTATTTTATAACTAAATATCCTTTTCTTCAAGGCTGTTCTAGGGAATAATGTAAGTTTTTGAATGAAATGTCATTAAAAATTTACACAAAGGAAAATTTCTTATAAATATATTAATTTCGCACTTTTTGAGGAAACTTCCAGAAT
Source organism: Cheiracanthium punctorium (assembly GCA_038373885.1). Classification (NCBI taxonomy): domain Eukaryota; kingdom Metazoa; phylum Arthropoda; class Arachnida; order Araneae; family Cheiracanthiidae; genus Cheiracanthium; species Cheiracanthium punctorium. The sequence goes on along the minus strand of JAWZYV010000816.1, from coordinate 565,731 downwards.
TTTTTGTCGCTGACAAATTTTGGTTTAAAAATATTCCTAGTCTCCCCTCTTTGACAGAGCTTGACTGAGAGAGATACACGAGAACACGACAAAGCTAAGAGCAGGAAGAGGACAATATGATTCAACCTTTCGGTCGCCTGTCTTCCCGCGTAATAGCTTAGCTAATCAGCATCCTTAAAACAAACATATGGTGTGCATATGATGGTCTTTGCCCATTAATGAAGGAACGGAGATATGGAGCCGTTCAGCAACTTGGTAGGAAGACCAATATAAACCTGTTTGCTCACTTTACCGCTCGCACACTTGAAAGCGCCTATCAGACCTCAGTGTAAAGATTCGATCATTGGGGAAAGATGAACATACGAGAAATTAAAGATGATCATTAACGATCAAGCGATGAATAGCCGATGCACCGATCATAGGCCTGGTAAAGCCCGAGCAAAGATTGCTACTAGGGGAGCTACACATTCTTTGGCTCTTGCATGTTCCTTGCAACAACTTCACACTATATTTAATTGTGTAAAACCTATGGAACACCTTGCGTGTTTGCCATCCATGTCGATTTTTCATAATTTGGCGACTTACGTATACGTATCAAATAATAAAAGTCGTTCTCTGTAACGCTCCCGGGATCGACCCATCGCTCCCGGTGCATCTGGCGGCCATGTTGACATTTTGTTAAAAACGACATTTTTATCTCTAACTACAAGCAAAAATTTTTTGTACGGTTCAAAAGATCTCTAAAAAATTAACCTTTTTCAAACTTGCAGCTACTTTCAACTCTAAATTTCTAGGGAGGAATCACGCCTTGAAAAAGTAAACACAGAAGCGATCAGTGAGAAAAAAGTGCAACATATTCTTTGGTGGCGACATCTATCAATTATATTGTTAACTAATTCATTAAAAATGTCCGTCGCTAAGCTGCACGTGTGCTCTAGCTTGCACATTTTGGCCCTTATTCAAATAGATTTAGTAGCTACTAACCCTATTGTTTAGTTACTAAATTTAGTAAAGTGGATTCAGATAGAATTTGGAGGCGGAGATACTAAACACGTGACCAAACAAGCTGCTAAAATCACGTGACCAAACAAGCTGCTAAATCACCGACTAAATAAACGCACGCCTGGAACAAGCGCTCTGATTGGTCTACTACCTTCCCTGTTAACTTATCCCTACATTTTCCCTGACTTCCCTTGGTGTTGGTCACGTGATTTAGTACTAAATGTATCTGAATCCCGATTTACGAACATTTAGTATCTCCGCCCACTTACTAAGTTAGTAACTGAACAATAGGTTTAGTAGCTACTAAATCTATCTGCATAGTAGCCTTAGGCTGCTAAGCGGCCACGAAGGCCAAAATTGGTAGCTGAAGGCGGCTAGTAGTTAATAATTATTTCTAAGAAAACAGTGCTTACTGCTTCATATGTTTTCATTGATAAAAAAAATTTTGAACAGCTGTTATATCTTGCTACTAATGACGATTTTTTATTATTTGACGATTTACACATGCTAATAACCAATAATCATTGTTTATGTAAGGTTGCCGTGAAAACAGTTATCCATACATTCATATACCTTAGTTACTGTCGATAGTCGATTTATTTACTTTTGTTTACACTAGACGTTGCTAGTAAGAAAAGCAGGTCACCTGAAAACAAGGAAGTTTAGCTTATGGAGGCACCCATGTTCCCCGTTTTTGAAGCCAACGACCACGCCCTCATACTAAAACGAGAGGTTGGGGGGGGGGCAACTAGCACACTTACGTTGGGTTATTGATGGCACGTGGTTGGCACAAGGTTGTTACGTTGGGCAAACATTGGATGGATGTCCATATGGAAATATCGGTATTCTGTTGGCTAAAGGTTGTGATGGCAAACGTTGGGTAAACAATCGTTGGCCATCGGATGGTTTAATGTTGTGTTGGGCAACCGTAGGTAAAACAACCGTTGACCATCCGATGGCTGAATGTTGTGTTGGATAACCGTAGCTTAACAACGACCATTGCGCAGGCGCAGAGACACACATTCAGGAAACCGGGAAGCGATAGATTCATGTCCGTTCGCCGTTCCGTTTCCGCCATTGCTTGTTATGATGTGTTGATACACTTTTATAAAGTGATTGATAGTTGAAATCTGAAACGAATATTTATCTTTTTGGCTATATTTCTGTGAATTTATTCGTTGCATAGGTTCGTAGTAATTTGAATCACGATAACTATTATTATTGATGCATTGATTATAGTTCGATTGTCCATATGCCTAACTATCTTCAAAGTATGTAAACAAACAACTTACTATGCAGCTATGCCAATAAATATGTAATAATTGCACAGTGATTATTAAAAGATGCGTTTTTGGATTACTAAACAATGCTAGACAGCTTAATAATAAAGTTTTATTTGCTCATAGTTGTACAACAGTCGAGAAGGTAAAATTGGACACAATTGTTTTCTCCTAATAAGTTTATTCTGAAAAAAAAATCAACTTGAGCCGTGCTTATATTTTGCAAGATTATAATGACTAATGAGATTTCAGATTTAGAAGTAGTTATTAAACTAACAGTACTTCATTTTTAAAATCTTGTTGGTTCACAGTGGTTAATCAACAACAAGGATTTAAATCTGTGCATCAAAATTGTTTTGTTGTTAAAGGTATGTATAAAATATTTTAGTTTTAAGAATTCAGTTATTTTAATATTTTACAAATGTGTTATAGTACTTTACAGTTCATATATATATCTATATTTACCAACTTCATTTTGTTATTTATTTATTATTTTAGAAGAGATTTTTGTATCTACACCTGTTATATGCTACAGGACTCAAATTTTATGGAGAAAAATATATAATCTATATGCAATCAAATACTCTTTGAGAGTACTGGAAGAAAAAACATTTTTATTGCTTTGACAAGTCTCTTCTACTGCGTATTTTATTTGAATGAAAAATATCAGTAGCTCTTTAAGTAATAGGCTGTGACTGAGAGTTCATGTCCCTGAACTGAAATCAATACTAATTTTTTAAAACTTTTCTTCAGACATTCTATTTTTTTGCATTAGAGAAAGGATGCGCTATGGAAAAAAAATGTTCTCTCTCTCTCTCTCTCTTTTTTTTTCAAAATTTTGTGCAATGGTAATTATGCGGGACGCGTCGTAACTTTTTTTTGCGTACCATCAACGACTTTTTTCATTTTATGTGCTATAGCGTGTAAGCAGCATCACTAATACATTCTGTTGTACTGATATCTTTCTCATAGTCAGATAATATAGATGCACCCGTGTATTGATACTTGCATGCGTAATGCATATCAGGGCCGGCCCTAACAGTTTTGCCGCCCCGGACAAAAATATAAAATGCCGCTCCCTCCCCAGTAAAAGTACTATTAAAAGAAATAAATTGTTTACAGATTCTGTTTTCATGCCTAACAGCCCAGCTAAAAACCAAAAGAAAGAGAGAAAAATCAAGAGTTATTTTTCTGACTTTTAATTTCGCAAAATTCCTGACTTTTTCTCTTAAATCAATTTTTCAACTAATTCATGTTCGATAGCCAATGTAGTTAAATTATTTAACGTATCTGGAAGAGTTGTGGAACATAAGAAATTTTTAGTTAACTTTAATTTTGAGAAACTCTTCTCTGCACTTGCCACACTTATCGGCAAAGAAAGCGAAATTCTCGAAGCAATAGCAAGATGTGCGTGTAAAATCTAGAGTTGAAATTAGCTTTAAAATTTCAATTGGGCTTTCCTTTTTGCCTAATAAGGCCGTAACTGACACTATTTCATTTACTAGATCAAGCGCGTTTATATTTTCCGATTCCCCATCGGTCAGTATTAACTCCAATTGTTTACACTATAAACAGTGTTAACACTGTTACACTGTGTTACAATGTTTAATAATACTCTTTAGGAGTGTCTTTTATCTCATTTATGCCGTGCAAAAATGTAAAATAATTACATTGGGTACTTATTAAATTAAATCTGCACTGTTAGGTATTAATCGCTTTGTTTACTGTAAAAAAATAAAACTATCTTAAATTTTAATTTAGGATCTTTCCCCAGATCATCTCGTGATTCGCAATCCAAATTAATAGGTTACGCGGCTGCTTAAACTCAGTGTTAACCAGAATACTATCTCGTCGGTCAGTTCTCTTGCATAACAGAACATTTCATTTAAAATCACATCCAATCGAAGATCCTTACAAAAAAATCTTTACAGTTTCTTAAGAGTTCTAGAACAGATGGTTGTCTTTTGACTGCAATAGCTTTCTTAATGGATTCATGGAATTGAAGATTTTATACCAAATAATAATAAATCATACTTATAACTGATCATACATACCTATAAAATATTTCTAATTCGTTTAAAAGGTTTGAGATTTAAAACAGTTGTTTGAAAACTGTGTGTAAATGTATGTTCGCCCTTTGTTAAAAAATGGCTCAATGGAATAGAATGAAATTTGGAATTATATTGAATTGTAAGTTAATTGAAACAATGGATACCAAAATTGTTTTAAGTAATTCATACACTTTGAGATTTTGTAAAAATCGTTTAAAAAGTTTGTTCTGGCATCCATCAAAAACGGATTAAGAGAACAGAATGAAATTAGGTTATATGATGGCTAACAAAGCATCATCGAAATTTTTTTAAGATTTGAATAAATTGAAAGGGTCTGTAAAAGTTGCATTCTATTTTTTTTTCTTTTTTAGGGGGCGGGGAGAGAGGGGGGGGGCGTCCCTTTAAGGCGTCTGGAGGTAATACAAAAGTGGCTGTTCGACTTATACAAATTACGTCGATTTCTTTTTTTAAATTATTATTATTATTTTTTTTTTTTTGAGAAAATTGTGCAAAAATTTTCAGGCATAATATTAAAATTTCTAAAGTTAATAGAACAGTTACTGACGAGGAGATTGAGTTAATTACATTGCTTGAATTCTTCCTAATTAAATATATATTTATATATTATTTTGAGAAAATTTTGTGTGACCACTTCGTGAAAACAACTAGTGGTCAGACAAAAGGGAATGAAATGAAATTTTGTTAAAAAGTAGGCGGTTAGTAAATTAAAATTACAGGTTTTTAATTTTCTACAAATTTGAATTACTTTTGAGGTATGACGTAAACTTTGATAAAGTTCTCTGCGCATCAAGTAAAATCATCAAAATATAATTCAATCAGATGTTGCAGTGTTAAGTATAGGCTACTTGCTATTACAAACCCTTTTCCAGGTATTCTCTTTTCAGTTTAATATTCATTACTAGCATCTTCTTTTGCACGTTTAAATGACTTTTTGATGTAGGAAGCTCATCCACTAAAAGAAAACGTTAATTTTGAATGTAAAATATTTTCTCTATTGACAGTTTGTCTCAGTAATTTGTTACTCTCTAACCTGTAATCTTTAAACAATACACAAGAGTTATAACTTTGCTTTCTATATTTCTGCCAGTATGCTAATTCCATTTTTTGTACTCTTACAATGCAAACGAAATTTCGCGCGGTTAGTAAAAACCCATCAATGACGGATGGATACATCAGTTAGTAAAGTTATATAGAATGATATTCTTCGGAATATTTTTTTATCTTTCGGAATTCCTTTGCTAATACAAAATGTATTTTTCAAATTCGAGACAAAATGCCGCCCCGGACAGGGGTCCGGTTTGTCCGGCCCTAGGGCCGCCCCTGTGCATATGCATTACGCATGCAATATTTTTTTTTTCTTTTACTTTGCAGTCAATATCTACAGTTAACTGAAAATAAAAATAGAACTACGAAATGTCATTGTATTCCATACCAATTTTATTCGGGAAAATTAAAAATTAAGAATCTAAAAAATTACGTAAATCGAAATAAATGTAAAAAATAATAAATAAATATTTTAGTAAAGAATGATTTCTGTGACATTCTTCAGTGACTTTATACTCCTATTGGATTTCCCCACATGGATATTAAAAAAAAAAAAAGAGAGATTAAGCCTCCTTACAAAAGTTTCAATGGAGTAAATTTTCAGAGGTTTTGCGGGACACTTTAACTGTCAAAGGAGAAGGAGGGATGTGAATCATATTTAAAAAAAATAAGCATTCTTTCCTTTAACCCATTTGTGCCTGGATATTTTTGCGACTTTCTTCGATTTTTACTGATAGCAGAAATAATAGATAAATTTCTGATGTCAACTTCTTGAACAAGGGATGATTTCTTTTAAAATCATTAAGCATAAAAATCGAAATATCAACATCCTACTTGGTCATGTTAAAATATTTTGTAGAGTTGAAGCTCAATACTCATGAACAAAGGCTAGGAAAAATAAATAACGTTTTCGACTAATAGCGAAAATGCCGTCCCAAAAAAGGGACACTATGCATAAATGGGTTAACGTATATGTTTTTTCTTTTAATTAATTCGAAAAGTTTTTATGATTTTGGTTTGCCTGCCGTCCTGGTTCTCTAAAACTGTAAAGGATAGCTTCTGAAAGGACCTTCTAAATATTTTCCTGCTTCCGATCTCTCCCCCCTCCTTTTTTTTAAACAGTTCATAAGTTGCACCTGGAATATTAATTTTCCTCATAGTGCAAAATAGGTTAGTTTTCTACAGATTAATATATGTTTGTAACATGACAGATCGTTTACTATTTGAAAATAACACATTTCTGTTAGTGACGGGACTAGAGCCGGTTTTAAGCAAAAATGTTGGGAGGGGGGGGGGTGTAAAGACAAATTTTTCTGACGATATATACCAATATGCTTTCAAAAATATACACCGATTATCTGGCCTCTTGGGCGGTTCCCTCCAGATGTAGCGTGAATACGCATTAAATCCCCTAAAAGTCCTTCGCCCGAGGCACCCCCCACCCCAGGCAGATACTTAATGTGCATTGTTTGCCTTAAATACACACTACATTACATGATCTGGAATGAAGTTGGCTTGAGGCGACAAAAGGGACTTGTTTACTGGCGCAAAAATCACTATAAGGAAAATCGTAACAAGACTATGTTCATGATATAGTATAACTTATAATAAACTGTCGGCAGAACTGGTAATTTATACACTGAGCATTTTACAGATTGGTGATTAAAGCTGAAATTTGCTGACAGTCCTTTGGCAACTGACGATTTTGTCGACAAAAGTACTTTTTAGGGGGGGTGGGGTGTCCGCTCGCCCTCCTCCTAAGCGCACAGAAACCCACTGTTGAGGTGGAACCATATTTGATGAAAGAAAAAATGTGACTATTTGATAATATGCTTCGTTCTACATATCTGCCGTCCCTTAAAACTTATCTGAATCCGTCACTGCATTTGCTGTTAGTAAAATAATTAAAAACTTTCATTTCAAATTTGACAGTTTTTCATATATCTATAGAAATGTTATGAAATAGCACATCAATTTGTCAAATATTCGTCGAATATAATTATCCAACATTAGGTTTCTGCATTGGCCTAAATATGAAACTAACTTATAAATGTAACGGTTAACAATTATGATAGCTAAATGTTAAAAATAACCAATTTCCAACTGTTGGATAATAGAGTGACAATATACAGATTTTACGCTGTCCCAATGTATACATTTACACGTTAACCCAACGTATGCATTTATACGTTAACACAACGTATGCATTAATACGTTAGCCCAACGTATGCATTAATACGTCAGCCCAACGTATGTATTTATACGTTAGCCCAATGTATGCATTCATACGTTAGCCCAACGGTTGGAAATATGTTGGCAAAACGTTAGAGCATACGTTGGCCCAACGTAAGAAATAACCAGTTGCCAACCTTTGGATAACCGTAAGCCAACGTGTCATTTCAACGTTGCCCCAACGTATGTGTGCTACCTGGGGGGGAGTAGGCTTTATTATAATTATCCCGTCCCCATTGAAACTTTTTATGAATTCACTATTCTGTACATTGGGGCCGATAAATTAGATTAAAATTTTATTTGCGCACCATGTCCTGAGTTCTGCATAATTTCTAACAAAATTCAAAGCTTTATATAATTTCAAAAGCAAATAAGACTTCCATCAACCATGCATATTACATTTACGCAATTTCGGAAATAAATAAATATTTTTTCGGTGTCTTGTCACATTATATATACTGATTAAATGTGAATTTTTATCACTTCAAATGCACATATCAGTTAATATGGTAATTAATATATATACTAATATGCTAATATCTAACTAATTGTCTCTATTAATATTATTTTCCTATAAAATAGTTATAAGTTACTAAAAATATGGTAGCAAAATCTCAGTCCACAATTGCGCGAGACAAGACAGAAAATTTCCCTGCTAGACGCGAAGACGGGACAAAGGGATTCCGAGACGCGTGACGTGATCGAACTTTGCCCCTGCGAGACGAGACGAGAATCCCCTGTTTCTCGTCTTGCGTCTCTAATCCATCTCTAAAGAAGGTTGAAGCGTATAACTGTTTCCTCATGTCTAAATAAGATAATGTTTCTCTCACAGTCTGTAAATACCTCTAATATCTGTAATAAGACTTACAACTGTTCTTAATATAATGCGAGCAATTTAATAATTATTAAGCTAATGTGAAATAAAAATAAAACTTATTTTTACCCGTGTAACAAAAAAAAAATGTCTTCCTAGAAATATAAAAAGCAATTTTTTATTATAATAAAACAATTATCATGGAAAAATACAACCAGTTTTGCAAAATATAGTACAATCATAAGAATAACTGGGTTTTGTTTCACTTGATGTTTAAAACGGAATGCACGAAAATAAATTTGAAATAATGCAATAAAAACAAGTTAATACGTGTAAACAATCATCCTTAAATGTAAAATGGATAAACAAAATTGTTAGTAACTTAAATTATTTTTATTAACACATTTCGGAACTCGTTTTTTAATGCATCTCTATGCGTTCTTCAGTCTTCTGGGTGAATGACGGGGCGTGGCAGGCTTCACTTTCCTATCACTGCTTACCCAGGGTCGCTGCGACTGAAGAAGAGGAGAAAGCAAGAGGGGGTCTGGGTACTGGTTTTCGTGACGTCACAAGAAAGGATGGGATTTGGAACAGTTTGCATTGAGTTCAATGGAAGAAATGGAATTAATAATGCCAATAAATACGAGTAGCTTAATTTTTTATGACACATTGAAAGAGCATTTTCGTTTTACAACACTTTGTTCTTAAATAATAGTGAATCAACAATATTTTTTGTCAGAAATTAATGAAATAAATTGGTACTGAATTTAAAGCAATTTCAGCATTGTATGCAGTATGTTTTGCATTTCGGGCTAGCAAATACATTCTAAATAATATAATGGTTACTCAATGTTATCATTTATCTAAAATAATATGTATATGGATAAAATTTATACGTTGTATAAGCATAAAGTCATATTTTTAAGTAAGTAAAAGTAAATATATTTTTATGTAATAATAATAATTTTTATTAATTTTACTTAAAAACTGAAATACATTATTTAGTTTTGCTTCGTTTTAATAAGCTTTTTGAAAGAATTGATGTTAAAAATATCCAGATTCATAAATAGTCATCTTAAGCCATTTCGTGACGTCACAAGAGAGGATGGGATTTCAAAGAGTTTGTATTGAATTCTATGGAAGAAATCTGATCAACAATGTCAATAAACACTAGTAGCACGAGGAATATAATCAGAAATTTCCATAATTAATATTTTAAAAACTTGTACAATACATACTATATATAATTATGTTATACAGACTCCTAATGTCAAATTTTATTAGAAGCAATTAAAGCACAAAAAACAAGAAAATAAAAAGTAAAAGCTTTTACCCAAACCTTACAAATACTATAAAGTTTTTCATGAAAGCACTACAAGTGTTTGTTTAATTTTTTCTAGATAAGACTTTCAAATATCACATTGAGACATTTGCAATATACATAATTAAATATTTTTAAAAATTAGTGAGTATAACTCTTGAATATGTAAAGCTGCCTAAATGCTCTCAGGGGTTTTCATGTAAAATATATTGCAGTAATACATATACTTTTTTGTTATTGTTTTTAGCATTGCAGTAATACATTTTCTTTTTTGAGTTAATTTCCAAATCTGTGTTCATACTTAATTTCAGAATTTTCAACAAATTCCGGTAAACCGTTTAGTTGGAAATATTTCTTTAATAAATACCTTCTATATTTTTGTTTTTCTAAGTATCCAGCAAATAGATTTCTCTCTCTCTCTCTTTTTTTTTTTAAATAAATAAATCAACCATGAGATCCGCATTGAACCTTAAGCTACTTGGTATGTGCAGTGGAAGGGGATCTGCGTTTAATTTATAATTAATGGTGAAATTTTCTTAACATAGAATTGCCATGAAACTCTTGATACATTTCTTAATTTCAAAAGAATTTATATTTTCCTTTGCATTATTTTTTTCGGTTTCCTCAATATCTTTTTCCTAAACGTTTTCTTTTCTTTTAGTAGGATCAGTTATTTCTTGTTTTTTAGTAATATCGGATATATAGGCTGGTAAGCTCGAAAAAATGCACAGGATAGCATTCGGTTCTAATTTATAATGCTTTCTTTTTACAGTTAAAAGTGCCCCATCTGATTTTAAAACAGCATCGTCTTTTAAAAGATCTTCATCTCGGAAATGCTCAATACAAACATACGTATTTTTTCCTGGGGACCAATTTTTTCTTGGAATATTTTTAGTCCATTCGGCCTGCTTTTCTTCGTTTTCTGGGAAAAGTGGAAACTTTTACATTTTCTCCTCTTTTGTAATTAGCTTTACTTACAGCCTGGGACGCAGCAAACGGAAGCATAATGATTGCTAGAACAAAAGAACAGAAATCAATAAAACTAACGTAAAATACGGCAATTTTATATTTTTATGTACTCTATAGCTTAATAACTATTATCAAGTATGTCGTATTAAGAATAGAGATTGCTGACTTACCATTAGTATCCGTAAAAGGCACAAAACATCTTAGTTTCTTCTACTTTTCCGTATGATTCTAATGCTTTTAACGGAGAAAAGTCCATCCTCTCTTGTGGCGTCACAACACCTCCACGCGTTCAGTACCCAGGCTCGCCTTGTAATTGTCTACTCTCCCCCTCCCTTCCCGGGGGCTCCGGCTTACCGCACCGCAGCATTGGCGCCTCCATAAGTTAAGGTGGATTCATATCTGCCACGCCGCATCCCAACCATGCCGTACTGTTTCGCCGTTTTGGACCGTTGGCAGTCCTGGCGGCGAGCTTGCCTTGCCGCAAGTAAATACACCAATGCTCTTCTGTAATTGGCTGTAGCTTTGCGGTCGCTGCGGAATATCTGTTTCTGTTCTCGCCAGATAATGCACAAACCCTCGGCGCTCGCCGCGCGGGCGCCGTGTTGCTCCGCCACGTGACGTCATTGCGACGTCTTAACGACGTCTTAGGTACGGCCAGTATGAATCCGACTTTAAACCTCATTGCCTGAAATCGAAACTTCTCTTAACTCCTTCTGTGTTTTTCCACCAATTAACCAACCAACAGACACTTGTCGGAAAGTGTAAATAAATATGAAAAATATGGTAGCTGACGAATGATAAAACTTAATCCGTAAATTTTTGGTCTTAAAAAAAATGGAAAGAAAATCAAAAAAAGAATTGTTTGCTATTATTGAGGAACAAAATAAAAGCCTCATAAAATACAAATCTAGACTTCATGGTTTGTTTATTATTTAATTTAATATATTTGCAGTTAAAATGTAATGTAAAAATTTTATGTTTTCAATAATATGTACATCTTTCTAATGTACGCTCTATGGGCCGAAATTAATTAAATTTGCATACCTCAAAAACTATTACATGTAGAATGTCGAAACTTATTAATCCTAACAGAATTATTTAGGATTGCTGTAACTAGAGATGTAACGAATAGTGATTTGGCCGAATACCGAATATTCGGCAAATAGCTCAGACCGAATATTCGGCTCATAGTTTAGGCCGAATATCGAATACTCGGCGGCCAAATATTGCATTTTTTAAAATTTCATTTTAACTGTAAATAAAATATTGCTTTTCAATTTTGTAATTAAATACTATATAATGATTAATTAAAATTCATTTTATATTATTAGTAGGTACTTAAAAACAAACAACAGTATATTATCTGTAAAACTAAAAAAATATTGGTCATGATAAAATATCTTTTACAAAGTTAAACACTAATAACAGCATAATTATATTTTGAGATATTCATTATTTAATAAATATGCTATGCTAAATGTTATTAATCTGGTAACTATACATAATCACATCATGTTTTAGGTTTTACAGCTCTGAGCAAAACATACTTAGCAGCTTTTCAAAATTATGCTTGTAATTAAGGATCTGAAAAAATTCCTTCTACCCTTACCCAATAAAGAAACTAAAAAATCAAGTCAAGTAGTGTCAATAAGTAGAAAATTCTGCATTTCTGTAATATTATTATTGCTTTAGATAATGTTTCATTCAGCTTCAATGAATTAGGATATTTTATTATATGAGATTAACTCGTTGAAGTATAACTAAGCAGTATTATTTGTAAATGCATTAAAAAAATATTTTTCTCTCTTTTTTCTGAAATTATTCAGCCAAATATGTAGCAATATTCAGCCACAAGTATTCGGCTGAATACCTGTTCAGTATTCAGCCAACAGAATATTTGGCTTACCGAATATTCAGCAAAACTGCCGAATTGGCCGCATACCGAATAGTGGCCGAATATTCGTTACATCATTAGTTGTAACATCTAGTTGCGCATCCCTCCTTCCAGTCCCATTCGACTGGATAGTTTATCTGCAGGGCCACTCTACATTAAATACATTACGCTCTAATACATCATGCTCTATGGGCAGAAATTCATGAAAACATATTTGAGGTATTAGGCTAGTTCAAACCACTCAGAAGTGATATATGCTGTTAAGGGTTACAAAATGAATTTTTCCATCAAAAAAATGTCTATTATTTATAGTCTGCTACAGGAACACTCAAAAGATTTCAAACACTAATGGTCAACGGCAGTTTTAGGAACATTCATCCATTTAAAGCACAATACCGTCCTACCATATAGTTAGGTAATGGTCTGACCACAGTCACGTGCCTATCTCAAGAATTATGCCAAAAGTCGCCAAGCATGGCGACTTTTGTACGTGTGTATGTATTTTACTCTCAAATCTCAAAAACTATTAGCTGTAGAATGTTGAAATTTCATATATAAGATCGTTGTAACATCTAGTTGCGCATCTCGATTTATGGTTCCAATCTACTGGAGAGTTTATTTACAGGACCACCCAAAAGAATTTCAATATATTAATGTCTATGGACATCTTTAATATATTACATATGTAGTCAGTCACTGTTGTGTCCATGCCCAAAATCCCACCATTTGTCATCGACCTTGGTGAGTTTTGCCAAATTTGGCAATAGTCAGTCATTTGGTCCATGCCCAAAATATCGCCATTTGTCCTCGTCCTTGGCAAAATATCTCCAGATTTGGCGATAGTCAGTCATTGTTTGATTCATGGCCAAAACCTCGCCATTTGTCATCGACCTTGGCAAGTTTTGCTGAAATATGACCAAATTTGGTGCCAAAAATTATTTTGCATAACTTTTAAAACTTTTAACCGTAGAATGTTGAAATTTTGTATTTAGAACTATTGTGTAACATCTAACTGCACATTTCTTTTTCAATTCCTACTATTAGTTCACACTCTCCGTATATATATTTATATATCTTATTCAAATTTTCAGTCGTTAATAAAATACTTTTTATTCATCCACTCCAATTCAAATAGTTTTTTCTATGTTAATTCATTAATTAAATGTAATTATAATTAATATAAAGTAACTAAAATAAAACTTTTCTTTGTTGTCCTAAGTAGGAATCGACTTAAATTTTTATATATATATATATATATTACTTGTTGTGTGATTAATTTAAAAAACATATATTATTTGTATAAATTTAATATTTATTATAAATAATTATTTAATATTTACATATCTGTTTCAAATAACATAGCTTTTCATTAAAATTCCATAGAAATAAAAAAATCCAGTTTAAACCCAAAAACCCTGATTTTATGTATTTATTGTTTTTTTTTTTTTTAACCCGTTTTTTAAAATTACAACCCTGTTTCAAAGTAGTAGCATGTCATACTAGTAGAGTTTCAAAATTTGTTAATAAATCTGTATAGATTGTATAATATTGATTTTATTTCTTATCTCACATATTACAGAAACTTTTGTTGTGATAGTTCCTTTTTAAATTCTCAAGAACTTTTAAATTTTCCCAGATATTGTGGAATCCTATAAACATCTGGTGAAAGAAAAAGAAGCTTTAGAAATCAGTGTGAAATCTCTGACTGATGTTGAAAATGTTGCTGAGGATCAACAAAAAGTAAACGAATCGGCTGTTGTGGAAGATGCTTCCTGTTCAACTGTAAGTACTTTTATAAGCGTAAATATACTATAGTTAACATGAACCACTTATTTTCCCCTCAGTATAGTATATTTACTAATGTTTAGTCTTGCAGTGTCATAATCGGTTGAAGCTTAGTTCTCATAAGAAAGTGAAGCAGTGCTGACCTTGACCAGATCGTGAGAGAGTGACAGCCTTTCTTAACTGGACTGCTGTTAGACCGTGTTCAGTGATGGGATTAGTGCATGTAAAATCTGCTGTGGTTCCAATATCCTCCATGTTGAAATGACACCTCTGGGGGTGCTAATCCAGGTGCAGGTCTTTCATCTGGAATTGGTTCCAAATTAATTAAGAAATTGGTTTTTGTGTGATGCAAAGATAGGAATTTTAACAGTGGCAAGCATAGGACATACATGTCTTACATATGCCATATGTATTTATAACATACCTCATAATTGATTGGCAGATTAAAGGGAGAGGCTAGGAGGTTCCCTCCCCTTCCTCTCGTAAAAAAATAAATTGCTTCAGGGTAACATTTTGGTTTATTACATGATTTATTTCAATTGACCCTTTTATTTATAAATTAGCCCCTATCAAAAGAAATTTCTCGATCCACCACTGCTCATAATTACCAAATCAGTGCTATCATTGAAGGATGGGTACATTTGCTCTTGTGCATTCAAAACGGCTGTGAAGTAATTAGTGGTCTAAAGTTTTGTTGGAAGTCTTGCTGATTTTGTTATTTTTCTGGATCTGGTAGCTGATATACTATCCTCTATAATACCCAGAATTTAGTGTCTTTGACTATGATTTGATTATATAGGTATATATACGCATAGCCTCACTAAGGCAAAGAGCAGATGAGACAGCAGCCCCGGTTCCCAAAATCAAGAAATTACACTATTGTCTGTTGTAGAAATGAGCATGTTTTATAACCTATGTGTACATTTCAGATCAATATACACAAAAATGCACTACATGCAATAACATACATTAATTTTTATTTATTTTTTTCACTGTAAATTTGGCTCGTCTGGAAGGCGGCCATTGCTCTTGTTATGTGTCACTTGCTGATACTGTTTCCATCATTGCTCAAATGTTATGCCTGGTACGTAGCTTTTAAACTTCTGTTAATTTTCGATTCAGTGCACATTTATTTATTAACATACACTTATTTTTGCCTCTTTGCACTGTAATTTTGTCATCATTACATTTTTATGCATTTGTGAATGCGTATGTTTCTATCAATAAGTTAGGGACCCCATAAGAGATGTCTGTGCCAGGCTTCCTATTGGCTTAGGAAGCTTCTATAAATTATGTAATGCCCAAAAAGAGGGTGGAGGGCTTAACCAGATGTGAAAGTTTGTGGTAGGGAGGAAGAGACGAGTCAACGATGCTGCTCTGTAACACTTGTGTTTTAATGAATCTTCAAATTTCCATGCACTTGTTACAGCTTCTGTATTGTTTGAAACAACCTCACATAATTTCTCTCACATTTTTTTGGTGAAAAGAATTTTTTCTTTTCAGTTCTTTTGATTTCAAAATGTTATATTTCATGTCTAATGAAAAGAAAAAAAAAATGTCTTTGACATTCTTTACTTTGGCATTTTTTGTAGCCCTGGTGTGACAGAAATGATGCCTGTGGTACAGAAATGATGGGGACAGTGACTGAAATGACAAAAGCACTTTTTTACGGTTCTAAAACTGTAAAAAAGAATGATTCCAATACATGTTTTTTAAAAATAAATATTACATCTTCAGCTTTATGAAAATCTTTTAAAACTTGAAAAACTAGTTTAAAAAACTCTAGAAAGCTAGCAGGGACAAATTTTGTCCCCTTTTGTGAGAATCACCAGTAATCACAGCAAATTAATGCAATGCTAAATACTATCTTTACAAAAAAAAAAAAAAAAAAAAAACTTATCGAAACACTTTACTGGGCATCACTTTTTGTTAGGAAATGAACCCTTGTCTCTTTTTTTGGAGGAGAATGTAGAGAGTCAGTGCTGGATCTGTGTGGGGAGGGTGGAGAAAATCAGGGTTTTTGTGCCAGGCAGCAAACTTTGGGGTAGCAAATTCAAGCCTAAAAACTTAAGGGGATAAGCATGGGCAAAGTTTTAGGTTTTTGCCCTACCTTCAAATTTCTGATCTGCATGACAATTGAAGCGTAAGATAGTTGAGGGTGGCAGTTTTGTTTTTTGTTGTTCCACCTGTGCAAAAATCCAAGATCTGGCACTGCTTGGGCTTGCGTCACAATGCAAACTTATAGCATACAAATGAGTCGGTTCCTTCAAAAATATACAAATAGTGCTTTCCTGTACACATATTAAAAATATATATATTAATGATGCATTATAAACACATTTTACATGCTAAATTTGAGTAAGGCTTTTATAAAAATGATAAGGTTGTTATGTAACAGAGATGGGAGGGGGGTTACCAGATCTTGTTGTAAAGTGGGAGGGTGGAGGTCATAAAAATTTACAGAAAAAAGTGTTACGTTGTTTGTGAAGCCCACTTCATTATACTCTGGGGGTATGTCAAGATTACTTTGTGGTGTTTACTGCTGAACTGTGTAGATTTCCAAAGCAGTTGACTGCTCTTTAAGGTTATTCTGCTAATGACACATTTACAGTTTCTTTTTGAATGTGTTATTGTTATATTTGTACATTGCGAGAAATCAGGAAGGGAAAAAAAAAGGCCTGATAAAATGCATAATATGTGACAGCTTGTGTTTGTTGATAAATGTAGATTTTATTTTGCACAAAATGTTAGTGTAGAATAGAGGTGTAATTTTTGTTGGAAATCATCAATAATTTTACAAATTTAATGCCAGACTCAGCAGCTAATCTTTGATTGCTGCTAACACACCCATTAATACCTACACATACTGAATATAATTCTGTCTTTTTTCAAAACTGTGTTTAAAAGATTTATACAATAAGACTGTCAAAAATGTAAGCTTGCTTTGGTCATAAATATTTGAGCATTTTATTTTGTGCTAACTTCATCCATCTCAAATCACATGTTTGTTATATTTCTTATTTCTCTGATTATGTTTGGATAAAACTTCTTCTTTTCCATTTTTTGATGAATAAATCTTTTTTTTTTAAATGTTTATTTCAGCTCACTGAAAAAGTTAATGATGACTGCTTGCAAAAATTAAAATCTAGTTTAGGAGCATTGACTGTAGAAAAGTCTAGAGTGGAAAGTGAACTCCGAGCAGATCGCAAAAAACTTCTGGTAATTTATATTCAAATTTTATTTAATGTGTATAACAGTTTTAGTATGTATGGATAATACATTTAAGGATATTTCTGATAATTTTAGTTTCCTATAGAATAGATATAGATTTGATATGATAAATATAGATTTTATCTTGATTAATAGTATTATAAATATTACTAGCGTAATTGTTTTAGCTTGTAATATACAATGGGTGGCCAGATTATTAAGGACAGTACTATATTTGTTATTTTCTAGTTTAAAAGAATTTTTTGAGCATATAATGGGTTTTGGGTCTTGCTAATATTTTTTACTTATCCTACTCCCACATTTTAATTTATGAGAATATTCTGTTTAGATAGTAAACGTGGCATATTAGGTAGGATGGAGTATCTTATTTTATTCATAAAAGTAATATTTAAATTCATTGAAAATCTCATGAAAATTATCTTAGTATTTGATGATGCCACCTTTTGATGCAGTTTCAGATTTTATATGTCGGGCTATGCTGACTATACAGACTTTTTCATGTTGGAGTTTAGTGTTGTGATACTGTTCTCTGATTTGAGTTTCAGACAACTGCAGCTTGGTGGTAGCCAGTTCTTTGGCAATCACCCATTTAATGATCTCCCACATTTTGTCTAGGGCATTAAAAGTCAAATGAATACCCCGGACAAGGCGGAATGCTAATGTTTTTTCAGCAGGGAATTCAGTAACACTCCTGGCTTTGTTGCAAGATGCTGATTTATGCATAGAAATATATTCTGCATAGAAATATATGTAGGTACCCCATGCACTTAGATGATATCACAGATTACATTAAGATGCTAGCTGGGCTTTTAATAGCTTCTACAGCTCAGTCAAGGAGGAACTACTCACCTGGGCATGGTCGAACAAATTTTATTTCATTAACCAAAATCTGCAATGTTGATTTGTCTGTCTGCAAAATGTGAACAGTTTTCTTTAAATTGTTCATCAAAACCTTTTATTCTTAGGAAAAATTATTATTTATTTGATTCAATTCCACATATTTGAGTGTTTATAGCTTTTTGCAGTCAGTTCTTCCTTAATTCCTCACTCAGATAAGGTTTTTGAATAGGTTGACTGTTGATCAGATTCTCTTCTGCCTGTTACATCCAGGCAGTCACTTTAGACATGTTTATTCCCTCATTTTTTATAATTGTAATTGAATGATCCATGCTCTTTTTACAATTTTTGAGAGTAGATGTCACTGAATTTATAATTTGTACAAAGTGTGGTGATAGTTTTTCTGCCTCATTTTCCTATCTGGTCTGCTTTTCAATTTTTGATTAATTTTTTATTTTAATATGACCATCATCAAAATGCCTGCATAAAGTTGCTATGTCTCTCTGGGAACATTTAGAGTGATATAATGACATCTCTATTTCTTTACATTTCCTTGGGGACATATCCCCTTCACAACAGGCATGTGAGCAAGTCAGTCAAAAAAAACCAAAATCTATATAGAGAGGGAGGAGAGGAAGGAAGGGAGATCCTGACGTAATGTCTGAATGAGAGGGGAAAAAAAAAAGAGTTCAGAGTTTGTGGGATGTTACAGTCTGTATTTTACATCCTGTTGGTCACACGTGAAGCATATGATATATATTTATCTTGGTGAGTCTATTTCCCTGATGTTTACCTCTCTTATGGAATGATTTTCTTTCTTTCATGTATTTAAAAAAAAAAAAAAAAAATTATTTTTCTTGCACTTTGATTATTGGTTCATGGGTTCTTATAAGCATGTAACCAGATTTTTAGAATATTATTTTTATATGGTGTTTTTTGTAATTTTGAGTGTGTTATTGATAAGACTTTCTTACAAATAAATTCATTTTATATAAATTTTTTACATTTTAATTAAAAATCATTCTTCTCATACATATATTTCTAATGGTTGAATTAAAAATTGCTATTCTGATATAGTTAGAAAAAGAAGAATTGGAACGCAATCTTGTTGAAAATGAGAATAAGTGGTTTTTGGAAAAGGAAAAATATGAAAACCTTATTCAAGAGGTATAAAATGTTTTCTTTTTTTCACTTTTAATACTTAGTTTGGAAATGAAGCTGCTATCAAATATTTAAATTAGTTAAACTTTTCTATTTAAAAATAGATTTTTGAAATGAAAAATATGTAAAAATGTAGCCTTTTAAACATGCTTTCAGGAGTAAAAATAAAGTTATAATATAATGTACCCATTCTGTCACATTTAAAATTTTGTATTTCTAAACATTTTTTCAAGTAAACTTTTAAATAAACCAATTCATTTCTATTAGCTTAAAGTTATGTAATATATAAAGTTAATTTAGATTTCGATTGTTGTTAAACTGGAATACTTTTTAAGTTTTCAAGCATTATAATTGACTAATAACTTTTAATAAACTGAAGACTGTATTTGTTAAATCTAAAATTAATGTAGTTCAGTTGTTTGGCATGTATTTAAGTAAAATTAATCTAATGTTGTTTATCAATTCCTTTTTTTTATTTGTCCAATAATTAATTTTAATTTTCTTCTTTTTTAAGAGAGGAGTTCAGTTTACAAACTTAATCTATATATAGCCAGTTCTTGCAATATATTTACTCGTATTATTAGCAGATTTTTCATATAATGACTAACACCAACTACTTTATTTTGTTTCAGATGTTAATATAAACTAAGATATATTTTTTACTGTGACCTTATATAATTATGTCATTAATTTTTATCCAGTTGAAAAAGAAAGTAAGCAATCAGCAACGAGAACGAGAAAAGGAACAGCAAGATCATGCCTTGATGCTTAAAGAACTGCAGAATCTTTTAGCTGTTGAAAGAGCTAATAAAGAAAAGCTTGAAGAACAGGTTTAATTTCTACATTTTAATTTAATTATTATCTTCTTGCTTATATGATAGACATAGTAACTCCATTAAGCTAACAGAATGTGGAATGAAATTCAAAAGACTTTTAAGTCCAACAACAATGCAGGTGATGATATTAGTTATAATGAAATAATATGTCAAACAGTGTGATTTAGATGCTTATGCATTCAAAAATATTTAAGCATTCTGCATGAATGAAAGCTCATCTTGTCAAACTGTAAGTAGTTTGCTTTTTAAATATTTACACTTGTGAATTTATGTCTTGACTTCCTTATCTTTATTATTTTAGCATTATTGAACAAAGGTTTGCTATCTTAATATAGGAATAGTAAACTCTTGGTAAAGGTTACAGGTATGCACTTGTACCTTTTCAGTTAACTTTTTTTTGTAGTATAATTTAATTTAAAATAATTTGGACATATCCAGAAAAAGGTGGTGCAAAGTATGGATATATCCAGAAAAAAAGTGGTGCAAATTATTGAAATATTTTTATTTCTAGTGGTTGATTTAAATTACTGATATTTATATCAGTAAAGAGAAAAGCTGTTTATTTTTCTTTTAAAGTGACAAGGTGTTTTTTGTTTGTTTTTTCTTTTTTCTCTTCATATAAATTAGTCAGCACTTCTTTTTGAAGACAGCCAGACAAAAGGGCTATTCTTACAAACAGAAATCTAGACAGTATAAAAATTTTCTGCAAATGCACTTGCAAAGAGATCTTGTATGTTTTCAAAAAGTGTATTCCCATCTTTTGAATCAGTAACAATGTAATCTGAATATGCTTTTTGGAAATGTGCATGATCTCTTTGAGAGTGTGTTTTCAGAATTTTTTTTTTTTTTTGCATTGACTGGATTCTGATTTGATGACAAAATCCTCCAAAGGGAGAATTTAGTTTTGCTCTTACCTTCACTGTAGCAATGATTTTTTTTCTGTTCCTCGGACATAATAATAAAAAAAAAATTAACAATAGTAAAATCATTCTGAAGTGAATGACGTAAGGAAGGGCTTTATGGAAGCATTTTGTGGGTATAAAATTTTTTCTCCTTTTGCCTTTGGCAACTATGATTTGTTTATTTGTTTAAAAACTGCAGAACACATTTTTTTTTCAATCTTTTCCGAGTTCCGTCGAGTGCCAACTGTTTAAAAATCTTGGGAGTTTGTTGCAGGGGGGGGGGGGGGTAGCCAAAATTTTTGGGTTAGTGATGGAATTCCGTCTATTTATACACATATGCGTTCATATCCCCCCCCCCCCCCCCGAAAAATTTTCCTGGCTATGCGCCTGGTTTGTTGTTGCATGTTCTAGGGACAAACTGGATATAAACCAATCCTGGGGTGGTTTATATCCAGTTTAATTATCCTGGGGTTTAAACCAATCAATGGATCCTGGGTAAATCCACAGATAAGATATTAAAATATTCATCTACTTTTTTTTTTACTTTGACAATTTGTTTTCCTTTTATTTCTTAAAGCTAATATGTTAATTTGTAAGATATTGGTGGAGAGAATATTTAGGTATGATTTAATGCATTTACTGAATATAAATTTAGATTTTTTTTGAATCATCCAGTATATTTTGATATAAATTGGATATTTACAGAGGGTGACATTTTGATGTATTTTTAAAATAAATTTGTGAATTTTTGAATCCATACTGTTTCGTCTGAAATTTTTATGTTTGTTCTTTTTTCTTCTGGACGCTTATGTGATCATGGCCACGTTATACATGCCTGCATTTGTATCTACTATCTATGTGTCTATTTGCCGTATGTTCATTTAATATGTAACACTAATTTGATTACAATTTCAGTTGAGTTTTTGTGATTGGAAATAGGTTGAGGCTGGGATGCTAATTACTTATCTTATAGCATTTAATTTCTTTTTTACTCTCCAAATTGTGTTTTTTTTCCTTTAAAAATTATATTTTATACCACTACTTTGAGACTACATAATAAAATTACATTTTTGTTATTACTAAATATTCAAGACAATTAAAATAAGCATTTATCTTGTGTGCTAGTAATTCATAAAATGAACTTATTTGATATATGCAGATTTTGTTTGGATTTTAATGCGTATAAATTAGCTGTAAGAAACTAAGAAATCAAAATATGTATGAACAGATTTTAAAAAAGTTATTAAAATTAACTGATCATTAAAAACATTCTACTGAGCAAAGCTAAATGACAATGAAAAATTATTTCTGTAGTTTAAATTTTTGATGAATCATATAGTCTCTAACTTCAGGATAATGTACTATCATTCTTGAATTAAAATTCTTGTTTTTTATTTAAATAGGAGCTGAACATTACTAACCAAAAATTTTTGAGCATTTTAAAGTACACATACATAACAACAGTGTTTCATAAAATAGATAAAATGCTTTGTGTATGACATTAAATATTATTCTGCTACTGCCGTAATCAAATATCATGATTTCTTTTGATAATTTGAGGCTACTTTAAATGTTTATAAATATATTTGCATTTTATTCTAGGTGAATGAATTGCAACATAAAGTAAATGCAAAAATACCTGAAAAGAAAGCTTTAGATTATGAGAAATATATTGAAGAGTTACTAAATCCAAAATGTCTATAAAAGAAGAGGTGAAATAATGCTAGATATTGATTCATCAAGAATAAAAAATGAGCATTACACATTCTTTTGCCTACTGCACTATTTTATTATGCATATTCATTAAAAAATTCTGCATTAGAGTGTCTTAGGAAATAGTTATTTTCCCATTAAGTACAAACTTTTTGAAAAAGAAATATGCATTTAACAAAAAGATGTTCCTTAAGATTTCCAGTTGATTCCTACTTTAACCTCCCTACTCTTGCCAAGGTAGTGATAACTATACATATGCGGTTACCATGACGGTTCTTTGTATTTATGTGGCAACCGTAATTTAGAATTAAAATGGCAGTTTGGAACAACATGTAAGTACAGCATTACTTATTATTCTTTTATTGGGGGGGGAGGGGTGGGTTGCCAATTAATGTAGTTTTAATAATTAATTGTCATCAAATTCCTTAACTGGTGTGTTTATCACTAGTTTGTTCAATTTCGTTTTCACCTAGTTCCATTGGGAGCATTGAAACTTGTTAATAACTCTTAGAGACCCATGACTGCGAAGATCGTCAAAGTATGGTGATTTTTTTAGGTTGGTGAAAGTGGGGGGGGGGGGTAAAGTAGGAATCAACCGTTTCCTGTAAATACAGGTTTTACTGTATTTTATTTTACTAAATAAAGATTAGTTACACATGTTAGTTATGTAGAGAATTTTCTTTGCTGTATTTTTTAAAAATATGAATTGGAACCAATTATTTGACATTTTACAATAATTAACATAAAAATATAATAAAAGTCAGCCTGGTAGCAGAAACTGTGCAGCATGGAAGTGGGTGCTGCATATTATTTTATAGCTTGCAGAATAATCTAGACAAATTTGCATGAAGATCTCATATAAATTTTGGGGTTTTGATCACAGTGTTTTACATTGTTACTAAAAATTCTGCTTCCTGAAAGCCAGTAAATAAATTCATTTGTAGAAGGATAAAGCTTATTCTTCATCAATAATGTATTCTTGATCTTGAAGAATGCACCATAATCAGAGACTGACAAAAGCTTCAAAATTTTAAAAATCAGGAGCAACTCTTAGAAGTCACTATAATTGCTATGAGTTTTTTAGTCAGTAATGATTGATGACTATGATTGTTTAGTTAGTAAGGTAACTGAATGCCTGTATTTTTTCGTATCCTGACCATAATTTTTATTTTATTTGAGATATTTTTGAACTTACCCCATTAAATTTAAATTCATGATGCATTAGATTATGTGAAATAAAGCATCTACTACTATTAAAATATTTAAGTGAGCCAGGAAGTTTTAAAAAGTATGTGTAATCTATAGTTATGTATGATTGATAAAAAAATCATGATTTCTTTTTGATAATTTGAGGCTACTTTAAATGTTTATAAATATATTTGCATTTTATTCTAGGTGAATGAATTGCAACATAAAGTAAATACAAAAATACCCGAAAAGAAAGCTTTAGATTATGAGAAATATATTGAAGAGCTACAAAATAAGTTGAAAACTGCCCAAAACAGATGGCAAACTGCAGAAAATTCTCTAAAAACACATTTAATTCTGCTGCAAAAGTTGCAGGAAGAAATGGATGACATGAAGGTATTTTTTAAAATGTTTCTTAGCCGTTTTTAAAAAAGCTGCAGCAAGTAATGCTGTTATGGTATAATTTTGATTTCTAGAGTTAATTTTAGTACTGAAATATAACTTAAAATACACCTACATTTTTAACTGCATAGTAATCTAAATTTCATGAATATGATAATTTTAATTATTTTTATGTACTTATTTGTATTTATCCTAAAATGTAAATTTACATTTTATTTTTAATGTGGTTTGTAATGTTTTCATCGAAGTATGCCTTATCTTTAAAGTATCACCAAATATGCTTTAGAATCTAGTAGTGTGACATTATGTAAACATAGTTATCATTGGGTTATAGAGAAAAAAAATGTAAAATGTATAAAAAGTTATAAGAAAAAGAAAGTAACATTGAAAATAGGAACACAAGTTGTCAAAAAAATTTCAGAAGTTACATCCTAGAATAATATTTAAAAATAATTAAAAAAAGCTTTAAAATACATGATTAAAAGGCAAAAGGCTTGCAACTTTTAATCATGAGTTATAACAGTATTTCTAATTTTCTATTGTTATACCATAGGAGCACAAAAAGGCTCCGAAGTAAGGCAGATAAAGTGAGGGCAGATCGTCTGATAGAAATCAGAAGAAGTTAGGGAAGTACAAGCTTTGAAATCTGTATCAATTCTGAAATGTGAAGGTAAATTAACTTCTAGATGTGTCAAAAGTTTAAGGGCATATTAGAGCAGAAAAGTTCTCAAAAACAAATATTTTGAAAAGCACAATCATCTTAATTATCTTGTTTAACTTGCTATTGTAATGGAGGTATGCAGGATCAACTTGATAATATATAAAAAATTTTTCTAGCTATTTCACTCTATCACTTTCTTAGTGAATAAATGTGTCTTTTTTACATTATCAGGCACAATATCAGAAGAGAATATTTGAAGAAACAAAGCGGGCTGATGATGCTGAAGAAAAGTTAAATCTATTGACTCTGGTGAAGGAGAAGCGAATAGCAAATTTAGAAAGCAGAATTTCTGAGCTATCAGAAATAGTTGGAAATTATGATAAATCTAAACAGCAAGATTTGGTTACCATTCAAAAATTGAAAGTATGTATTTTGCATTTATATATATTTCATTATTTTTTTTTAAACAGAAATAAAAATCATGCTGCTAAAAAAGGGTGTATGTTACTATATGCTTAGAATAGATAGTCTAAAAAGAACTATAATGGTTACATCATACAATCTAAGTATAAAAGTTGTCACCTAACAATTTTGTAGTAAACAAATGATGTGCAAGTTTTGTTCTGCAGTAGTGCTGTTAGGCTTTTAAATAAATTCAGACTTTATAACTTTTTTAATACTTATTTTGAAATAAGTATTTGAATCTACTGTAAATTTGACCTCATTTTAAATATTTTTTCACTTTGGAAGTAATACAATAATACAAGTAGATATATTTCATCTAAATATTTCATATAACAGTAATATCTATTTGTATTATTATTATTAAGAATGGTATTTTAAGTGAAGTAAATCTACAAAATTTACATTTTAGGAGAAAATAAATCAAATGCAAAATGAAAGTACCTATAACAATTTAACAGAAGATGATAAATTTTGGGAGTACAAGAAATCAAACCTTGATGAAAATATTCAGAAGCTTAAGATGAAAAATAATCCTCATCTGGTTGATCCCGATTCAGAAAATAGGTTGAATTGTGGTAATGTATTGCATTATATATCAAGTTGTTGTAAGACTTGTTGTAATTGTTCATAATCTTGTATATTATTATATATATATTTAGTATTTTTACTAAGCTTTACTTAGTCAGGAAGGTCAAATTAGCAAATGGCATACTTGAATCTTCTTAAAAATAAGTTTTGAGAATACAACTGATCTAAAAGTCTTTATGCCACAATGTGCATAAAGGCTCGATAAACAATTTTTTTTTTTTACCATAACCAATCATATTGTGCTATCTGAGACGTAAGATCAACAAATACAAACTTGGAACACATATGAGATTGCTTTAGTTTTTTGTGAATGATTCATTTTAGCCTACTGTAAAAAACCTTGAATTTAATTTTAAATCAATCTTTGATTTAAAACTGTAAAAGATCAGAATAGTCAAGAGGTCAGAGCTCTCATTTTGCTAGTCATTTGCAAGCATACTGTACTTGGAGCAAACCAAACCTGGCAACAGTAGAAAACACTCTCAGTGATCTTTTCACTACTTTTCTGATGAAATTGAAGAATGACCAATAGTAAATGTCTGGAAAAAGTGAATGAAGCCCATAATTTGTCAAACAGTTGGAAAAGTGGCACATCAGATTTCCTTCCTCGAGTTTCTTACAGGGTGCGTACGCCTCCTTAGAATCCTTGGAAACTCCTTAGAATTGAAAACATTTTACAAGGTCCTTAGAACTACTTGGAAAAACATAATACTCCTTAGACACTCCCTGGTAGCCGGAAGAACTTCTTAAACGTCCTGTGCCGGTCGAAATTGGAAGAAGCATTCCCTCCCCCCAGCTTCCCCTTTTAGATTTCCCCAAAGAGTTCTAAACCATAGGAGCACTGATCCTACAAAAAAATTGTTACAAAGACGCAACACTGAGAAAGAGAAGTTTTCAGGGTGTTAAAGACGGGGGAAGATTTATTTGTTTCCATCTTTCCCCATTCGTGCGAGAACACACAGATAAGAAAGATTGTGGGAAGTACTTGCAACTCCCTGGAATGGCAATTGTCGAGGTCCCCATACGAAGCGGCTCCGCTGTTGTCTAGTTATTGGGAAACGATTTATCTCTCTCAAAATAGGGGAAAGAAGTTCCTTTCACTCCTGGCCGGTTGGGGTGCTAGAGGGTTGATCATAAAAAAAAAAAAAAGCACCCCAAATGTAAAAGCAGGATTGATTTGTAAACTATGCTGCATGGGCGATCTAGCTATGAACGAGCAGAAAAAGAAAACATAAATCCAATAGCTTAAGAACAGCAACAGAAAAGCAGGCAGTGTTGCTTAAATTAGAAAAAAAATCATAAGCACTAGTTAAATAGAAATTTTTTGTAATCTTTCATAATTCTTTAATTCTATTTTGAGGATTTGTCATAAATTTTGCATTAGTTTAACTTTAAAATTCTTCCAGATAATCTGGTAACGTTTTTTTTTTTTTTTTTTTTTTTTTTTTTTTTTGTGTATGTGTGCGCGTAATTTATAATCAAGGGAACTGCATTTGTTTTTAAGCGTAGATCAGACCTGTAGTGGAAAATTTTAGCATTAGTAAATAAATATTTCATTTGAACAAGTCTTTTGAATTTCAAGAGTATTTTATTTAGTTTGAAAAGTGATATGCTTCTTATTTCTTATTCTAATTAAAGAATGATATAGGTAAGCCAACATCTTTTATTATTTCATTAATGCTAATCATATTGTTCTGAACTTCTATCTCCTACTAACTCTTAATTTTAAAATTTAGCTCTTAATAAATTCAATGGTTTGCATAAATAAAAAAGTAGAGATTTATAGTACAGAACTCTCTACTCTCCAAATTTTTTAGTACTACTAATTCTAAATATTTACTTTTATTTAGAGACATTAATTCTCCAATTAAACAAGACAAAGATATTTTTTTTTTTCCATTTAGACTTTGTCTTTTAGTTTTTATCTCTTAGATATTCATTCATCAAATTAATAAATATCTATTGATTTAAACATGTTAAATTTTTGGTTTTGAAAAATAAAGTTACTCAGTGATTAAAAAAACACTGTGATATTACGTATATACAATAGAAACAATTTTGATGAACTGCTTGGAAATTTCTTTGACTCCTTGGATTTTTCCTTCTGAAATGTGTACGAACCCTATTCTTAATACAGTCGAAGACCCAAAATCCACACAACTTGGTTCCAGACCCTGTGCATGTTTTAGAATTTTGTGGATTTTGGGTCATAATGGGAAATTTATTTGTTCTCACCCCTCTCCAGATTAAAAAGAATACAGTAATAAAAAAACAAGAGAAACATATAACCAGAATCAGAAATACAGAGAAATAATACAACTCACAAAATTATATGTGCAAATTATTAAAATTTTTAAACATTTCTTGAATAGTAGTTTGACTTTGGGATGTTCTAATTATAGTTTTTTTTTTTTTTTCATATTATATACTGTCATTATTTCCTGTTCTGTAACACAGTTTTGCTGTTCTTAAATCTGGGCTATTTCTCTCTTAGTGCTAAACCTTCATTGAATATTATTTTATCAATTTTTTGAGCATCCTTAGAGCTGTCACTGTAAGAGTCTGTGATTGTAATACAGCATCAATTATGTCACTGTCAGTCATCTGAAGGTTATCATTAGAGTTCAAAAATTCTAAAATATCACCTTTTTCAAGTAGGAATTACTTATTTAGTTTCACTATGTGGTTGTACTGCAGTATTCTGAACTTGCAGCTGACAGGGCAGATTTCATTGTTTACATTAAATAGAGAATGTGGAGTTCAGAGCCTTGCAGATTTTGGGTCTTCTATTGTATTTGTACTAGCAGCGAAACCCGGCGTTGCTCGGGTTAAAATACACCCCATGTTTAATGGTATAAAAAATATTTAAGGATCCATTTTTTAACGTAGATAATTTAGATTTCTATCTTAGATACTAAGAGACTTATTCGACCATTAAACATGCGGTGTATAGAAAGTATATCAAATTATTTAACTAATTGAAATAATTATAAGTTAAAATAAGAAACATCTTAGTAAATCGAAAATTTATGTTTTATTTACATATTATATTATACATTTACACTTTTTATTTTTATTACATTTTTTTTAAATTTCTTTTTACAATACTTGCTTATAGACTACATTTATGCTTTTATTGTCCAGACTGTAAATGAACAAATTTCGAGGTGATCTTACTCGTGAGCATGCAACGTATAATTGGCCGTGTGCAAAGCATGGTTTCTTCAAGTCAACGCCACAGTATTGGAATGTTTGGCCCTGTGCTTTGTTGATAGTCATGCTGTAAGCCAACTTCACCGGGAAATTGTAAGCGTTTAAAAGTAAAGGGCCATCTATTTGATATTAAAGGTATCCGTGGTATAAATACTATTTGTCCTGACATAAGTTATCGCATCCTGAGCATATTGATGCATGTGACGTAGACTTCCAGTAAATGTCGATGGCAAGATGACCAATTTTCCCATGGTATCGACATTTCCATCATTTATCATTGCATCTCTCAAATGGATGTATTCATCCGAATGCAACTTTCGTTGATTATGGCGAATAAATTCTAATCTTTCCGACTCAATTTTAGCATACATGTCTACAATAAACTGCTGAAATAACTGCCGACAGTTTAAAATATGGTTATATTCATCATTTGTAGTCATCATTCGATAAGCATGAAATTGCATAGCTTAGTTTCGACACCTGTAGCTGGATCCATTTGTTGAAGTGATAACCATCCTAACCTTGCCAAAAAATTAGCGTATACTGTAGCGCATCATAACTACGATGTGTTTCAGCAATACGTTGCAATTCATTACTTCGGCGTTGAGTAATATCACGACGACAACATTCGTTATCAACAATTACTACGGCAACTCCTTTCGTTTGAGATGCATTGAACCTTCCTTCGTGTTGACCGGCTGGTCTTTTATCTGCTCGAATAACGATCTTATAATTATCTGCAGCCATTTGGTCTAGAGAAGTCTTAAACACATTGATTAGTTGATTATGATTATGAAGTAGACGTTGTAATTTTTGAATAATATCTCGTTGTAGTCCCTGAATGTTGGAGCAACGTTGGTCTGTTTCAAGTTCTTCGTTACCAACAAAATATATTTGAAGAAATTTTGGAGTTTCATTGGGCATCGGCAGAAGTGAACCTACTCGGTGATAAATTTGGATTTGAACCTTAAAAACCGGGCTGAAATTTTCTTCCTTGCATATTAATGAAGCTCCAAATGAAGTCATTTGAAAACAACAGTTGTATCGACGTATATTTTGCAGAAAATGATTGGAATCTGGTGTTTTCCAGTCATATTTGCGAGTAATTCTGGTTGTGGTACATCTAATGCTGGTAAATTGACTTTACCACTCAAACAGCACATACCAGCAGTTTCACCTTTAAATTTCCGCGCATGACGATACTCGCATATCGGATCCATTTTTCCGATGATAATATTTGAATGTTCACTGTATTGTTTTTTGCAATCATAATGGAACGCCCGAAGTTCTAAATTCTCAATTTTACTTGTAGCAGCTCATTTTTTGCGTAAAGTAGCCATTCTTTCTTTACTTCTTCTATTTTCCACTTCACGTTGATCAGCAGATTGACGATTTTTTAAGTGTTCTAATTTGGGATCGCACTTCTTCGTTAATAAGTGTTCTTTCTTCTTCGGTTAAATTTTCTCTAATTTTTTTTACTCCTTTACGAATATTTGAAATCAGTTTCTCTCTTTGTTCTTCTTTTTCAAGTTGACGTGCTACTTTTCTTCTTTTAGAATCCACTTGAGGTTTTGTAAATACTTTTTTACGCCTTGCCATTTTGTATATGTAATGTAATAAAGTTACACAAAATTAATCACTTGATTGCTATTACGGTGTCACTGAAGAACTCTCTTGAATATTCAGATAGTTTGTTCTTTTTCATTTGTCAAAATGACTTGAATTTGTTTAATTACTGTTCACTCTTAATTACAATTAATCTTTTCTCGACTGCAAACACGATCAAACTGACGAAAAGTCACTGAATTTCGGTTTATATACCATAACACATCGAAATTGCTAGTACCAGAACACTCTAGAATATTCAAATAATTTGTTCTTTTTCACTTATTAAAATAACTTGAATTTGTTTCAGGTAAAACGGTTCGCAGACGATAATTGCTAGAGATTCAGTTTTCCTGCTGATATGGCAACAGACGATAAACGTTAAATTTTATTGGAGTTGAAATTCAGAAGTTCTCATGAATTAGAATAGGACAGATATATATTTTTTCACATTTTCGCCACCCACAACCACCCACTTCCACCCACCGCGACCAAACTCCCTTACTTTCACCGTGAGGCCAAGGGGTATTTACCCCCCCAACAGGAAGTTAATTCGAGTTGGTGGTGATAGAGAAAACCCTGTCTTTACAAACGAACATTAACATTTTATATATATATTAAGATTACTACATTTAAGTATCACCAATATCGTATTATTTTAGTACTTGGCGATTTTAATTTATTTTAGCATTGACCAAAGGAACTTTATTTTAGTATTTCACTGAAAGGAATCTTCATTCTGTGACCACTATAAGAAGTAAAACATATTACAGTAGGAATAAACACTTGTCAGGATAGGCTTTCATTGAGTATAGGTTCAAATTCCGTTACTGGTGGTTGTTTTTTTACTTTTGCGTGATAGTAAAGACTTCACAGTGCTGTCTACTTTAATTTATTAATGGATCCATGAGACCAAGTTCACACATCTAATAATAAATCTATACAAATAAAAAACACAATTTTAACTAGAAAAAAAAAATGGTTTTGCAGTGTTTTAGGAAAAATAAAAGCAAAAATAAAACAAACAAACCTCAATAACATTTTTCAGTCAAAAAAAATCTTCACTGGATTCACTTCAAGTTTAACTGAAGTAACTAAATCATTAACTGTATCTTAAAATTGATACTTAGCACCTAGTAATTACTACTTAAAGTTTCTTTCAAGGCAGTATGAAGATGAAAGAAAAGTGTTCTAAGTTAAATATTTTAAATGATATTGAAAGAATTAAAAAAAAATAGTGTGGCATTTTGATGATAATTCTTATATCAATGAAAAATGATTCACAATTAAAGTTTTTCTTGGGAAAAAAAAAAAAAAAAAACTTTGCAATCTGTTTCATACAGTTTTATAACCCAGTGTATGGAGCCTTAATGTAATCTTATAAAGGAAATTTTTGCATTTTTCTATTACACAATTGTTTGTTATAGTTTGTGTCTTACACTCATTATGCATAAGTTTAAAAGAAAAAAAGAAACACATTACATTTACCTACATAAACTTTTCACTGTTTATAGTTTCAATCTTATTTGTTATTTAACTATCCAGATAGTGTATCAGTTGAAGATCTTCACATTCACTGTCAAGCAGAAATTTTGCAGCTGAAAGAAGAATTGGAACTAGTGAAATCAAAAGCAGAAAATGCCCTTAAAGAAAAGTACAACAAAACATCTGCAGCCTTGCTCTCTGTAAGCTTTATATATATTTCTTATTTTTAATGATTAAAGTTTTTTCTTTTCAAATATACTTCATTTTAAACAGTATAAGATTCTTGTTTGATAAATTGAGGTTAAGACACTTCATCTGTCTATTACTGTACTACCAATCCCAAGTAATGTATAAAATAAAGAGCTCATTGACAAACTTTCACTCCCTGAAAATATTTTCTCAGAATGGTAGAATTGACAGTGAAGTTGGTAATAGAGGTAGCTTATTGAGTATGTGACTGTGATAAACTTAATCAAAATTTTAGTTTGTGACAGTTTTGGCAGAAAATCACAATTCAAATTCATTAAACCAGTCGTACACAGGGAAGTGACCAAGAAATGAACCTCTCTAAATTCAGATTTTTGTTAGTTAAATCTGATTTTAATTGCATTTTCATGATAAATATACCGTTTCAACCTCACCGGATTTTTTTTTTTCTCTGCTTACGTGCCTGGTCCTACATATAATTGGTTTG
This sequence comes from Cheiracanthium punctorium, assembly GCA_038373885.1. Lineage (NCBI taxonomy): Eukaryota > Metazoa > Arthropoda > Arachnida > Araneae > Cheiracanthiidae > Cheiracanthium > Cheiracanthium punctorium. The sequence goes on along the minus strand of JAWZYV010000816.1, from coordinate 532,337 downwards.
CTGAATAGGGTTGGTGGAAGAACCTTAGAGGCAGTTACCTGCATGTTGTGCACTCAGGGTCACTTCGCAAGTGCCGTTCGTCAAGTGAGCAAATTGCTGTATTTGTATTACATTTGTGTCCCATTACCTGCCCCAGAAGAGACATCTCTATACCCTTGAGGATATTTAACTTACATTTTGAATCTTAAAAGTAAGCTGTTTGTATTGCAAATGGCATTTTTAACCCAAAAATATGATCATTTTAACCTAATTAAAATTTGTGATAATTTTGGTATTCTTATTCAAAGTTTTAGGCCAATATGTCTTACAGAAGATATTATTTGATTTGAGAGAAATATATATATTATTATATACACACAAAGACACACACATATATACAGTAAAACCTCAGTATAACGATACTCAAGGGACCCAATAAAATTATCGTCATAGAGGGATGCATTGTTATATCGAGGAGAGATAGTAATTTTAAAGCCTTAAATTATGGCTGGTTTTGTGCATAATAACAAAGGTCTTTAAAAAGGATCAAACCATCATTGTGAAATATGCTTTGAAAAGAAAAGAAAAATCACATATCTGAGAAATTTATTGAAAGAAATCAATAGTTTTTGTTTGCTTACACATTTTTTTCACAGTTAAATCAACTAAAAATGTCTGCATTAGAGTCTAAAGCACGAAAGTGATCATCATTTGTGGATGAAAAGCCACTTCTGTTGGGTGTTATGTTTCACTCTGAAAAGTTGAAAAAACAAGGCGTCCTTGTGTATAATACACACATCTAAATTTAGATCTCCTCCTCTCTTTGTGTTTACTGTGAATTGTCTGCTTGAGTATTACGCAGTATTTTTAAAATGCATGGCTAAGTGATTTTCTTTTACTTATCTATTAGGATGCGAAAGCTGAGAAAGAAATAAAAGAATTGAAAAGCAGGATTACCCAGTTACAAGATCAACTTCAAGCTTGCAAATCACAAATAAAACTTAATGAAGAATATCATAATAAAATCACAACTAATTTGGAAAAATCTATTGATGAGTTAAAAATTTTACATAAGCAAGAAATCACCCAAATGACAGTCTCTCACCGTGCCAAGCTATTAGAACTAGAGCATCAAATACAGAAGCAAAGAGAAAGGACTTTGTCTCTATTAGAAGAAAAAGATAAAGAAATTGGATTAATGAAATCTACATTCTTGTCTTCTGTGATCAAAAAGGTGCTTTTATTTTCGTTATAAAATTAGTTTATATGTTATAATTTTTTTTAATTTAGGAGAAATTTCTTAAACTTGTTCTTTGAAAGATCAATACATCACATGGTTTTTGAGCAAGTTCAAATATAAACTAATTATATTAAAACAAGCTGTGTTTTTCATGTGTGTTCCTGCAAAGTTATTTCTTTTTCTACTGGCACAACAGCCCACATATGGTGGGCCAAGGCCTTCTTGAGAGTTGTCCTCCATTCTGATCTCTTTTTAGCAGTTCTTTTCTAATTGGCACATAAGTCCTCAATGAGAGGCAGCTAATCATTGTCTTCTTGGTTTGAGAACATTTTTAAAGTCAAAATTAATTAATAGACCAAAAAAAAAAAAAGGAGGGGGGGGGTACACTAAGCAATCAGTAGACCAGTTCACACTTACAGTTGTGAGACATGAACTTTAAATAAATCACAAGCATTCTGGCAATTTTAAAAACTCTGGAGGAAAAAACTTTGGCACTGTAAATGAGGATGGCTGTGGAGATGACTATGATTTTGAATTACATAGGAGGTTATTCAAAAAGGTAGATATCACCAAATCCATCAAAGTAAGTATTTGGTATTTGCAAGTCACATCAGCCAAATGAACTCTAAAATTTAATATCTTCAACTGTAAAACTCATTGGAACTACAAGTAGACTGTTGTGTTTTTAAGGCAAAGCACACTAGAGCTGTCTACCAAAGAGGTGAATGCCCTGGGCAGAGGACTTTTTAAGGGGTTTTAATGCACATTCACAGAACAGTAAGAGTTAGTCCAAGATATGACGGACTGACTGAGCAGAGTTATCAGGGTGTCCAATTATGTCAGGATGTAAAAATAGTATCATTAGCAGCCTCACAGACATAAAAAAGTTGCCAGTTTAGTAAACACTTTCTTAATTATAGTTGCCAAAATAGTAGCATTTTTGCAAGATTTTGTAGTTAAGAAATAAAAAACTTCATGCATTTTATAACAGAGAATATAGTACATTTATTTTTATAGTCTGATTAAAAAAGCAGATTAGACTGTTTGATGAATGACCAATTACAGCTTTGAAAGTAAACGGAAGTTCAAAACCGAAATCCGATTTACAAATTAGTCGCCTGGAGTAAGGTGTAAGTAGCCAAAAACTTCAAAATAGTATGTAAATGACATTTTTTATATAAAAAAGTCACCCAAGTCACATTATCTTTAAATTAGTAGTAAAAGTTGCCTTTTCAGTCACTGGTGGACACCCTGAGTTGTGAACAAAGTTCTTTATCTATATAAATAAAATTAGACTTTTGTCTGTACATTTCTTGGAATTCAAAAATTTTGTGATTTCTATCCGTTTCAAGCACCCGGGAATCTGATATGACCCTCAAAAAAAAGTTTGTCTGTCTGTCGTTCTGTCCGTGACGCTTTTTCTGTTTAAGCATCACATAAAAACGACTGAAGCGAATGATATGAAATTGGGTGTGATGATAGGTGGTCACTCAACTTAAAACATAGCCATCGAATTTTTAAAAATTTTCAGATTTTGCGAAAATCGTTTAGAACTGCGTAAATTTGTGTTCGCACATCACGTAATAACTGCAAAGGTGAAAAAATGATATTTGGTGAAATGATAGGTGGTCACTCACCTTAAACTATAAGCATCTAATTTTAAAAAATCGATCCGATTTCGAGATTTTGCGAAAATCGTTTAAAACTGAGTGAATCTTTGTTCCCGCATTACGCAATAACGACTAAAGCGAATGATATGAAATTTGGTCACATGATAGATGGTTGCTCAACATAAACTATAGGTATCCAATTTTTAAAACATTTTCATTAGATTTTGAGATTTTGTGAAAATTCTCTCAAAATACGCTTATATTTCTTCAAACATCACGTAATAACAACTAATACGAATGATACGAAATTTAGTGATATGATAGGTAGTTGCTAATCTTAATTTATAGACGTTGAATTTTTAAAATATTTCGATTACATTTGGAGATTTTGCGAAAATCGTTTTAAAATGCTGAAATTTTGTTCCAGCATCACGAAATAAAGACTGCAGGGAATGAAACGAAATTGGGTGACAGGATAGGTTGTCACTCAACTTAAATTCTAGGCTTCCAAATTTTCAAAGATGTTGATTAGATTTTGAGAAACTTATTTCTATATTCGTAAATATTCGTTCGCGCATCACATAATTACGACTAAAGCGAATGAAATGATATTATTTAGTGACTCTCTTAACCTGTAATATTTTAACAATACATAAAAATTATAACTTCGCTTTCTTTACTTTGGCAACATAGTACATCCATTCTGTGTACTCCTACAATGCTGACGAAAGTTCTTGCTTTTTAAATTTGCATTCACTAACCTGTCAAGGACGGGTACTTCAGCTAGTTTTTAATAAAATAATTATGCTAAATTTAGGCAAACAAAGAAGTATTTCTTTGCAAATGATAAACCTGTATGGTACTTTTTTTGGGGGGGGGGGACCTCTGGAAAACAGAACATTACAAAATTTTCTAAAGTGTGACCACAATTGAGACTTTTTTTTTTTAAATTATTAGAACTTGCTCAAATCTTTGGCTTAGTTTTATTTTTAAAACTCCTCATAATGCAAATGCTTTTTATATTTTTATGCATATTATTTTTTGAAACTTAATTTAAAATGAAGTAATTATTAATTTTCTCAAAAAACAAAGATAGGTATTATTAATTCTTTGATGTACTAAACATTGTTTTATCTGAAACACAAAATTATTTATATTCACAAAGCAAAGAATGCCATTGAAAATGAGAAAACAATTTTTTTTTTTTTTTTTTTTTTTTTTTTTAGTATGCACCAATACAGTGTTAAAGTTGTGAAATAACAATTGGCAGTCAAATTATACTAGCATATAATGACCCAGAAAAAGCTTGAATATGTAGTATGTTTTTCATACCTAATTCACTATTCACTAAAGAGTTAAAGCAGTTTTTCTCACCTGTAATTTAAGTAGATTAAGAATGTGTATTAAATAGATATGTCATTCGAATTAACTAATTTTGTTAATTTAATTCAATTACTAATGTATTGTTTTAATGCTTTAGATCTATTATATTAAAGCATAACTAAGAATAGAAAGTTGAGAATAAGTTAGGTAATTATATAAATCTCTAAAAGTGATTTGAAATTCCTTAAAGTTTAGTTCTCCAATGGTTTATAGAGGATATTTTATTTGATATTTAATAAAAGAAATAAAGGTTATAAGTTATCCCTTAAAATTAGAATTCTGATGAGCTATGGGGGAAAAAAAAAAAAGAACTAGGGGCACATGGTTCTAATATTGAACTATTTTCTTTGCAGTATTTCTGTTGAAGCTTATTTTATAAAGTGAACATAATTAAATGATTTTTCACTTTACCTTGCAGGAAAAACTTCCCTCCGATTCATCTTCTGAACTTGCACTCACTACACCTGATCCTGATGCAGCTGCTACACTACTCTCAAATTCTTTAATTTCGAGTCAGAAAGATGGTCACATATTACATTACTTACAGGAATCAGCAAGAAAAGATATTGAAATATCGAATCTACGACAAGCTCGCTTACAGTCAGAGTCAGCCTTAAGAAAGTTGCAGCAAGTTTCACTTCTAAAAGAGGATAAATACACTCAGGAAATTGAGGCACTAAAGTCTAAGATTAAGTTATTAGAGAGCAGTAAAGATGAGACTGGTACCAATGTAGTGTACTTGAAAAATGTTGTTCTCCGATTTCTAAAATGCAATGATCCAAGCAGTCAGAGACATATGGTAAATGCTATAGCTACAGTTCTACACTTCACTAACAGTGAAGTTCAAGAAGTGAAGTCTTTCCTAAAAGCTTGATTTGATAAATGTATATATATATATTCATACAGTATATATATTTAAATGTGATGTACAGTATTAACATATTTTGTTAAATTATTTTTGGAAAAGGAATTGCATATTTATATAAACTTGTATATTTTAATGGAATCTTAAACAATTGTATAACATAATTACATGAAAGGTTTTATATGTGTACTACTGTAATGGATCTAATTTTTTCTACTATAAATCTTTTCCCATATCATTAATGTTAATAAAGTATGATTTTTAATGAAATCATTAATTTTTCATTTTTTTCTTTGCCTGTTTCAGACAATTTAGCACTAATATAGTTGAATTAGATTGTATAGTAGAAAAATTAACCCCCTCCCTTTTAAATTGTGACAGTTTTAACTCCTGTCAATTTTGAATCTCACTAGGTAACCAAAAGTTATATACCATATCCAATTTGTTAATATAATACTTTTGAAAATATACATTAGAGATAAAAAAAAACCCGTAAATAAAAATTAACCCCCTCCATTTTAAATTGTCTATGATACAGTTTTAACTCCTGTCAATTTTGAATCTCACTAGGTAACCAAAAGTTATATACCATATCCAATTTGTTAATATAATAATACTTTTGAAAATATACATTAGAGATAAAAAAAAAACCCGTAAATAAAAATTAACCCCCTCCCTTTTAAATTGTCTATGATACAGTTTTAACTCCTGTCAATTTTGAATCTCACTAGGTAACCAAAAGTTATATACCATATCCAATTTGTTAATATAATAATACTTTTGAAAATATACATTAGAGATGGGGAAAGAATGAACACCCTGTTCGGTAATCACGGCAAAAACATGTTCTCAGTTCATTAAGGTCCGACGCTTAAAAATTATATGGCAGGCAAGTGTGTTGAAAAGAGAAATTTTGGAAAATGCCTTAAAGGTGAAATTTCTCATTGAAAGGCACGATTAATATTTTTTTGCTAAGAAAAATTTAAATTCTGGGGGGGGGGGCAGACCCCCCCTCCCCCACATTGGCTACGTATCTCATGGTGGGGACAGAAGTTCACAATTTTAGCTTTATCAAATTCTAATTGTGGAATCTTAGTTATTTTGAGAAATAATGATAACGAAGATGATTATCTGGGGGGGGGGGGGTAGAACTTTTAGCCCAAACTACCATAATTTTAGAGTGGACCCGGGATAAGAATAAGAAACTTTCTTATATGTTCAATACGAAATGCACTTACAGGAAAACAATTCGTCAATTTTTATTATTCCAGCCAAACTACTCAATTTCAATCAAAGTAAAAAATTTAATAATAAAGAAAATGATAGTCTGAAACACAAACAAATCGAAAAAAATATTTTATCAACGTCAAACAATAATATAAGCATTACACTATCTAAATATAAAACGCGCCTTCGCTTCATACGCTCTTAGCCATCTCTTATTGGCTGACAAAGAACCTGTTCCGGAGCAGCCCTCTCCTATTGGCTGAAAAAGAACAAGTTCTTTTTGCACGGCTGAAGGAGTTCTCCGATCAGTGAGCGGGAACACCTAGTTCAGCGTTCTTTTCCTGAGCTGGTGTTCTTTTTCCGAACAGTTCCGAGAGCTAAGGTGTTCTATCCGGGAACGGAGTAAAAGGCATTCTCTTGCTGAACAGGTTAAACGAACTGTTCTTCGGTGAAAGGTGTTCTTTCATTGATCTGTTCCCTGTTCTTTTGCTTTAATTAAGTTCTGAGCTAGGGTCAAAGTTGTAGACTTGGAGTCAGAAGCAAGGCCGTACTTAGACGGGGGGGTCTATGAGTTCGGACGCCGCTCCCCCGAAGGTGTATTTATACACCTTCGTATAGGACGAGATGGACACCTTCGGACATAGCCAGAAATTTTTTTCTGTGTGGGGATGGTGAGCATGGGCGCCGGCAGCATAGGGCAAGGGGGGCAATGCCCCTTCCCCCCTGGATTTTTGTATGCAGTGTTATCCTTTGCTTTTTTGCTCTTTCCAACATGGTAACTATACGTTGAAGTAGTCTTTGCCCCCCCCCCCTGGGAAATATTCTGCCGGCGCCCATGGTGAGGGGTATGAAATGCAGTGATGTATAAATGAACGAAATGTTTGCGCAATAATAAAAAAAAATTTAATCTTGCTAAATTAGACAGAAATTGGGTGTGGGGGATATATCCTGAAAATTTTATCCCGATATACCATGCTCCCCAACTCTGAAATTATTTTCTAGGTATGGTCCTGGTCGGAAGCCATTTAATCTGGATTTTCAGAGCCATGTAATTTTATATGCCAAAGTCGTATTCATTTTCTTAAATCATAGTCGAAGCAATCAACATATTTATACACGCGTATTATTTTTAATCTGGAGCCTGATACTTACAGCTTTTTAAACGGAGTCTTTAATTTTTAAGCTGGAGCATGTACTTTTTAAGCTGAAACTTTACTCTTTTTTCCTTTTAAAGCTCTAAGAATGTATCGACTCTTTTGTGGGCTCCCCCAATGGAAATGTGCAGGTCCATGCCGTATGTTTTTAACCTGAAGGCTACACAAGCATTTTTTTTAAACTTGAGATGAATTTATTTAATATTTTGAGTTAGAGTCTAAACTTTAGAGCTAAAAATGTTTGACGTTGGAACCAAAGCCATATCTTTTAAGCTGGAGCCCGAGACATATACGTTTATTTGTAGTCGCAGCCAAAGAATGAATGTTTTATTATTATTATTATTCGAGCTGGATCCATAACCTTTTGGAGCTAGACCTCGAACAATAAAATTTTTTTAAGGTAAAGAGGCGGACCAAACGGCGGGAAAGGGTGAATTTTTCATTAAACGATTTCATCATCATTATTTTGTTAAAAACTTTTTTAATTGGGGGGGGGGGGAGCAGACTTCCTGATTCACCTCCTCGGGTACAACGGGTCAGAGCCGTATCCAGAAAAAAATTTCGGAGGGGGACCAAACGAAAGAAAGGTTGAATTTTTCACAAAGACTTCATCTTTATTAGTTTGTTAACAAAAGTTTAAATTTCGGGGGTGTGGTAAAACAGACCTCTGGGTGCGGCCTTGAAGGGGGTACCCCCTTTCCAGCGGTTCTACAACCCACCTCCCCCCTTCTGCTCCTCCAAGGGTTACGACTTTGACTATAAGGTGGAAGCTTTCCCGAATTTATTCCAAAGTGTGTGTGTGTGGGGGGGGGGGTGAAAATTGCATCTTCCATTCGCTTTATCATGAAATTTATGGTGTGGACTGGGAATAAGACTAGGAAAGGGGGGGGGGGGGGAAATTCATCTCAGATTATCAGCTTTGGCGGTCTGCTGTAGTAGTGCTGAAGCAGAAAAAACAAAAACAAAACTGGTGTTTCGTTGGAATTGATTTTTCTCTTAGTTTAGATTTAGCTATTGCATTAGCATAGTGGAATATTGTTCATCGAATCGTTGAATAAACACTTCTGTGGTTGGATCATTTTTATGTCTTGTAAATAATGATAACAATTATCTAAATAAATTAATCCAGTCAAAAATGAACAAAAATTTGTAATTTATATTTTTTAAGTGAATCTAATATTGTTTATCATGCTGTGTATGAAGTATATACAATCATATATCTATATCGTGTATATTGAATCAGCCATTACTGTACTTAAATTTATATTCAGTTCAAGTAAATTAATGTTTAAAAAATGAAGATTTTGTAATATTGTCTTTTACTAAATACGGATTTTAAATTAATGAAAGCGACACAGAAGAAGTATACTAGTTCTTTAGCTCTTCTATAGTGTTTCATTATATTTAATTAAAATACCGACAAGTCTAATCAAACAGTTATGAATATTATGTCATTTTAGGAGCTTTCAGAATCAAATATTGTTTACTAATGTAAGCAATATTGTATTACTCAGGTAAATAATCGGAAATTAAGCCTGGCCTAAATAATTCTCTCTAGAATTTCAGTTTTTCCATTTATTTTTACATACGTATGAGTAAGGAGGTACATTATGAGTAAGGATAACAAAAGTAAATAAAAAGCATCGGAAAATTTTGATTTTAAAAAGATGTGCATATTTAACAGTATATTATAGAACGTTAATATAATTGAAATATTTTTACAAAAAATTACTGTTAACATACTTGATTGAAGAAAGCCAGAATGTTGGTTGCAAAGTTTTTTTAAAATATTTTACAATTGTTGTTGTTGTTGCTAATGCCCTCTGGCAACCCGCAGGGCGGTGCCAGATCCCTCAAATAGGCAGGCGATGGGCGGAAGGGGCTGCTTCCATTTTAATGAGCCCCAGTGGGAGGAACTCCGACTCAGCTTGGGGTCCCCTAATTTTGAACCAATTCCAGAGGAGGGACCCACCCCCTGAAATCGGCACCCCCAGAGGTATCGTTTAACAATTTGGAGGACATTGAAGCCACGACGGATTTTACGTGCACCAGCTCCCATTAGGGCACACGGTCCCACAGCAGTCGAGCCGAGAGGAAGTTGACCCTCCCAAGCACTGGCCAATCCGGATGCTGCTTCACTTTTCGTGTTCTTATGGGAACGGAGTTTAGTGCCCAGACCACTGCGGGTTTTACAATTGTACTAAAGTATAGTACATGTTAAAAAGACGTATATTTTCATTTTTAAATTGAATAAAATAGTCATAATAAAGCTACCATAAATCAAAGAACCTGTTCTCAAAAGAACAGGAAAAAGAACTGTTCTTTAAAAAAGAACGGGAACGGTGAACAACTGTTCTTTGAAAATAACGGTTTTCCCCACCTCTAATATACATTTAGTGTCACATAGTGACACAACTTTGTGGAATTTTACCATCTCTCCCACATTTTCAGCTATGTTTTTTTATAAAAGAAAATTTTCCTTCTACTACAAAAATATGAAATTATAAGTTTTTTTTAATTTTGTGAGCTGAAATTTTTTTTCTTGATTGGACCAATCGAGAGACTTTGTTAATGAGAACCTGAAAGAGTTTTGCAGTCGTAACACTATAAATTTCTACCAAAATTTTCTACAATCAATGCACCCACTATACCATTCATGCCACATTTAGCTTACTGGCTGTATACAGATGTCCCAAAATGACGATAACAGGCTTTAATTCTTTATCTGTTAGAGAAAAGTGGGCAATGTAAATTGAAAAAAATGTTTAAAATGAGGTAGTAAAAAATACTCTGTCAGGGAAAAATTCCTCTCTTTAATTTTTAAAATTTGTCTACATCTACCATACAAAAAAATCTTAGAATGTGCCCCATACACTAATGAGGTGATACACAAAATTTGAGAATTATCTTTAAAAGTGTCAGAGATATGAAGATAAATATATGCTAACTTAATCACTTTTGAATAGCTCTCCAAGGTAAAAAATCATATTGGATGATAGTGTTGTGGGGGCCATACAGAAATTATTTATGAAAGAATTTTTTTTTTTTTCACTCCAGCAGTAAGTGTTTACATTCAAATTCACGTATAGGTCCTGGCAATCTTTGTTTAAAGATATCGCTGAAACTTTTAATGATAAAAGCTTGAAATTTTGTATATCACCTTAGTAGCGTGTGAGACACATTTTACTAATTGGAATTTTTTTTCTATGGGAAGTCATACAAATTTAAACAATCACTTTTTGAAAGTTGAGAGGAATATTTTCTTAACAGTCTATATTCCTATCTTATTTTGAAAATTTCTTTCAATTTACATTGCCCCTTGTTTCTAATAAATAAAGAATTAAAGTGTGTTAATATCTTTTTGGGACACTCCGCATATTTTAAAGAGTAATCTAACATTTTTATAATTTTTTTATCTTGTTACTTTATCACACACACACACACACAAAAAAAAAACTTCAAAGCAAACCATTTTTTAATTTCAAATTTACAAACTTAACGAAATAACTATTTTAAATGCATATCTGTCAACTTATACCTTCATGATGCTTAACAGTCTTTATGCGGTCTAATATTGATGTTCTCCCACTTCATTAAATCTTGATATTTGTACAACATATCTTAAAAAAGGCATATTTTTGGTCTTTAAGACTGTTCTTGAATAAATAAGAATATAAATGTGTAAAGATTACTGTTTCTTGTGTTTATAATTTAAGAACAACATGGAACTTCAACACAGCGAGTGAGTGGATGAGTACGCCAATATAAAACTTGATGTGTGCAGTTTTTATTTGTTTCTACTATGATCCTGCATACTTTTACCCTTCTTTCCTTTTGATTTGCATTGCCGGTGCATACTGTCACCTGAATAAACCATGAATTCGCTCATAATGCAGCTTCCTCTTTTTCATGTAACCCCCTTTTTTACATCACCATATTATTAGCGTTTTCACTAGAGCATCAGAATGCAAAAAATCTCACATTTTTGTTCTTTTTCTCGCATTAAAAAATTATTACTGTGAAGACTGAAGTGTGATGTTTCAAGACTAGGTTGATACCACCAACATCGCATGCAGATAAGTACAGGTGAATGAGCAAAGGAGAGGGTTGCTCAGTGAAATAGAGGGAAAAATGGAAAGTGCTCTTACTAATGCCCCAACTTAGCAGCAAGATAGGAATTGCTGCTATAGCTCAAAAGGATGTGTTCAAAAATCATCACATTTCTAATTAAACAAACAAACAACAAAAAAAAAAAATCCTTTTTGTTGTTTTTTAAGTAGTATGTACAGGAAAATGGCAGGAAAGATGTAAAAGAAGACTGAATAAATTTTCCAAATCGGGAAGTAAACTTTCATACTGCATTATTGATTTTTCAAATTGTTTGCTTGTTTAAACCTTGGTTAAGAGAAAAGCACTGAAAGAAATAAAGTCAAACAAAATTTTACAGTACACTTTTATACAAGATTGCAAATATTACAAAAAATGCTTTATCAAGCACTATTTTCTGCAAATGTACATTTTTTACATAAAGCACAATACTTCTTACTTTTGTTTTACAGCCTATGAAAAAGAAATGTAAAACACAGAAATAAGAAAATTAATTTTAATCACTAAGTACAATTTATTTCACCATAAAATATGGGGTTAGAGTTTAATCCTTATGAAAATTTTTATAAAAATTTAGCTGTCTGTTTAAAGATGCATTTTTAAAAACAGCTAGTTAATATAAAGCAAAACAGTGAGAGATTTATTCACTTTTAAACTCATACTAACTAACCTAAGGAAGAATTATCTTTAGCAGTAAGTGTATAATTTTCTACAGTTTATTTTCTAAACAAAACAAAGAACAATTTCACAATCACATACAAAATAGAAAAGGAATAATGCTCCTTGTACGTATTTCTAAGTATTGTAAAATGCCATAACAAGTCTAAAGTAAATATTTAATAATTGCTTCATAAAAAGAAAAAAAAAAACTACAAATATGGATGGTTTATTTTTTGTGAAATCCAATGGGTGGATCCCTTTGCAAAACTTCAGCCATGTCTAAGGGAAAAAGTCCTAAGAATTTAAACTTTTCACCCATATGCTCAGGTCCTAGAAGCATATCATAACTTGCTATCAAATCCTTGTGATTTTCTGGCTTTACATTTTCTAATATTTTCTAAAAAGAAAGAGGGGAAAAAATGGAACTTGTGAATAACAGCAAAACAACTGACATGAATAGCAATTTAGTAGTGCAAAACAAATACACATAAGCTTATTTAACGATGCATTTATAAAGATTATAGGAGTGGAATCTCAAAAATAAGGTCTGATAATTTTAGGTATACAAATAATCATTTATTTTCTATAAAGCAAGAATGCTTTATTTTCTACATAATTCACATTTTAGATATCTTTTTGAAGATGCTAAATTTGGGCAGTTTTATAGTGCCCATGTCATAATACCCTTCAAGAAAAGCTGAACCCCATGTTTCATATCATCAGAGCAAAATCACCGTCCAGACAAATTGTCCTTCATCTTATAGAACACGTGGAAGTCACTCAGTGGCAAACTGAGACTGAATAGTGGGTAGGTGAGGACATTCCAAAAAAGTTTTGATGGAGATCGTTTTTGGTTGATGTTTTTGACATCAATGCATGACTGACCCTACATTTCCATATATTCACAATGAATTTCAATTACTTTGTCTTTTGCGAACAAAAATTGAACAGCTGTGTGATGTGTGAACTTGGCAGTATCACTCAACAGGAGGTTCACTTGAATGGCTGTCAAGCCAAGACTGAGCTTTTGAGCGATGTGCATGTATGCTTTTTAGGTTGGTTGGTTGGTTGGTTGGTATTTTTGGCACAAGGTCCAGAAAGGACATACTGCGCCAGACGTTGAGTTAAATAAAGATGTGTTCAGTATAAAAGGTGTCATAAAACCTAGTAAAAGCTAAAATGTAACGGTGATAAAGGAGACAAGTAAAATTCAAAGGTAGATAAAAGAGGTAAAACTAAAGGCATATGGATGGGGGCTCCCATCCTGATGCCAGTCAGGCTAAAGTGGGCATTTCATACGGAATAAAATATGTATGTGCGCTGAAGAAAGGCAAACAAGTTATGGTGTGGGATATCACCCAATAGGTCGTCTAGTTTGGGAAGAGAAGAGTTAAAAAATATTTGGTAAAGATCATTAAAAGCAGAGCAAGAGGTCAAAAGATGATGTATGCTAAGTTGAGTATGACAATGTGGGCATTCAGGAGCAGGTTCACCCAAAAGGAGGTACTTATGGGTTAGTCTTGTATGGCCAATGCGAAGGCGAGTGAGAGTGACATCATGCTTGCGGTACGGTTGAGTGGACCAGTGGGTAAGGGCTGGCCGGATAGAGTGAAGTTTGTTTTGGGTTTCACAGTCCCATATGTGATTCCAAGTGCCTTTTGTTAGGGAAGAGATGCCAGATTTTATATCCGTATAGGGCAGATCACAGTTATATGGGACGGTAGAATGCCTGGCCAAAGAATCTGCTTTTTCATTTCCGGGAATCCCAATATGGCTAGGTACCCAGCAGTAGAGGATAATGTATCCACGGTCCACGAGTCTCTTGTGCATGCGTAAGACTTTCAAAATATAACTATGAGTGAGGGAGCCGGATTTCAGATTCTCCAAGACACTTAATGAGTCAGAGTAAAGGATGAAATGTTTGGTATTTGTTCTGGAGATGTAAAGAAGGCTTTCATAAATGGCTATTAATTCGGCTGTAAATATGGAACAAAACGGAGGTAGGGTGTAGTTGTAAGAATGATTATGATGTACATAAGCAAAACCAACGTGATTATGAGATTTTGAGCCGTCAGTATACAGTTCTTCGAAGTTTTGATATTTGCTTTTATGGTCTAGAAATAACTGTTTATATATTACGGGGTCAGTGTTTGGTTTTGTGAAGCCTTCGAATGGTTGTAGGTAGGGAATCTGCAATTCGGTCCATGGTGGGACTTCATGAAATGAACAAGTAGATACATTAAGATCCTCCAATTGGGTACCGACTACACTCCTACGGATCCTAAGTCCGAAGGGGGGAGTGCAGGAAGGGCGATTTGCATAAAACTGGTCCAGTTGGGTATCTATGAAAGAATCCTTTAAGGGATGTGAAGAATGAGAAAAGATGCGAAAATAGGTATTCAATGACAATTTGTGGCGTATGAGAGTGAGAGATGGTTCATGACAGGTGACGTAAAGGCTATGTACAGGGGATGTCCTAAAGGCCCCAGAGCATATGCGTAGTGCAGTATGATGCACGGTGTCAAGTTTTTTTAGCATAGATTTGGAAGCCGATCCATAAACGCAGCTTGCATAGTCCATTTTGGAACGGATGACAGCTCGGTAGATCCGCATCAGAGCATCACGCTCTGCCCCCCAAGAGGTATTGGTTAAGACCTTTAAAATGTTGAGTTTTTTTTCGCATTTTCTACGAGTGTCAGAAATATGATTAGCAAACGTAAGTTTTTTGTCAAAAGTTAGACCTAAAAATGTAACAGAGTCCTTCAAAATGATTTTAGTGTGATTGAGGTAGAGTTCTGGATCCGGGTGGATCCCGCGCTTCCGGCAGAAGTGGGTGCATATAGTTTTTTCTGCAGAAATATTATACCCATTAGTATTGCACCATTTTTGGATGCGATTAATAGTGGTCTGAAGCTGCCGTTCTATGTAACGCATGTCTTGCCCCTTGCAGGAAATCTGTAGATCATCAACATATAGGCTACCATGTACTGTTGGAGGGAGCTGGTTAAGGATATTGTTGATTTTTATAGAAAAGAGGGTGACGCTAAGGACAGAGCCTTGTGGTACACCCTCTTCTTGTATAAAGTTATCTGAAAGGGTGTCTTTGATGCGTACTTTGAAGTTCCGGAGTGAAAGAAAATTTTTGATAAATATAGGTAGGTTTCCACGGATGCCCATATTGAAGAGATCACGCAGTATGCCATATCTCCAGGTGTGGTCATAAGCTTTTTCAATATCAAATAATATTGACACAAGGTGGTTCTTTCTTAAGAATGCGTTACGGATTTGAGTTTCTAGATGTAAGATGTTATCAATTGTGCTTCTGCCTTTGCGGAATCCACTCTGGAGAGGGTGTATATGGCCCTCAGTTTCTAAGACATATACTAGACGAGTATTAATCATACGCTCCAGTAGTTTGCACAGACAACTAGTTAGGGCTATGGGACGATAGTTATTGGGATTAGTGGAGTCCTTTCCAGGTTTGGGTATGGGAATGACTATGGCATTTCGCCACTCTAAGGGAAAGGCATGCTCATTCCATATTCTATTGTATAGCTGCAAAAGACTAACTAAAGAATCATAGGAGAGATGTTTAAGCATATCATTAGTGATACCATCAGGGCCAGGGGATGTGCTTGATGACTGTCTTAAACTGTTGCGTAGTTCATTCATAGTGAAAGGACTATTGTAAGAGAAGTTCGAGGAAGTTTTGAAGTTTAATTTATGGCGTTCGGATTGTTCCTTATATGGAAGAAATGTGCTAGAATAGGTGGTACTGCAAGATGTGAATGCAAGAGATTGACCAATGGTATGTGCAATTCTTTTTGAATCTGAAATAATTTGGTTATTGATGGTTAGGCAGGATATGGAGTGGTTACTATAGATACCCATGATTTTTTTAGTTTTGTCCCATAGCTCCTTACTGGAGGTAGAAGGAGAGATACTGGAGACGTACTGAATCCAGGATTCTCTCTGGGTACGTCTCCTTATCTTGCGTGCATTTGCACGAGCTTTTTTAAACCTGATAAGATTTTCAGTGGTGGGGTACCGCCGAAAATTACCCCACGCTTTTTTCTGCTGTTTTTTGGCTAGGGTGCAAGCCTCATTCCACCACGGTTTTTTAATTCTATGGTTGCTTTTGACGGATTTTGGAATGCTCGCGTCAGCTGCATTTATGATGATAGAGGTGACATTCTTAACCACTTCGTCTATGTTGCCTTCAATAATATTTGGCAATATGGTGGATAGCAAGGTAAAGGTCTGCCAGTCTGCTTTATCATGAATATATCTGGGTATGTTAGTGGTTCGGTTGAGATTTTGATATGAAGGTGACAGAATGATCGGAAAGTGATCGCTGTTATGCAAGTCACCAGAAACAGAGAAATTATACAAAGGGAGGATTGAAGGGGAACAGATGGCAAGGTCTATGGCATGAAAGGATTTTGTTGGGTGATGGAAGTAGGTATTGTCGCCGTTATTCATAATACATAGAGAGAAATCAGTTGTTATTTGTTCTATTTGTTCACCTCTAGTATTGGTATCTTTGCTGCCCCATAATGGACTATGGCCATTCATGTCACCAAGGAGTATAACTGGTGTTGGAAGTTGATGAAGAAGGTTATTGAGAGATGTTTGGCTGATGGTTTCATTAGGAGGGAGATAAATGCAGCAGATGGTTGTTAGCTGTTTTAATTTGACACGAGCGGCAACTGCTTGGAGTTTTGTATTCAGATTGACTTTTATGTAAGGATAGTTATTGTTGACTAACAGGGCCACTCCACCAGAGGCCCTGTCCCTGAGTTCATGGTCTTTGCGAAGGATTGTATATTTGTGAATTGTAGGATCTTTATCGGCTTTGAGGTAAGTTTCTTGAAGAGCAAAGCAGGCGGGATTGTGGTCATAGAGAAGTGTTTTAAGGTCATCGATTTTATTCTGAAAACCGTGGCAGTTCCATGAGAGCAACAATGCCATTATTAAGTGATGTTATTGGCATTGTGCGTCTTCTTAGTTGTGATCCCTGCAGAGATATCTGGAGGTTTAATTTCTTCTTGCTCCATGGATTCTTCATCACTAATGTCTGATTCTGATGGGTCTAGGTTTAAAATGGAGTCATCTATGTGTGGTTGTGGAGGTACTTTTTTCATGCTAGATTTATTGTATTTTAGTTTATAGGAAGCTGTTTTACTGAGCAGTGGCCTAACTTGGGTGGAACTATTGCTTGGTATCTTTTTCTTTGGAGGATTTTTCTGGGATATAGAGCAGGATTTATTTTGTTTGGGTGCTGTTTGTTTACTGATGGAGGTATTGGTAAGGGAAGTATTTGTTGGTGGATCAGTCTGAGTAGCTATTGATTTGGTAGATTTTACTGCAGCAGCATAGGATAGGCCAGATTTTGGTGTGCGAGCTTCTATTATTTTACGAGCTTCAGGGTACGAAAGTCTTTGTGTGGCACGTATTGACTGGATTTCTTTTTCGAGGACCCACTTTGGGCATGATTTTGAATATGAGGGGTGGTCCTGTTTACAATTAACACATTTTGCTGGTGCACTGCAGGTGTCGCTGTCGTGGCCAGATGTACCGCAACGGGCACATGCAGGTTGGCCACGGCAGGAAGTTTTAGTATGGCCGAACTTTTGACACTGGAAGCAACGGATTGGATTTGATACGTAAGGTCTAACAGGGCATAATAAATAGCCCGCTTTGATATGGGATGGAATTGTAGGAGACTGGAAAGTTAAGACTATGTGTTTAGTGTTAATGAGTTGGTTATTGCGACGAATAGTGATTCGACGAACTGCGCATACACTTTCGTCTCTCAGGTTTTCTAATATTTCGGATTCAGAGCAGTGTAAAAGTTCGGGTTCTGATATGACTCCTCTGGATGTATTTAAGGATGTATGGGGTGACACTGTGACAGATTTTAGTCCAAAGTTCTTTATTTTCATTATTTTTGAGGCTTGTCTAAGGTTTGATACTTCTACCAGGAGGTCTCCAGATCTTAATTTTTTTACTTTTTTAACTTCGCCTACATTGGATGTGATACATTTGTGGATAAGGAATGGTGATATTTCATGAAAGGTACCTTCAACTATGTGAATGATGAAGAATCGAGCATTTGTATTAGTAAATTGAGAATCCATGTTTTCTTTGTTTATTGATTGCAGAATAGTTGTCTCAGATGGTAGATTGGGAGAAGAAGAAAATTTCGTAGCCATGTTGGAGAAAAGATGTTCGGACCCGGCCGCACCACCCACCACGGAGCCCAACAAGGGGATGCTTATACTTGCACCAGTGCTAGCCGGGTCTATACGCGCACAGTACATCCCTGTAAGCAGCGTCCACCCTTAACGACGTGCCCAGCAGAAGACCGATTGCTTGATCCCTAGCAGTTGAACAAGTCAGTACCACCAGCCGGTTGATACACAGGGGAACGCTGTGTACCTCCCGTTTACCCGAAGCCGAGGCCAAAGTAATGTGTTGAGGTTGATCCCGTCCCAATGGAAATGCCATTCAGATGATTTCCCCTACGGGAACACCCCTCAATTACCAGGTTCCCCATTTCCGGGGACACGGGTCTCCACGCACGGCTAACACGTGGGTAGTTTTCCGCCAATAGAAGCTGACGGCACAGGGCGACCGCAGCTTCTAAGGGGGGGCCCTCACCTCCAAAGAGGAAACTACACTGAGGGGGAAAAGGAAGGAGACAGCTAAGAGGAGAGGAGGGTAGAACAAAGAGGAGCGAAAGATCGCTAGGGCCCCGGGATTGCGACACCCGTAAAGACCTAGAGTAGGTCTTCCCCCTGAGGGGGTATGCTTTTTAGAGCCGAGGAAGCACTATTCACAACTATGTCACCAACAACCATATTAACAGTTTCTTTACATCTCCCAAAAGTAAGAGAGTTTTTTTTTTTTTTTTTTTTTTTTTTTTGATGCCCTTATAAATCATTTAAAAAACAGTTTAAAGTTAAAAAACAGTTTCAAACTAGTAATATAAAAAAAAATTTAAAAGTCAATTCCTACTTAGGTCAACAAAGAAAAATTTTATTTTACTTACTTTTTATTAAATTTAATTAATTAATAATTAATTAATTAATGCAGGGCTGTTTGTGAAGTAAGGGTTGATACCGTTAATTCAGCTTATTTGTTTAGTTTATTGTTCTGATTTATTTTTAATACCATGTTATAGGCTCTAAAATTAATTAAATTTAATTAATGAATTAATACTTGAAAAAACTGTATTAACATCAAGTGTCATCCACTACAAGTTTAAAAAACATGTATTTGAACTTGAGTGGATGAATAAAAAGCATTTTATTAACGACTGAAAATTTGAACAAGATATATATATTATTGTTCAACTTTTCTCCACTTTTTTCTGGCAACGTATAATTTTCCAGCTTCAATTGGCAACAGCTCCATGGTTGCGCCATGTTTTCAGGCTTAATGCTTCGGTTGCTACTTCTCCATTTTCTCTTCATAAATACATTTTTTCTGGGTATGTCTTTACTATTACTTTTTACTTCATAACAGGATAGCCCCCTGCTAGTTACACATTTAGCTTTCTTTGTGCTAAGTAACTGCATTGAAATCCTGTTATTTCATTTTTTTATCTTGGTAGCAAGTATTCGGTTCGTGGGGCCTGAAGATTTTAGCCGATGCTTGCTACCTATTGTTTTACTCCATCCAATTCCGTCTTCTTTTTCTGATTTACCAATGTTTGGACTTCAATATGCTGCTTTTGTCTGCTTATTCCTATCTTTACTTAAGATTTTGAGTTCATTATTTTGCTCAACAATCATTCCATGGATATTTAGAATTTTGTATTTACCAAGTGGATGCTACGTTGATTCGTAAGTTATGCTTTTTACTATATATATATATATATAGAGAGAGAGAGAGAACTATTAGTAGGAACAGTAAAATTGTAGTTAGGAGCAAATAGTTGTTAACCTAAAAATATTTTAAAAATAAGATACATGCAGCAAAAAAAAAAAAAAAAAAAAAAATACTTTCTAAAAAAGAATTTCAAGAAATATTTCACATATAACATTTTCAATTGCAGTAAACTTATATATAAGGCACTCTATGTAACTTTTTAATACAGGTGTGCTGGGTTATTAAAAGGTTAGATCTGTGGATATGGAGAACTTGTTCTATAGCCGCCGGTACCGATATGAAAAGTGATTATTTGTTACGATATCTGCAGAAGAGAATACATCATCTTGAAGCGATAATTTTATGCACAACACATGAAATATTCTACCACAATATAACTTTCAGATGGTAAGTACTGCATGGGTTAAACAAATATTTTAGTAGTTAAATCCTAACAGGAAATCAAAATCTTATCAAGATTTTAAGTACAGTAAATTATCAAATTGCTACTATGCAACCGAGCAGGTTTTCAAATCTTTATTAAGACAGTAGTTCAAAAAAGTTATGTAGTTTTGGTACACAGGCACGACTAACTATGTGAGACATGGGAAAAACTCTTCACAAGCTGTACTAGATACTGCAATAAAGGACAAACCTTTGCCAGTTAAGAAACATTCAATAAAAAATTTGTATCAAAACATGATGGCGTTCTTGTAACTTTATGTAACATTAAATCTCATTAATAATTAAGTGTAAATACATTCACCTAACTAGGACTTCACCTAACTTAGCCTTCCATGGAAAGAGTTTAGCTCCCAATTTGTTTAGAAAAATTAAGAAATGGATGCTTTTAATGGTGGTGGGGGTGGGAGGATGAAGCCCATCCTACAGAAATATTTAAAATGCTTAGCAAATTATGCTAAAATAAATGCATACTACCATATTTTCCGGTAATAACGCTGCAAATAGATAATTATTTCTATTTATAGAACTAGTTTAACGCCGCACCGAGAATAACGCCACACTTTTTTAAAAGTATTATAGAATCAAGCTTATCAAGTTTATATGTGTTATTTTAGGTAATACTATAAAGTATTACATATAAAATTCAACAATTTTAATTAAAATAACTTACCATGTAATATATAAATTTACGATGTTTGTCGATACGTCATTATTAGTGCAATTTATTTATCTATTTTTAGAATATACATATGCATATATATATATATATATATATATATATATATATATATATATATATACATATACAGGGTGGTTATTAATTAACGTGAGGTGTTCAGAGCCCTCTAGCGAGTAAAGTATTGGACGAAACCTAACCAAATTTGATGAGCATGCGCAGTAGACCATGGGATTTTGATTAAAAAAAAATAGTTCCAAAATTTGCCACTGGGGCAATTTTGGCGTTGCAAAAGTATATTAGCGTAATTATTGAATGGTTAATTGACAAACAATACAGAAAACACCAATTTTACTTACAAATTTCGTTCAATATGCGCACTATTGGTAAATTCCAAGAACTGCATACGATGCATAATATTTTCTACTGCCGCTCGCAGCATATCAGAGTTGATTTGCCTCACGTGTAACGTTATTTGATCCTTTAAAGTTGCGATATCGGAGACATGTCCTTGATAAACAACACCTTTAAGAAATTCCCACAATCAAAAATCGCAAGGATTGAGATCGGGGGACCTCTGGGGCACTTTTGCAGTGCCAAAATTCCCCCAGTGGCAAATTTTGGAACTACTTTTTTAATTTTTTTTGAAATCCAAATCCCATGGTCTACTATGCATGCTCATCAAATTTGGTTAAATTTCGTCCAATACTTTACTCGCTAGAGGGCTCTGAACACCTCAAGTTAATTAATAACCACCCTGTATATATATATATATATATATATATATATACTACAGACTGTTTTCTAAAATTCAGAAAATCCTTCAAAATCCTCGTCCTCGGTGTCTCCCTGGAACATTTTTAAGTGTTCAGATGGCAAAAGTTCATCAACATCTGAACCGTTTTCATCATCGGAAGACACACTAGAAATTGCAGGAATCCCATTAGCGCTATTTTGTGAAAAATCGATAATTTCGGCTTTTTGAAAGGCTCTCTCTACCATACCATTCGGAATTTTATTCCAGGAGTCCAAAATCCACTCGAAAACTTCGGTATAAGTTGCTTTACGGATTCGGCCTCCTTTCGTAAACGTATGATTTTCTGCAGACATCCATGATTCCCAGTGCTGATGCATGCAAGCTTTAAATGCCCGATTTATACACAAATCTAGAGGTTGCAGTATTTTAGTCAACCCACCAGGTACTATTGCCAGTCTTGTTTTCTCTGATCCTAGAAATTTTTTCGTCTCGTTTGAAAGGTGCGTTTTCATCAAGTCCATGATGAGTATACAATTTTTTTGAAAAATGAAATTCGGTCTTTTTCTCCAACATTTTTCTGCCTATTCTATAAAGTCCTGGTTCACCCAGCCTTTCTGATTTGCGAGCACTACTATTCCCTATTTTTATTCCTTAACTAGATTTAAGGTTTTTTTTTCTGGAGGGGGGGTTAAATGATCAGCCGTAACTTTGGAACTACTTACAAGCCACACCCAGTTATTGGCTGCATTTTTGTTTCCGAAAAAGAAAAATATTGTTTAACGCCGCGGCGTTATTACCGGAAAATACGGTAATAGCTTCAAATTACTATACTAATATATACATATAAACAAGAGAATTTACTATGCTCAAAAAAGAGATTAGCTTAAAAATAATTAACAATTTTTAAACAATAAAATATATGTTTGGTTACAAAATACTTATTTAACAACAGAATTATTTGATTTTTTTCATTTACTTATCCTGAAAAGTAATTAAAAGATTGACAGAATATCCACTGAATAAAAAGCGGATACAGATAATTCATTTATTTTTTATTTTTTGCTCAAGTTTGTGTATCAGCTATTAGGTATGCAACAGATATTTGGTATTCCGCTTAAAAACCGAGTATTTGATTTGGCCAAATAATACAGCAATCGGCTGAATAGCTCAGCTGAATATTGAACCATAATGTCTATTTATAATAAATAATATCAATTGATATATTTAAAATAACATACTTATAAGTTCTATTTATGTGTTACACATTAAGGAAATACAAGTAATTCTTAAATTCATAATACAAGTTTATTTCAAGTAAATTTATTAATTCGAATTTTATGAATACAAAAATGATATGAATTCTTTAATGTGCGCAAAAATAACTATGCTTAAGAATTACACATTATACACACACAAAGAAATTTAAGTATTCCTTAAATTCCTGTAATATAGTTATAAAAGTACAGTTTAGAGTAGAAGTTGGTCTTTTCTTGCTGTTTAGAAATTTGAAAAAGCGTGAAAGATTATAAAAGTGGAATGATTGGGGAAAAAATTTAAGGGAAAAAGGTTGGTCTCAAGATGAATATTTGTTTTGTGTTAAATAAAGGTTAATTTTTTTAAAACAGGAAAAGAGATAAAAGATGATTTCAGAGTAGCTGATTAAAGATGCATTACTTAATTGGCCAAACATAATAATGTAATATAAACAGACAATGCTGTTTTTAGTACTCGATTTTATTACTAGATTCAAAACGACAATTATAAACTTTAGTAAATCTTGTGAACAAAATGTTTTCATGTAAAAATCAAAGAATAAAGTGGTACAAACTATTAAATCACTGAAAGCATCTTAAAAGCTGAAGTATTATACAGTCATTCCAAACTTTTTTTTTTTATAAAATATTTTGGCATTTAAAAGATAGTTTTTTTTTTGTTTGTATAGTTTAATAAAAAGTTAAAAGCTGATTAAAATGTTGTTTTTAATTATATTTAAAGCTGAGTATATTTAATAAGAACAGTATGATGATATCAATACAGAGAATTTTGGTTTAAATTAGAAATTATAAATTAATATTTTCAGGCTTAAAAGGCCAAATATTCAGTATCGGTTACATGGTTATATTTTTCTCAAATATAATCAGACTGAACGAAAACCGATTATGGGAGACAGCAAAAACTTAGATGAACCAAAATTTTCGCCACTGCAGTTATAAAAAACTTGCATGAACAAATGAAAATTACCATAAAACATGTAACAGTAAAAATGTTAACAAATTTTCAAGTACAATTTTAGCATTTTATAGCACTAATGAAAGAATTCCCAGAGTTAAGTTTTGTTTATATGAATTACTTTTAACAGGTAAAACAAGATTCACTAAATAAGTGTGTTGTAAAATTCTATTCTTACATACCTTGTAACAAATAAATCTAACATACTTTATTTTTCAAATTACTCCACCAGTTTAGGGACAGTCTTTAATGTTAAAAATAGTTGCATAAACAATAAGTAATGCAAATCAAATCTATGCAAAGTTAAATTTAACTAATAAATACCTCAAACTTAGTCTTTATGTCCATGTTTAGAAGAAATTCCTGCTGTGTTACTGGCCCATAAGTTAATGCTGTAATATAAGTTACAAAATATATTGCACAAAATTTCAAAAAATAACATTGAAATCAAAAAATGAAACACTATGTAAAAATAAATAAATATAAATAGCATGGGCAGAAAAATTTCCAGGTGGGTCAAAAAGTGGAAATACTAGCAGTCACTGGGCGGGGGGAGGGGGAAAGAAGTGATAAAATTGATCTGAAACAAAATTATTGGGAGATATACATTTCATGGTGGGGATATAAATTCGTCGAGAAAATTTGGATGGCCAATAAAAGAAAAATTGGCAGAACTGCTGTTGTCCTCCCCCACAAAATGCGGCCTAGTTTCTAAAGACCTTTCCCACATGTAAATGGTATGTGAAGCAGCACCGGCTTGGAATAGAGCTTGAGAGATTGACAACCTTTCTTGGCTGGACTGCTGCGAAATTGTGTACGCAAATGGGAGGCTGTGCACGTAAAATCTGTTCGTGACTCCAACATCCTCCATGTTCAAACAATACCTCTGAGCTGATCCAGGTGCTAGGCCGCGTATCTGTTTTTTGTTCAACTTGTCCTAAATCGGTCCCCGAGACTGTAGATTGAAGACAACGAGCTAAGTCGGTCTTCCAATCACTGGGACTCATTAAATTGGAAGCCACTCTCTTTCGATCATTGCTGTTCTATATGGAGGATCTGGCTCCTTTCTGCGGTTGCCAGAGGGCATTAGTAAAAACAACAATGGTAGACTGTATATTAGCCTAATAAGCCATGCTGATTACCCAGATGAAGGACCTGACTTAAGATTTGGTGGCTATTGTCAATTAAATCAAATTAAATTCAGTCAAATATAAAATGTACCCCCTTTTTCTGTTTTATTTTTTTTTTTGGCAAAGTACATTAGGGCTCTCTGCCACAGGTAGGAATGCCTTGAGCAGAGGACATACTAATCGGTTCTAATGTGCATTCATGTGGAGAAAACTGCTCAAAACACCTCACCATTAGATCGACAACCATGCGGTAGGTCAGAACTAAGGGGCTCTACTACGATGTTATCGGAGAATTAACAATGGCAGATAGTTATTTCTCCCGGATAGTCCAATTCTTCAGATAAATAGCCGCGGCCCTCCATTTGGTGCTAGCACAATGAGTGTCGAATAAAAGAAGTGAGTCTTTTTGTAACCTGCTAGGTCAATCTCGACACTGGGATCGATCAATCAATCAAAATGCACAGATTTTTCTCCCTTTTCTTAAACAAATGCATTGTCTTTAGAATTTACGAGGGATAGGGAGAAATCGATTAAGGAGGGAGCATGCTTTTTAACTGGGAGGGTGAGTCAGCCTTGCCAGGGAAAGGGTTTCTTTTGTGGGAGTGATTAACACTCCATAATACACACAATAAAACACCCATCCATCTTCTACTCTTCGTTATCGGAATGCAAGTTTTTGCCTTCATCTGACGTGTCAGAAAAAACAGCATTATTTCCGATAGTGAATATGACATCGGAACCTTTACGACCAGTGTCCAATGTCTTATTTAATCGACCATTGGTAGCTCTTTATTTTACTTAAAAAAATTTTACAAAACAAAACATCAAAATTATATAATTATACTACATTTCTTGAAAGCTTTTAATCTATTTTTTTATGACAAGTAATGGGACAACATATGCTCCCCTCCCCCAAAAAAGTGACACGAGTTAATCTATCAGTTAATCAACTAGCACTTCCATGAAGACGTGGGAAGCAGAGCTGGACAAAAAACAAGGTGAAGCAAAATCGGTACATTATATGGTAGAGTGAGTAAATTACATAATGGTATAAACACTTAATGCAAACGAGCGAAACTCGATCAGTCGTGAATTTTCGATCCTTTCCATACTTGAAAGTGCACTTCTCCTTTATGAGCAGAGCAAAACTTTTGGGGCGAACGTTATCAGTATTTTGGTAAACAGAAAGTGGGGTGTGGATTTTGTGGAAAAGGACTAATTAAAGAGCATTTTTGCATTAATACTGTGGGTTTCGATGTAAAAAGGTCGAAACCAACAATTTTTTTTTGCTCTTTGATCGTTATTTTTGCTCCTTTGAATTAAGTGTGTACTACATTACTTTAAAACATATTCGGTGATCAGTACATTATACGAAAAAAAAGTAATTTTAGCCTGTTCTTGCATTGTGCATGGGCCCAAGTATGGCTGAGCGGGTATATGCACTGAGCATGGTAGATGGCTGAAGTGTGAAGGTCCAGGGTTCTGGCCAATCGCGTGGCCATAGGTCTAATGGTCGCGCTTTAAGCGATGTTCTCCAGAAATTGAATAAGCGTAAGCACCCCTTAAAAAGTCCTCCATCCAAAGCACCACTCCTTAGTCAAATAGTCCTCGAGCACCTTTGCCTTAATAAACAGTACAATACAGTACTTGCATTGTGTATGCTCATACAGCATACCTCTCTCCGACGTTGCACTCTAGGGGAATTCCCCGCATTTCTATTAAAAATAAAATAAACCTTCATTTATAGAGAAGTACAGGTACAATGGGGATCAAAAGTAGCATTCATAATACTGGGATGTTCAAATTAGAGGGTGTTCAGAATGCAAAGAGTTCATCTTATGTCAAGTCTACGGAGTTTTGCTGGGAACGTCGGAATGTGTTCATAATACCGGGGTGTTCACACCAGAGAGCATTCATTGTATACTAGTTAAATAAACTAATTGAAAAGTGAAATGATAAAATGATGATTCAGGCAAAGAATAAAACTGTAATGTTAAGTGAAAAATATAGAAGTTAATTTTAAGCAAGTATGATTACCATTGTACAAAAAAGGTTATTTAAAAAAAATATCAGTCAAATGATGTAAGTAATTTTACATCATTTAAAGGCTGTAGTTTGAAAGTCGTGTGATGCACAGTGAAAATATGCAGTTGTTAGGTAGATACGTTCAATGATTGCTTGCATGCCACCCTCTTTTTCTACCATCACAGAACATGCGTCATAACCTTCATTGTAAAAAAAAAAAAATTCGTGAAAATGCTGAAAATGTACTGGCTACTGGGACGCCACAACTATTTCTGTATATTTACGAAATTTTATTCCAGTGAATTCCACTAGAAATTTTGTACCAGTGAGACGAGAGCCCTTGATATACAGAAATTATCCTGTATTCAAATATAAACGAGGAATTTCCATAAAATTTTACGGAAAGTTTCCAGTAATTGTACGGTTATTTGTTAGAGTGTTGTTTGATTAATTTTTCCATGTTCAGTCCGATATGGGACAATTTTTCTGCAACGGAATGAGCAAGAGCTTTCCATAAAATTGTTGTAGGATTGAGAAGCCTAGAAATTCTTTAATTATCAGCAGTGCTGATTTGCCAAAATATACACAAAGGAATAATTGTTCTTTCGCAGCAATATTGGCAGTCTCATCTGCTAGAATGGAGAATGTTGTATGTCGTTAATACATTGACCAATGCTTTTGAAATAAAGCATAAATGCTATTTGCAGAATTGTGTACATTTGAAAAACATGAAATGGCATGGAAATTTCGTCAGTTTTACGCCAAAATAAAAAGCATAAGAAAGAATTAAGTCAAACGTGTTTCTTGAAGTTCAAAAATTTTCAAATCCTACTATAAATGCGTATGTTGTAACTCAATCATACAAAAACAGTTGAATGGATTTGGATAAAATTTGAAATGAAGATAGCTTATACCCTGGATTAAAATCTAGGCAACTTTTCACGCATATAGCATAAATAGTTCTTTTACAGAGACATTCAAAATAATTCTAATACATTACGCTCTATGGGCATATTTGTAATTACAGAACCGATTCTAAAACTTTTTTCACTGATAGAGAGGTGCACTATTCCTGAGTGTTATAGGCTACCCTTCATGCATATTTCGTAAAGAGTTCTTTTACAGGGACTCTCATAAGAATTACACTATGCTCTTCGGGTATCTCTGTAATTACTGAACCAATTCTAAAACATTTTTTCACTGATAAAAAGCTACACTATTCCTGAGTATTATAGACTACCTTTCATGGATATAGCATGAATCATTCTTTTACAGAGACACTCAAAATGATTCTAATACATTATGCTCTATGGACATCTCTTTAACTACTGAACCGATTGTAAAACTTTTTTTCACTAATAGAAAGCTGCACTACACCTGAGTATTATAGGATACCTTTCATGCATATAGCATAAATAGTTCTTTTACAAGGACACTCAAAAAAATTCTAATACATTACACTATATGGATATCTCTGTAACTACAGAAATGAGTTTAAAGATTTTTTATGGCCATTTTGGTCTATAGTGCTAGTGTCATCAAACTATTTCTTTTTTTTTATTCACACATGCTTCATTTCTCCCTGGAGCTAATTCTAAAACCGTAATAAAAACTTAGTTCTTTAAATACGCTTGACAAGAAAATTATGGAACGTAAAAATAAAGCTATAGAATAAATATGTGGAACAAATAAACTGATAAGAAACTTGAAATAAGAGTACAATGCAGGCGAAGAATGTCTTAAATATTAATGTTAGAACAAGTAAGATTACAAGATAAAATATGAAAATGTTCTGATTTTCTGTAAAGATGCCAAGTATGTGTTGAAATCTGCGATGGATTAATGCAATTTTGTTTGTGTGTGTCTGTGGGAGGGAGGGGGCGGAGGTTAGTTGGAAGATTCACATACACAAACACACCCATTTTATGGGAGTAAAATTTTTTAAAATTGATTTTTTTTTTTAACGAGAGGGCAGTCGCCCCTTGTGTCCCTCCCCTTTAATTCGTCCTTGGTTGAAACATGCCAGCAATTAGGAAAATAATATTTTTCTTTTTTACAGAAATTTTACAGCGAGTTGTTGCAGTATGTTAAAATACATAAATTACTTTACTTCTGGAAAAAGGGCAGGTAACATTTTTTTGTATATGATGCCTATATTTTTTTTTTTTTTTAAAGGTCACATTTTCCAGGGGGGAGGGGGTCGAGTGACCTGTTTGACCCCCGTTGCTGACACCCATGATAAATACATATACACATATATTTGTCTTTTTAATAATTAAAACAATAACCTTTTCCTTTAACCATTTTTTTAAGGTATGAAAAATCAACATCAGCAGTAAGATCAGCTGTTCCAGGCTCGCTTAATGGGTCATGTAAAGCATGTCGTCTGAATGCCTACAGCAAAATAAAGAAAATTGTCAAAACAGATGAAACACATTATCAAAAGTTATGAATGAATAATAGAGTAATAAATTTAAATTTTCAGAGCTTTCAAATATTCCAATTTTAGACAATGAAGACTACTATAAACTATTAAAATTTTACACAAACTTTACCTGTAAAATGGTATAGAACAGGGATGGGCAAACTTTTTCGGTCGCGGGCCAAAAATCGAAAAAAAAAAAGTTTGGCGGGCCAAGATAAATTTTTCTAGAATCTTAAAAACAATATACAAGTATTACAATTTAAATATGTTAATGAGATGAATGAGATTGCGATTTCATTTTTAAAAGTTCCTTATATTGGGGTTCGAAGTGAGATGTACCGATTCTAAGGAACGAGGCTAAATGCTCATCTGTCAGTCTACTTCTGAAAGAATTCTCTCTAAGGTTCATAGTTGAAAACACTTGTTCACATATATAAGATGAAGCAAACATAGCACTGATTTTCTGGGCGTGAGATATTCAATTTGGGAAACTTACTTTCAATAATGATTTGTAAAACTCTGGCATATTTAGAAACAACTGCTTGAGATGATTGTTAGATTGCAATTCAATTAATTCAAGCTGCGAATCTGACCAATTTACGTTGAAAGGCATGGTAAAAATATCCAATTCTGTTTGAATGGCACTGAAATCTTGAAATGTGCATTCGAATTCAAAGTGCACTTTTTTCAAGCCATCTTCATAATTCTTAATATGAATTTATAATATATAAATATATATATTCTTTCAATTTCCGTTGGACCAGCAAATTAAAATTCTATCCGCGGGCCGTAGTTTGCCCATCCCTGGTATAGAACCTTTAACATTTTTATACAAGTAAAAAATCTCAACTTTAGTTTTCCTATTAAATAGGACATAAAAGTTTTTAAAAATTTTCCCCAATGGGGGTAACTTTGTCAAGCAAAGGTGACTGCTCAGATCAAAATGTTGGGGATTTTATTATGAGGGCACCATATAAGTTAGCCAATGTTGCCCCTATGATAAGATGAACAAACTGACAAATAAACCAAGTTGGGAGCCTAATCCGACAATGTAGTAGTAGTATGCAGTGTGCCAATCATCATACAGCATAGGTGGAGGGCTTAAAAGTTTAATTTGATAAAAATGGAACAGTCCAATGGATGTTGAAAGAGAGTTTTCTTCTCCCTCCCACCCCATGATAGTTGCTTCTTATCCCTACATAATGCAAGAATAACAAAAAAATTTCTTTTTCAAAGTTAAAATCTGCATGAATATGTACAAATCTAAATAATATGAGTTTTGAAGCAGTCCTAGAAAAGAAAAATCTGTATTTAGGAGCAAAATATACAATTTCTACCAACAATTTGAAACTTCAGAGTATTATCGGCATGGAAACTAATTTTACAGGAACAAACCAATGCAGAGTTTAATCAGTACACTCGTTACTTTGAAAATGGAGATTTTCATAAGCTCTATCAAATATATCACTTTTCTTTTTTATGAATCTTACATAAACGTTACATGCTTAGTGTACAAATAAACTTAATTTTAATAGAACCAAAAATCTGAAACATTTATAAAAAATAAAAGCTACAATGCAAAAATTTACAAGTAATATCTCTCAAAAACTGTCCATGAGAAATTTTGTGATAAATATTTGATTAAGTTATCTGTAGTTGCAGTCGCTTTTTTAAATGAAACATAATGAATGAAAATATAATTATTTACAAAACTATTTCACATGAAACATTGGCAATCAGCAATATTGTACAATGAATTCACAAAAATGTTCCATTCCATTATTTTTTATTATATCTTTGAGTTAGTTTTCTTTGATACTTTTAAGTCAATGATCATCTTACAATACAGAGAGCAAAAAGAACCAAATGACTTAGTTAAAAACATTTAAAAGCCACTAAATTCCATTTAAAATATTAAAAGCACAACACACCAAGTGTTTAGTCTGGCACTTTCAGCTGCTTAGCTCGCAGCCATCTTCAGAACTGGCGAGTATCTCCTCCCTTGTTTCAGCACACCACTCGAGGCTTGCGCCCTCTTGCGTTGAGAGGGTGCCGTCAACGATTTTACAAAAATTTAAATTAGAGCCATTGATTGAAATAAACAATTACTTAATTTTTGTCTGAAAAAAAGAAGTCTAAACAGAGTTCATATTACTTGTATTAGTTTATGTCCTTAAAGTCAAGTTGCACAGCGGAAGATTTGGTTTGAATATGTTTTTATGCTGAGAAAACAAAAAAAGACAAAGTAGGTACCTTTCTGTAGTTTATTTTAACAAACGATGATGACAGGTGAGGATACATACGGCACATGAGGTGATGATGACACAATATAATAAATAGCATCTTCCATTACTTAGCACAGAAAAACAAGCCTTTCATAACAAGCCGTCACCGGTGATCTTTCAGATATAAAAAACAGCACATTGAATCATTCAGATACATCAATATGGATCCCCGATCTGGTTCCATTGAATCATATCAATCGAGCGACACGGCTCATGGCGAGATCTTTCATTACACGCACATCACAGCAACAGCAGGCGAGGAAGGAGTACTGAAAAGTAACTTGTGATGCCCTTTTATATCTAATAGTTAGTGCGGGACTATGATAGATATTTGCATAGAAAAATAAAGAGTTCTCATTTTATGCAAATTAGAAACAATGCCATCTATTGGCGAGTAATATAAACTTTTTATTACGGCGGTAAAGAAATACGACGTATGTTTACACTGCTATTTTTAAATGTTAACAAACTTATGTTTTCAACTTAGAAAACTTTTAAAACAAGTTTACAAAAAGGTTTGTTTTACACCTTAGCAAATTTAGAAATGCGTAGTCAAAAGTGCATGACTATAAGCGTCAAAAATAGCGTTCAAAGTCAAATCACTTTCAAGTATAAAATGAAGTAAAAAAAATAGCGTTTTTTCTTCAATGCTAAGAAAAAAATGCTATTTTTTGACTTTCAGCACATTGCAAGCACTTTTTAAGTCAAAAATAGCATTTTCCCCTAACAAACAACATGATGCACATGCAGATCGATGAAGCCTGGAGCGGCATGCTGGAACGAAGGAGAAGATACTCGCCAGTTCTGAAGATGGCTGAGGGGTAAGCAGCCGAAAGCGCTAGACTAAACACTTTGTGTGTAGTGCTTTTAATATTTTAAAGGCTTTTAAATGTTTTTAACTACGTATTAGAAATACTTCCGTGTATGATTCTTAAATTAAGAACCAACTGACATTTAGTTTTTCAGATTTATAACTTTCAAAATATATTTTCTGAATTTCTTGGTCATGTTATCACTAATGGTCAAAATCTCATAGAAATTAAGAATATTAAACCAGTTTTTTTTAAAAATAAATAAAGACAACAAAAACAACAGCTTTAGTTTGTAATAAAGATGTGTTAGTACCCTGAAAGTATCAGACTTGGTTCCATCATGTCCATAATCAATTAATAATGAATAACCGCCTTCTTTTTCAATTCTTGCTGCAATTTCTTGGACTAGTACACCACTTTCTGGACTGACTTCAAGACTCGTTCTACCTTCATCACTCTAAAAAATAACAGAGTTCAAATATATGTGCTAGTTAATGCATGAGTTTTGATCTATAACATGCGTAATAAGAAGCCTGGTAAAACCAAAGGAAAAATCACTGTTATGTTATGCTTACCAACAGAAACTATTTTAATGATGCATTAAAATAGTTTCTGTCAGTACACATGTTATTTACAGCTACACATTATTTAACTCCTTAAGGATATTTTCATTAGACAACTCAAAGCTAAGAAACAATAAAATATAATATGTCTTAAGCAGAATTTTAAAAAAGCGGGAAAATATTTTCATTAAAGCTAGGTAATAAAGGTGTATTTTGAACTAAGGAATTAGATCTGGGGTCGAAAAAATAATTCTGCTAAAGACAGATTTCTGATTAATAAGGTGCCCATTTGTAGCACATTTTACTGTAATCAGAAAAACAGTTAATTGTCAATAACAATAATAAATATAATTGTTATAAATCACATGCAGAGATGCAACTTAAAATATAAAAAAAATTATATATATATTTAAAAAATTGACTATGATGCAGAAAACAATTTTTTTTAATGCACAATTCTAAAGATACTTTCATGCTAAAGTTAAACAAATGACCAGACACCAGAATAAAAACCAATAAAGACTGTTAAAAGAAAGCACTCAAACAAAACCCTGTGAGCATATGAGTACAAATTTGTTCCCATGCAAACTAATAGTTAAGCATCACTAACACAAGAAACTCACGTCGATGAAAAACTGACTGGCCGGTGTTGGGCCACGTGAAAGAACGTAACGTAGATGGTGTTCACCAGGTCCCTCATCTAAGTCGATCAGCACTTCTCTCCAGCCTTCGTTTGTTTTCTTTACATATCAACAATGAAAAGAAATTTCCAAAATTAAGTAATAATATTTTTGCTTCCAAGATTCAAATTATTTATGCTATTTTTTAAAGAATTAGACACTAAGAAAGAATTGAGTTTTATATCACATTATTAAATTTTAAAATTGGTTTATAAATTATTTTGAGTCTCCTTAATAATATTTAAATAAGCATTCTAGACCAGAAGTGTTCAACCTTTTAGCTTCCCTGGGCCACAATGGAAAAGGACAAGATATTTTGTGCTGTACAAATTATTTAAAATAGCAGTGACAAATCAAGACCTCTAAAATAGGTAACTCACACAACTGCACATGTTCTATTGAAAATTTTCAAGTTTACCCAGATTTGACAGCTGAAATTTTTGAATTTTGCTCTAGGAAAGAAATATGAAGGTTTGACTGTGTTTTTCAAATTTGATCTATTCATGCTAAAAACTAAAATTAAGACAGTGCATAGATAGAAATTTTTTGAATGAATCGATTTATTCTATTCAAATGGCAAACTGGCCATTGCCTAACACTGCAGATGGTTGACGAGAAAATAAAAATAAAAAAATATTCCAATAATTTAAAAATTATTAATTTATAATTAGGACAGCAACACAGAACTAATTTAAGGATTATAAAGGTAACAAGAAATCATACAATTCAGTATTTGGTTTTATATTTGAGAAACTGAAGCTAAAAGTGGTAAATCTGTGAGGTTATTATGGCCACAAGTGGGCTATAGGTTGGACATACCTGTTCCAGACAAATAATAATTAGCTTATACACTATAAATATTTTAAACTAAAGATAAATTGGAAATTAAAATTAAAAAAGAAAAACAAATTTTCTTAAACACAAATAAATTAAGTAAACATAAAAACTTTATAAATCACAAAAATACCTCACAGCAGTGGAGGAAAAGCTTTTGCGACTTATACAACTATTTTTATTCTAAGATGTAAATATATACAAGCATACTATACTACAACAATTTAATATTTAAAATATAAGCTATTTCCAATAATTAAAGGGAACATTTTTAAAAAACTTAGATGAACAAACTAATGTAAATTGATTGAAAAATTCGGGAGAAAAAAGCCTATTGCTACATTAATTGTAATGTTAAAGTTTTAAGAGTTTAAATATTGTCTATCTTTATAAACAACATTTTTGAAAAGAGGAAAAACAGATGAATAAAAATTATAAAAGAATATTAATTAAAAAAATACATTAAATAAAGGCAGAAATAAGTAACACTAAGTAGGATTAGAAAGGCTACATTAGAGATGTGCCAGTTTTGACTTGTTTCTATAAGTAGTCTTTTGAAAAAGCGATTTAATATTATTAATAAAATATTGTTATGGTAGTTAAAACTACAATTAAACAAATTTAGCAGGATCATCAAGCCACACAATTACAATACTGTTTGGTAAAATAATATTTTACACCTTCTCCATTTTTTAAAACTGACAAATCAAGTAAAAAAATCTTCATGTATTCTAAATAATCCTTACAGCTGACGATCATTTAAATAAACAGAAAATCAAATTTGCAACACAAAGTAACTTCAGCAGAAAGTAAAGGAATGCAGCAGTTATAAGTAATTATATGAATTATGCATCAAAATAAGATATATAATAAACTTCCTTTAAAAATACATCAAACAAAGAAATCTGGCAGGATTAGTTAAGATTTTGAACAATAAAAGAATGCATACTCATTTAACAAAATAGCTGAGGCACAGCTGGATTTAAAATAAAACTAACCTGCAATTTGTGAATAGGAAATGCATCAAACAATTCGTATGCAATAATACAAGAAAAGCCTTCTGGAACATCTTCCAGATTTCGATACCATGAAACAGGAACACCATGTTTTGTAATATTATGTTTGTACATTAATTCATCATTGTCTTGATTTGTATGAAGATGCAGATGTCGCCTCGAATCATCGGCTTCTAGTACATCTTTGACCACACTAACTGTTCCACAAAGCTTTAGCTCTTGTAACTGGCTAAGGTGAGGACTGACTTCAACTAAATGTAATGAGACTACTTCCCGAGCAGCATCATTTTGAGAAAATACCTATAGAGAGAGAGCAAAAAAAAAAAAAAAAAAAAAAAAAAAAAAAAAAAGCTTAGTCTAAAGGAAACATAAAATAAAGAACTGAAGCATCTTTAGATTTTATTCAAGCATTAGAAAATAATTTGGTGGCGATTGAAATTACAACATTACAGTTTGAATTTTTCAAACTTAATAAATGTGAAAACACTTCGTGTATTTTTTAAGCTAATACATTACTGTTGCAGGTATAGAATACACAAAATTAGGCACAAAATATTTGTTTAAATAGACTGAATTAAATTAAGTTATAAGTATAAATTTAAATCAACTAAAACAAACACATACAAAATAAAGTAGTCACATAGATTATAACAATTAAATTTTCAGACAGATAATTTTTTTTTAAAAGAAAATCTAAATTTTCATAACAATACAGTTGAACCTGTCTATGTTAATCTCAGAGGAAAGAGAAAAAAATAAAGAGGTTTCAAGTTAACCAAAGTTTTAATGTGGTCATTTAAATTGCTTTAACTGCAGAAAATGGCATCATTGCAGAATGGATGTATGATCACAGATACATACATACGTAACATTTTTTAAAAATACATATGTACCTACAACAATAAAAATAATTTTTCAATGACATAAAACACTCAAAAAGAAACTGTTCACAACATGAAATAATTAACCTTTTATATGTAAAATAGTACATATAAAAGGAACTTATCTAACTGTAGGTACATTTTAATTGAAAATTTTTTCGACACACACACACTGTGTGTGGACTTCTGCTGAAAAAGGTTTAAAAAAAAAAAAAAATTACAGTCAAAATATACCTAAGGTTTGATAAATATCTTTAATGTAAGTTAATTTACAAAGTTTTAATTATTTCATCTTTCATTGACTTTTCACAGCAAACTTTCTTTGTTTTTATTAGCTTTCTAAGATTAACAAGAACTACAAATCCCTCATGGCCAATATCTTGAGATTTATGAAAAGCAGTTCTACACCTTTCTCTGCCTCTTTTGATGTTGCTTTAGATGCATTGGTATGCACTTTCTGTTACTAATGAAAGGTGGTCTTTGGGCAATAGTTTTTGTGATTTACATAACCCAAAATTCGAGGTACAGAGGTTTTGAAGGATTTTTTTTTTTGAGATAAACATGGAAAATACATTGAATTTAGACTATAATTAAAGAGAATTTCAGAAATTTTGAGATGAAGTTTTTGAAAACAAGGAGGTTTTTAAGAACAATAGATTGCTTTGCAACATTTTTGTGGCCAAATGTATTTTCATAGGCAGAATAATAGGTACTTTCCTGTTATAAAGCACTATGATTGTTTTCATACTAATTTGTAAGATTAAAAAAAAAATCAATGAAAGAGAGAAAGTAATGCGATTTACTCACACTAAAGATTAGCAATTATATGAGAACAACTATTTCCATCATATGAAGATGATGAGACTCCATGAAATGCTATAAGCAAATAAGCTTACTTAAGTTTGTAATGAATTTAAAATTCATCAGAAAATTGGACTATATTTTTATGTAATGAATTTTAAAATACGGAACTTGCCTAGATATGAGCAGACAATTATTACATAGCAAGATATCCTTCGTAAAAATGTAAGTGTGTTAAAATCATATGAACAAATTGATTGCTTGAACAAATTTAATTCCAAAGATGAAACCTGCCTAGGGATGAGCAGGAAGCTATTACATAGCAAAATATCCTTCATAAAAATGAAAGTGTGAAAAAACCCATTTGATAAGCTTGAATAAATTTAATTATGAAAGATATTCAAAAACAAATGTGGTTTTCAGAATCGTGCATTTCTTTCATACATTTTATTTATTTTTGCCATTTTCTATTCTAATGTGTCAATGAGATTATATACTTCATTACTCATTGCTGTCAATATACCTTTTTTATCTTGTCACTGCATTGATACAATGCTTCATTTGAGCAAATCAAGTGTCTCCTAAAGTTTGTGTGACATTGAGAGTTATGTTAATATGCTATATGATGTGGATCGCCATGAAGAATGCTCTACGTGTTGTGTTAATAATGGGAAAATACTGAATGCTCTTAAATTAATGACTTTAAGTCACCACAATGCTGTAAGAATTTAATTTTTAATGTTAGACAAAGTATTTCATTAAAATCGATAAATACTCAAGGATGAAAATATTAAACTTTTTAACTCTAAAATATTGTTGTTTTGTACTAATTTAAAACAGAAATTATACAAATGAGAGCATACAGTTTACATATATAAACTGGCAGCACGAGAGCCACAGAAAGATGAAGGTCTGTGACAACCAACAGTGCTTTTCTAAAACATGGTCCCTGGAATGTGGAAGCATATACCCCAGCCTGATGTGAGGCCCTCAGTGTTTAGCTCTCGTAGAAGCTTAATCTTCATGTAATCAAGCTACTTAAGGGAGGAAAGAATACTGCATATACTATTACAGAAAGATTCATGAACAGAAATGCACATTAAAAATGCTGATACAATGGGTAATTTATTTCAAAAATAATTAAATCTTTCTAAAAAAAAAAAAAAGAAATCAAGTCCATATATCTTTTATACAGTATACATTAAACTCTACTAAAATAAACACTGACACAGCAAAATTGTACTGTACGTATGGTTACATATATAGATAGACATATACATGCATAGATAAAAAAACAAGTATGAGTCAGCTGTTTAAATAAATACATCACTAAGCTTCTTTTGCTTTGACAAGTATGCATAATAAGCTGCAGTATCTGAAAGATGAATACATGCAAAATTAACCACACAAAAGAAGTTCCTAGGAAATTTTCCAGGCCAATTGGAAAAACATATAAACATAATGGATCAAGTGTAAACAATACTCTTATGAAACTAAAGTTAAAATCTCCAACAATTTTCTAACCAATAGAGCTCACAAAATCTCTCAGATAATCAGAGCATCTGATTTTTTAATGAAATGTCTGTCTACTATACAAATCTGAAGAATGTGAGATAGTCATGAGAAGAAAATAGCATAATGTGGGACATAAAAATTATCTCAGCAAAGAGAGACATTGCAGGTTCTTGCTTTCAAAATACAGGGCACTAGATTTATCCATCAATAACAGTCAAAAATTTAAATAGAGTGTCTACATTCCCAAAACTTTAAAATACAAGATTTTTAAAACAAAACCAAAATATTGTTACAATAACTTCTCATGTTTTAAAGCTGATTCAGTGGAAAGCAGCTGTATATTTTGTATTTAAAGAAAACTGAATTGTCATGATGTTTTCATGTTTAAATATTTACTTTTCAATATCCAAGACATTCTAGGAATTTGAGAGAGAATGTGTGATCATGATATTTATAAACAATAATGTAATCTTCTTTCTTAATTTTATAGATTATTGAATTATTTTATGGGCTTATATTTTACTGAAACCTACTAATTTCCTTTAATTAATTAAAAAAATGGGTTAAGAGGTCATTATTTCCAGAGGAAAAACAAAACTAACACTCAATGTGAAATCCACTGCTATTAACAACAGCTTAGTTAAAAGGGTTCATAAAAGTAAATTAAAAGAAGGTGATATCTCCCTCCTTTTATTTAAAAAAAAAAAAAAAAAAAAAAACTGTTTATGACTTCAGTTCGTCCTAATTTGCAATCCACAAACACGCATGGATTTAAACAAAAATTTCAGTCCTTTTAAAATGAATATTTGTAGAAATCTCTTCCAAGAAAAGCAATAAAATTCATAACAAGCTACCATTTGTAGTTAGAGTGATCTCTCACTTAATCACGTTTTAAGGGATTCATTTAAAATCACATATAACTGAAAAGGTCTTACTTTCTAACTCTTCATCTAAATTGAGACAAAATACATTTTGAAATATTTAACTACAATTTAGTTTAACACTTAATTCAAAAGTAAAATGAACATATAATTTCATTTTACTTAGTAGAAACTTTAATTGTACTAACATTCCTTTACCAAAATGTCATCAATGCTGTAGTTTATTTTTTTTAGGCCGCATTTGTAATACAATCTCTTCTAAATTCATTAAAATATGTTATTGTATTTGAAGTTAAACAATAGTTTTACAGATTCAATTTTTTTAGGGCTTGTAAGGTAGCAGTATAAGATGGGACTGAAAGATGAGTTGCATTATTATCATCTTACTTATCATCATCATCACCCGTAATTCATCAAAAACAGTTTACTTGATATTATATTTTATCAACACTCACAAAATCATGATTTTTAAACACAGTGTCTTCAAAGACGACACAGAAAAGTACATTTGTGAGATGGGATTTGTGAATTGTGCTGTTCATTTTCGCATATACCTGAAAGAGACAATTCAAAGGGGCACTTATAAGTGAGAGACCTATATCATTATTTTCCTTTTCCTCATTATAACTGTGAGGCGCATAAGTGAGAGGCTACTGTATACGGATTATTTTGTAAGTAAAAAAAAGTTACCCGAAGCAATTCATCGGATAAGGCTCCTCTATTAGGACCTATCTCCACTATGTACCACGGTTTTGGTTTTCCAGCTTTTATCCATTCATTTAGGCACCATTCAGCAACAACCTGTAAAATTGCAATCCAGTAATTAACATAAATTGAAACAAGGAAGAAAATATAAGGAGCATTTTTTCTATTAAAGGATTCCAGAGCAATGGTTATTAATAAATAATTAATAATGTAAAATAAACATGGCTATGAATATTAGACTGTTACATGATTTCTTATGTCTTTAATTCCAATATAATTTTTTTTTCCCCCATAAGGTACTTTTTTAGTTATCTGCATGCCAAACTGAACTTGGCAATTTTTTTCCCAGAGGAGACATTCTATGTTGTTGATCAGTTTTTCTGCTAGAACTTGCAACCCTCTTGTATCCCTTAGAGATTGAGCAAGGGGCTTGGGTGCCAATGAGGAAAGTGATTAACAATTTTTTTTTTTTTTTTTCAGTATTTTTAAAATTTTTGTTCCCTGCCCTCCTAATGATTTTTTTTTTTTTTTTTTGGTAAAGGACCAGTGGCAGTAGATTTGTGAGTATATCTTCCACAGTAGTTTTTTTGGTTTAGCAAATGACTACCAGTAATTAATTTTCAAGGGAGCCCTCCTACAGTCGTATATAAATAAATCCGGTGATTTTTTTTAATTTAGCAAAGCACCAGAAGCAGCGGATAATTTAAGGTTCTCCTTACAGCAGTTGGCAAATTCATTTATTCTAACTGCAGTAGACTTTTTTAGGGCCTGCTCTACAGCAGTTGAGAAACCATTGGTATTTTTTTATAGGTTTTCACAGGAACCAGTAGGTAGCATATTTTTAAGATTTCTCCCTCCTCCTTTTTTCCGCAAACACACAATAATGGCTGGAT
This sequence comes from Cheiracanthium punctorium, assembly GCA_038373885.1. Classification (NCBI taxonomy): domain Eukaryota; kingdom Metazoa; phylum Arthropoda; class Arachnida; order Araneae; family Cheiracanthiidae; genus Cheiracanthium; species Cheiracanthium punctorium. The sequence goes on along the minus strand of JAWZYV010000816.1, from coordinate 490,664 downwards.
CCAGTGTTTTTTTTTTCAAGCAAAGGACTATAGAAAGCAGATTTTCAAGGCCTTGCCTTTTATAGTGCTTACCACAAATGACTTGATTTTTTATTATTATTCGCCGAGTTACTTATTTTTCTTTTTCAATTGCAGTAGACTGGATTTCTAGAAAATAGAATTTGGATTGGCAGCCATCATTGGAGTTTGGGAACAGCCATTTTTTTTCAGGGAAAGGGGGGGGGTGACAGGGATGCAGTTAACCTACATGTACTTTCAATAAAATATAATATCAAAAGCAGTTTAATTTCCTTTCAATACATAAACCTTTTGAACTAAGGTAATATTTAACATAATTCAATAAATATTTAGTCAAAAAGGAAAACACAACAGGGTCTATTAGAGAAATATCACTATGCTTAACTATTTATGCATTCAGATGACAAATGCATAAAAGATATGAAGGGAGCAGATGTAAAACACACATTCTCCACAGTTCTTAGTTTGTAGAAAAATGAAAAAACTTATAAATACGATATATTGACATTATGACACATGATATATTGACATAAAAAAATATATTTGTTATCATAACAATTACTTGCACAGTCCTAAACCTAAATAATTCTGGTAAAGCTATAATTTAAATATGGAAAATGTGAGTTTCACAAGAGTGGAGAATGTGAGTTTTGCATCTATAGCCTACATATACTTTATATTATATCTTTAGACTAAATTGTTCTATTTATTTATGAGTGATAATGTATATCAATAAATACGAAAAATTAAAAAGTGCATGGGATAATTTCACAAACTAAATCATCTTATAAAATACAGCATTCAAAATCTGATAAAATACAAATTAATTTTCAAAGCACACAATATGGAAAGAACAATACATCATAAACAGAAAGTACAATACATCATAAACTTACATCTCCATATAACTGAGAAATTTCTGGTGATGTTATAACTCCTGAGCTTCCTATCACATCACGGTGCATGTAGTAGCCCTGGAATAATAATGTAAATATATAAAATGTTGTAGCAAACTAAGAAAAAAAGAAAATATTAAATTATTCCACAAAAGTTTAAACTTCTTTCAATATATTTCATATAAGATTGGGGGAAAATAAAAGTCATGATAAACATTAACTCAGCTTTCCTTATTCTGTGTCGCTACATAGATTCAGAGGTGTACAAAATTTTTCGGATATAATATTTCCACAAAACACATTTTTTTTTTTTCTTGTCCAAAATTTTTCTGAAAAATACTAATGTATTTTCTTTTAGAGTATAAAAACTGCCCCTATAGCCAATCACTTAAAAATACACAAACAACCCCCCCCCCCCAAATATTTGAGCTAATAAATAAAAACTAGAAAGACAATATTTGGTGCAAAATATTTCACATAAATATATCTTATTTATTCAGACATTTTTTTATTTTCTTCTGTGTAGGTTTTTTTTTTTTTCCCCAAAACTATATGAATACCAATGAAAGTAGAATTATGAATTTATGAACACGTCTCTTTTCCTCAACGGAAAGTAAAGCTCAAACAGAAAATACAACTCAAATCTGAGGAAATTAAGTATTTTATAGAGTTCATTCATATGCACCACCATTAAAGTTTCACTAATGCTGGTACATTTTTGTGAAACAATCTAGAATTAATATTTCCACTGAATAATAACCCATTACAGATTTCATTATTATCTAACTACCATTACGTTAACAGCAACTAAATGAAATAATGAATACTTTACCATTTAATACACATAATTGAAGAAATAATAATAATAAAAATAATTTAAAACAACAACAACTCTACACATCTAACCATTAATATGAAATTACATTTATGCTCAGAAGACTTTTTAAAAATACACAGACATAACGAATACTTACTGACATTGGATTGATGCAGACTTCTTTCATGTATTCTGCTACAGTTACAGGACCAGTAGCAGAAATTCTTGATTTCATTTGCTGAACAAGCTTTGTTTCTTTTGATTTTGTTTGAGCTTTGGCAGAGAATGTCCTTTGACCTTTGGCTTGAACATCTAAAAATAAATGAGATAATTAAATTAAATATTGCATATGTAACAAGCATTTAACAAATAATGAGCTATGCATGCCTCTGACATAAGCAGTACTCGAGTTTAGTGAATGCACCTTATATATACAGGATGTTCTGGCACATTGACCTGGGCTTTTATGCCTTAAATATATATAGAGTGAAACTTGGATAATTCAAGCTTGTTTAATTTGAAATTCTGGATAATTCAAAATTTCTTCTCCTAACTTTAAACTTTTATCAAAAGGATTTTATTATTATTACCCAAGTTTTCATCATCAGAATCATATTTATCTGGATTAAAACACTTTTCAACAATTTCACCACTGGCAGATGAATTTGAATTCCATTATTTCTATCAGAGAAGATGTGCGGATTTTAGGCTCTCGACTGTATATATTAATTTTAATTAATTCAGCATTAATGTTAAATTAAAAAAAAGGGTTTCACATTTTTAACAAATGAATTGCAGAGCTTTTGAAGCTTTTAGAATTTGGTCTTCTCCCATTAAATGCACACAATCGATGATATATGTGATATAGATCACATATGTAATAATAATTGTCATTTGATGTCTTTTTCTTAAATTTAATTTATTAAAACTGAACATTTTAAAATTATATTTATGTTCTCATTTTTTTTTCCACTTTGGTTTTTAAAATTGGTTTCACTTTTCATTGCATGCAATAGCATTTTTACTGAGGATTTATCTCAGATGGCATAAGCCTTCTAGGCTAAAAAAAGATTTCTCTTACGCCAGTTAGTAATCATAACAGGTTTTCCATCCCCCCGGGAATAATACCGTAAGTGGGTGCTGGTTGAATTGGCGACTTTTTTCAGGGTTCATACTCATTTTTCAAAATGAAATTCCCTGAGTTTTCCAGGTGATTTTTGAAGAATTTTAAGGTTATTAAAAAAAAAAAAAACATAAATAAAAGAAATAAAAATTTAAAGGGGGGGGGGCCCTGGATGCAAAGTTTCACTAGGAGGGCATCGGAAGGTTTGTCTACCGATTCGTCTTACCTGAATTTTCATGGCGATTATGTTGAAAAGAAATCATATGCACCTAACTTTAGGTAGTAAATTCTATTCACTCTTGTCTTTCTTTGACTGTGGACTGTGGAATCCGAGGTTGAATAAAAAACAACCCTTGTATATATATATTCCAATAGTGTGTGAGTGTCATTAGGGACGTAGTTGGGCATTGGATGGAGTGAAGAAAGCCATAAAAGAATGTAAAAAAAGAGGTAAAATTTTCTAAATTCCAGAGTTGGAGCTGGATTTTCCAGGTTTTTCCAGGAAAATTAAATTTTCCATGAGATTTCCCTGAGTTTTAAGAGCTAATATTCAATTCCCTGAGTTTTCCAGGTTTCCCTGAGGGCGAATGAATCCCGTATGTCTAACCTTTGCGACTTTTTTTTTTTTGCGCCAATCAAAACAAACATATGTTGACACATAAGTAACAAAATGAACCGAAAACTACAATACCCTTATCTAAGCACATAAAAACATTTTTAGACATATTTCAAATGCAATTATGAACAAAATTCACATAAACAAAGCACTAGCTCTGGACTATGGATACGTTAAAAAATAAATAAGCCATAACCTTCAAAATATGCAAAATGCCAAAATATGTTGCTGCACATAATTATACAGCAAAATTTTCCTTAAAATGTTAAAATCACAGTTTAAAAGTAATAGACAAACACTCAAATAAACTGACTACTCCCCCCCCCCTTCACACACACACACACTATTCCCCACAAACAACTAAAAAATACTTATATATTGAAACATATTTAAAGAGTACTTCGCGTGACCCTAAAATGGGCCACCATTTAAATATTATAACATGCTTATTTTATGTTTCATGGACATCATTTACAAGTTATTAAATGTTCAATGAAATATAAAAAATGAATTGGAATACTAAAGAACATATATTTTTAACAAAATGATATGTAGAATCAAAACTCATTTCTTAAAGAAAGCAGTAAGAACTGGTGAAAAAAATCTATTCTCAGCACTATTCAAGAGAAACACCTGTTCTGCTTAAACACCTGCAGGCAAATTAAATTTTCACTTTTGTGTATTTGAAGAAAAGGGTGTCACCCAATCACCTGTTATTTAATTTGTTGCCATTGGTCTTTTACAACCTTGTTTGGCCCATTACTGGTACATTTACCTTAATGGTTTTTACATTTATAGCAATATTAGAAATTTTAATGCCTTTATAGAGTTTAGTCTCTATGCAGAACTAGAAAATTTGGTGATTAATATATGAAAATTAAGTCATTGGAAAAAATATACTCCCTCTATAAAAAGTAAGAAGTGGCATAAAATATTTTTAAAAAATTTAAATAATTTTCCTAGCAACTTTAGTACTACTGAAAAATCTGAAGATTTCAGAAATTAAAAAACTCTAGAACAAAAGCGGGTACTTACGTATCATCCTGGTGGTCATTCTCACAATAATGAGAATTTTTTTGGTGGTGTTTAATATTGGAAAATTGTTTGAATTTTTAAAAGATATTTTGTACCACTACTTTTTTATATAGGGGGTATATTATTTCCAATGACTTAATTTTCATACATTAAACACCACAAAAAATATAATAAATTAAGTTAATAAATTATAAACTTTTTCTTTGTAATTCTAAATGTTTCATACTTCTTTTTTTTTTCTTTTCTTATTTTGGCTTTTAAGCGTATGTTTTGATATGAGTTTACCTTAAATTTGAGGCTCTTTGCATAACAAAAGATTAATCTCTGTAACCTTGAAAAAGAGAAGTTACACCATGAAATCGACATAGTACAATCAAATGAATTTTTTTCCAGGTAGAATTTATAATATAACTATACTGGTTATAAAACGATAAAAATAATAAGACATTAAGTAGAAGTGCTTGTAGAAGTTACGCAAGTTAGTGCAGCTTAATACTGTAAGAAAATCCAATCGTATTAAATGTAAAATTCTAATTTTTGAAACAGCTACTTCATAAAAAGTAAAAAAGAACATAAAGAGTACTTTAAAATAAACCAAGCTTTAGAGTAAGTATAGTGTACTTAGTCTAGGCTCCAAAATGAATAATTAACGATAATTTGTAATACGTACCACGACCAAGTCTTTTTAAATGCATGTTTGAATTAAAATTTCGAATCGTTTTTCCATTGTAGGGTGTCAGGTTTCGGAACAACTGCTGCCCCGATCTCGCAAACATTATAATTAGCTGTACGAAATTACAGAAATTACACCGATAGTCAAAAAGTAAAACGACTCAGCTGGTCAGAAAAAGATAAACATAGGTCGAACGAGGAGACGCTTTATTACGAAATGAAGGGAAGTAAAGTACATCATGAAAACCATGGTAGCAGAAATTATAGACTACTGCAGTTACTCAAAAAGATCACATCACATGTCATTGGGCTTTTTCATCACATGGTGATCACGTGAAAGTATGTATATCAAAACATAGTTAGAATGATCTTTGGAATAAAAGAAAAAATACGGAGTCTCTGGCATGTTATCCTCCCAAAAAAAGCATTCGATAGTCCGTCAGTCAAACTTTCTATGTTCATTTCACAAATATTGTTTGTCACAAGAAGTGAACTTCGTAGAATATAACACATTTCTTTCGAGTTATTTATTTTTCGAAAAATTAATAAGTTATATGGAACACGAATTTAGGAAATTTGGCTTGCATATGAATACTTTGATTGGGGAAAAAAAAAAAAAAAAAAAAAAGAACGAATGATGCTGATTTTTAAAGCAAAGAGAGCTTTCCCCCCTTTTGCTTTCCTGTAACTGAAGTAGTTAATGAGTTGCATTGGCGGTTTTACGGGGGGGGGGGTAATGAGGGTAATTACCCCTCCCAGGATTTTGGAAGCGAAAGTGAAAAATAATTCTGCTTGGGGAATTCACTGGGGTAAAATAAACAAATAACACTATCTACATGGCAAATATAGGAACTCTTTGATCGATGGGAGGGGGGGGGGCAAAGATGCAAGGTTATTATTTTCGGTATTTACATACTTCATTAATTATGTGATTAATTAAACATTTATTTCACATTTGATGATTAATTAAACATTTTATCTTCATATATAAGGGAAGATGTCCTGACTGACTGACTGACGATCATCGCCCAGCCAAATCTACTGGAGGTACAGACATGAAATTTTAGGAGCTTCTAGTGGCCGGCGTCATTTAAGAAGCGATTTTTAAAAATTCGAACCCAGACAGGGATGGCGGCCCTAAACGTTCTTTTCACGTTTCCCTTCATAACTCAGTGTTAAAAAGAGATAGCCATACAATTCTTGGTTTAAAATGTAACAACACAAATACCTAAAAGTTGTTTTCAGGGTTTTTTAGAATTCGCACCCAAACGGGCGTAAGGGGCCGAAACGTTATTTTCACATTTCTCTCGACATATGAGAGGAAAAATAGAGATGGCTTTAAAATTCTTGCTTAAAGGTATAGGGAATACAAATGCTTAAAACTCAGTTCTTTAGAATAATGCGCATGTAAGGGGCCAAAACGTTATGCCATCATATCTCAAAGGGAAATAAAGATGGTCATAAAATTCTTCCTTTAGAATGTAGTGAACAAGGACGCCTAAAAATCAGTTTCAAGGTGTTTTAGAATTCGCACCTAAAGTGGGTGTAAGGGGCCAAAACTTTCTTTGACGTTCTTTTCACATTTCCCTTCATATGTAAGAGGAAGAAGAGATAGCCCAAAATTCTTGCTTAAAAATAGAGTGAACACAAATGCCTTAAAATTATTTTCAGGTTTTTTTAGAATTCGCATCATAACGGGGATAAGGGGATCAAAATGTTCTTTACAAATTTTCCATCATAACTCAAAGGGAAAAAGAGATAGCCACAGAATTCTTGCTTTAAAATATAGATAACACGAATGCATAAGAGTCATTTTCAGAGTTCTCTAGAGTTAGAGTTCAAACTGTTGTGAGGGGCTAAAACGTTATTTTCATATTTGTCATCATATATCGAAGGAAAATGAAGACAGCCATAAAAATCTTGCATTAAAATGTAACGAACACAAATTCATAAAAATCTTTTTCAAATGTTTTAAGAAATCGACCATTATAAAGGGTAAGTTGACAAAAAAAAGGTGTTTTTTAAGTAATATTTAGCTCTTGGGTGCTAAAGGACAAAAATTTTTGTCTACCGGATGAAAGGGCGAATCAAGTTTCAAGGGGTTGCCAGATTCAACAAGAAAAATCCCCAAAGTTTGCCATTTTGATAATGTATCAGGAAAATTGGCATAAAAGAAATAAGTCCCCGAAGCGATATCTTCCATCTTTGTCGAGTGCCCCACCAGTGGCCAAACGCATAACGCGCTGCGCTGGGTGACGGAAGATGCCTGGTTCAAAACCAGGTCGCGTCCGCCGACTTCGTTCGGAATTTTCCGTGGTTTCCTCCGGAATTTAGCGTAAATACAGGTTAGGACTCCTTAGAAAGACCCCCATTCGGCCTAGAGCCCACGTGTTGGCAATCGGCGGTAATCCCACAACAGAACCATCTTTGTCGAGAAATTGCCTAACCCTATTGTTTATTTAATGGGGATATTGGTGTCTACACACTTAAACCCAAGGAGCGAAAAAAACGATACATTGCGGAGCGATTCGTTTCCATAGAAACCTACCGTTTTTTCACGCGAAAGTGCTCTTTAAGTAGTCTTTTTACTGAGAAATCCTCTCCTCGCTTCCTCGTTTTTCCGAGAAATTCTCCCCTCACCTATTGTTATATTCCGCTCCGCTCTTGTGATCGAAAAACGCTCCTAAAGGAGGAGACCACTTTTGAAAACTGGGGCAAAAATCGCCCCGACTGATCGAATTTCGCTCGTTGGGTTTAAGCGTGTATATTCGAGTAAATAAAGGTGAAGTATAGTTATAATACGCGTGGCGGGGATTAGGAGATTTTAACATAGATTTCAATTTTGAAGAACAAATACGCGGGGAATATGATGCACATTGCAAACAGTATTTAAAAAAAAAAATCAAGTATAGTTAAACTATGCCTAAAGAATATTCTAAAACAATTTTTGTAGGCGATTAAATATATAACCAAAATTTGTTTGATATTTATTTACATTTGTTGTTGTTGTTGTTGTGTCCATGGATAGACGACACTGTCCATGGAAAGAGCGGTGTCATTGCCCCCGAGAGGGTTGGACTTCTACTTGTTGGTCCCTAATTTTGAACCGATTCCAGATGAAGGACCAACCACCACCTGAAATCGGCACCCCCAGAGGTATCGTTTAACAACTTGGAGGGCATTGGAGCCACGACGGATTTTACGTGCACCAGCTCCCATTAGCGTACACCACTGCGGACGAGCCGAGATGGAGATGATCCTCCGAAGCACTGGCCAAGCCGGATGCTGCTTCACTTGCCGTGTTCCTGTGTTCTTATGGGAACGGAGTTTAGCGCCCAGACCACCGCGGGACTATTTTCATTTGTATTTGTTGGTTTTGACAATATCCAATATCCATTCCGTGCGAAGAACGGCTGCTTCAGCTAGTTTACGTATATGAAGTGTATTGTACAGTCAGAAGGGTCCCCTTTCCATTGTGCGCCCACCAGTAGTCAATCCTTCTCTTGAGACACTGAGTTTATTTAAAATTATAAAATATCATTACCCCTCCCAGACTGTAACTCTAGAACCGCCCTTGGATGAGAGTCCGATTACTAGATACCGAGGAGATCAAGCAGCGACCGATCACTGCCGATCTACTGCAACCAGGGCCGTACTCAGAAAAAAATTTCGGAAGGAGACCAAACGGTGAAAAAGGCTATTTTTTTTTTTTTTTTACAAAAATCTTCATCATCATTGTTTTGTTAATAAAATTTTTAATTTCGCGGGGGGGGGGGGACCGGACCCTCTGGGTACGGCCTTGACTGCAACTGATCATCAAAATCTGATGACTTAGATGAAATATCGAAAATAAACCAATGTGTAGCACAGTGGTTAAAGCCGCTGACATTGGGAGATGGCTCAAGTGTAAGAATAGGGTTCTGTCCTCTTGCGAGCCATCGGTCTAGCGGTCTGGAGTTTGGGGCGTTTTTCTCCAGATGTAACGTGAATACGCTCCAGATACCCATGAAAGTCCTCCCCCAAGGCATTTGCTCCCCCTTGTGTTTATCCTTTCTTTGATGAGGATTTATAAGCGGTTCCTCTTGACAAGCACACAAATCCGAATACATGTTCCACAACAACACATCGAAAACAAACCGATGAGACACCACCTAAACAATTGACGCTGTTTCATGGACGTCCTATTTCCAATCAGATATTGTTATTGATGCTGATTTAATTTAACAAATAAAAACTGCCGTAAAATTTTAATACTAGAATTTTTATCGATATTTTTCTGAGCAAATTTTAATAATTTTTTTTACTCATTAATAGTGAAGACATTTTGATTTTTTGTTTGTAATGCTCATGGATAATCACAAGCGCTGCTAATGTTTTTCAGCTGTAAATTTTATTGCTCCTTTCAAATTTTTATTTTTTTTAGGGAAGCAACGGCTTTAAGGGAAAATAATTTGGCAATGTTATGGGAGTTAACAGATTCAAACAATAAAATGTGATTCCTGAGAATTTTTTACAATCTTAGTAATTTCATTTTTGTTGCTGTATATAATTAATTTTAATATTTTCAATCATCGGATAAAAGAAGAATTCAGGTTTAACCCGTTTGATCTTATCATTGCTATAACTCACAAGCTGAGATTTCCCATTCGTGTTCACCGTTGTTTCCTTGACATTATTTGCAGGCCTCCATGGGGTAGATTCTGCGGTGACTGCTCTTTTACGTTCTGCGTTACTTCCTCGTTTGGTGCTGACCCAGCGAGGATATTCTTTCGTGATAAGCGTTGTTTCCCTATTTTGATGAGGCTCATTGGCTTTGTTTGCTCAAGAAGTGAAGAAGGGAAATCTCCGCCGATGTGTCACTGCAACTATAGATACTTGCATGAGTTACCCCAGTTCGAAGTGGGTTAAAGCTCGTGTAGGACCGTGGTAGTCGTATCGGACTAGGAAAATGGGACTTGGATGAAGGGCATCTGCAGTGGAAGGGGTAGTGGATGTTCAGCATTCAAAAATCAGAGCCGAGAAGCAGCGCGAAGACAGAAGACGAATTACCAATTTTAAAAAACAGGTTAAACCCGAGTGCAGGCCCGTGCTGGGTGCCTTGAGAGGGCGGTGGACAAAGGATGATGAGGGCGCTTTTCATAGGCAACGACAACATAGAACAAGGGGGCGGGGCAGAGAGCACTTGTCCCTCCCTGGATTTTGCATGCCCTTTTGGTCCCTGTTTTTTTATTCTTTTTCTTTCGTTCCATCATAGTAACGGTATGGTAAAGTAATCTTTGTATACCCCCCCCCCCCCCACACACACACACACCGCGGAAAATATTCTGTTGACGCCCATAGTGCTTTCATAATCAGAGTTGGGCAGTATCGCAAATACACCCTCCAAAAAAAGTATTCGAGCAAGAGAGAAATTTCCTCCGTTGGTTTCGTATGTTAAAAATTATTTATCAGAGAATATGAATTAGGCTATCCATAAATATTACCTATATTTCTATCAAGTTGTGTGTTTTTCAAAAACTCAATTATTATTCGTAAATCTAAAATAGGAAATTTCTCTTTTGCTCGGATACTTTTTTTGGAGGGTGTACATGTATTTGAAATACTATTTTCAAAATACTTTTGTATTTCGTATTTTCACAAGAAAAAGCAAAGTATTTTGAAAATGTATCTTAAAATACATTATCAATGTATTTTGTATTTTCAAAATACCGAAAATACATTTTTCATTCTGAAGTTAAATTAATCTAACATCAAAATTAGCTTGGTTTGGGGAAAAAAAAAAGTAAGAGGACTGCTGGCATTAATTTTTTTCACAGTTCAGGACATAAACAATTCTGTTGCGTCTGCTCTATCAGTGGTGGCCCGTGGTCAAAAATGTTAGTGCAGCCGGAAACATATGACCCCCCCCCCTTCCTCCGGACAGAATGGAAAATCTTTGTTACTGAATTCGAAAGCTGGCGGATTAAGTCCTCACCCAGGACAAAAAAAAAAAAAAGAAATTACATAAAAATTGTAAGAGATCCTATTTTACTTCCATAAAATGGACATAAATCTCAACCAGCCGCTCCTATCCTCAAAATTGCATTAATCCGTGTCTGAGTCGAAGTTTCCTGAGAATTTTCTTTTGTAATGATAACTTGAGGGAAAAAAAAAAAGAAAACTTACTTATTTTTTATAAGTCAAATCAATCCTCCTTTCTTTTAAACTTGCGAATCAGTCAGTGATGTCCTCATAAAAAGGCGTTGTTTTAATTCAGATATCATTAATTTTAAAAGCTCTTTAAAATTTCCCATGTTTAAAGAATTTTCTCGCTCGCCATGTCCTCTTAATGCCAGTTCTTGCTTACTTAAAAACAATACTGCTTTGATGGATAATTGCATGAAGCGTCTATTCAGGCTTACATTCTTGATAAATTCAGCAATATAAAGTCGAAAGTTTTCCTTTAATGCGTCAGCAATTTAGCTCTTCTTATCAACTCCTTAAATTTTAAAGAATTTTTTAAATGCTCGATTGAGCTTTCATGTGTTTTACATGCTTGTGTGATGGTGGTTAATCCATCCTATCCAGTACTATTCCAAACGCTCTTTTTTTATCTCAACGATTAAACACGGCCAACAAAACATTTTTTTGTAAATAAAAACTGCCCCATAGCCACGAGAATAGTGCATATCATGATGAATGGAAGCTACGACCATGCTGAGAACGAACCTGCCTTTTTCTTATGAATGGACAATTTTGGTGTCGCTCTATTTTCTTTTAGTGGTTGTCGTTTATCATCTTCTTTCCATGTGTTAAACGGAGTTTCAAGCAAGACGCAAACTGGATAATAACGGGCTCCATGTTTCAAAACGGTTAAATCATAGATTCCAATAACACATGGACACAGTAACAAATAAAGCTAAAAACTTTCAATCTTCCCAGACAAAAAAAAAAAAAAAAAACCAAACAAAAAAACTATTGTTTCCGTTAGAATGGGCTAGAACAGCGGTTCTTTATCTTTTAACGTCGTGCACCCCCCCCCCCCCCAACAAAGGCTAACTTACAGTGGCGCTCCCCCTCCCTCACATTTTTCAGCATACATTGAGTTTTTTAATCTTTAATAATGAACATTTTAAGCGAAAATGGATATATTTTTGAGTAAAAATGAGAATAAATAAGATGATTTTTTAAAAACATGCATCACTACTTGCTCTATAGTTTTTCTCGCCCCCCCCCCCTGCAAACGTTCTGCGGGGGGCGCGCCCCCCTCAGGTTGAGAAACGCTGGGCTAGAACATATATTCTGTGTCTTTATTCTCTCCCTCACTTCTCGTCCGAGCCAATCAGTTCGTCGAATTCACTAGTGCAGCAAAAGTCAGAAAACCTTTTTCAGCTGAGTCTTAGCTAAAACACCCTATGCTATCCTAAGCCGGAGAAAGTGCTTACGTAGTCGTTACCATGGCAACGGTGCTGCCAATTCCTTAATCAGCGCTGAGGGCTGTACCAACGACTTTCGCAGTTGAATTGCGGGAAGATTAAAGGTTTTTTTTTTTTTTTTCTGAATGAGCGATCCGGCCGTTACTACAATACGTTTTTTTTTTTTAGATTTTTTTAAAATTTACCATAGGAATTCCATAATTCTAATCTGAATTTAAGAAAATTTATAGAATAAATTATTTTAAAGTATATGCTGATAATTTCAAGTGCAGCCCGGCAGTACTTGCTGTATCCCACGAGCCGCCACTGTGCTCTATTTTAGTGTTATAAATGGTAACTAAAGAGGTGTTAGGATTTTTTGAGACGCTTAGGTTATATTAAGCAAAGAGGAGGGGGAAATCTCACACGCCTATTTAGATTAGTTTAATGATAGTTGTCTAGGAGGCTTTCTGTATTGCTGATAACTGATTCACAAATGCGAATGAAGCTGAAAAAGGAGAAAACATGTTTGAGTAATATTCACTGGATTTCTGTAAAAGAATTTATAAACAATTTCAAATGCGTTACCAAGTTACAGAAAAATAAGCCAGTCATTATTTCTGAAGTTATATCATGAGATGGATCAAGCTTCCAGTTTAGATGAATTTGCGAGTCGTTGTGCAATTCTCAGTGGAAATTTTTTTCAAATTTTATCTATAGATGCAAATGAGAAAGTTAAGGCGCAGTGCCAGTTTTGTCAACTTAAAAGGTCTATCGTAAGTGGAACATTCAAAACCACTACAAATTTTAAAACTCGCTTAAAGATGCAAAAATTCAATCTTATCATAAAATTGATTAAGCTGAGTTCTTTTGTTCAAATGTTTAACTGAATTCAATAAACCATAAATATTAATATACAAATTTTTTAACGTCTTTTTTTCAAACTTTTTTAATTGAATGCTCTGCAAGTCATATTTACTTCTCTTTCCATCAAAGCATGCTTGTCCTACTTTTTTAAAAAAGTAGGAGAGAAAAACAGTATACATATATTAAAAAAATTTTTTTTTTGTCTTGTTTGGAAATCTAAGTAAACCTTAAATTTCTTTTATTAATTTTAGTTGTTCATCATTTACTCATACTATATTTAGAATCATGGATGGATCGTGTTCGAGTTCTCAAAAATTTAAACCTCACCATTGATGTCTGTATTAAAAAATACTAGATATGAGTTTAAATTCGCTTTAAGAGCTTGAACCCTAAATTTATGCTTCTTACATAATTTAAGATTTTATTTTATTAGCTTAGATGAAATAAATGAAACATTTCAGTAAGCTTTTCAATTTTTAATGTTGTCCTTATCAAAATGAAGTAATTTTAGAGTGATACGAGAGAGGTTGAAGATAAAACTACTAAGAATGATGATGACGGGTTTGAATTTAATGACTCCGAACCATACACCACAAATTGTATGTTTACAAGTCACACTATTCTAGTAAAAATGAAACTTAAACATAACTCCTAAAGAAAAGACAATAATAAACGAAAACGAGTGAGCAGTTCACGGTTTAGCAAAGATTTAAAAAATAACTGATAAACCAACAAAAAAGAAAAATTCATTATAGGTTCGAGGGGTGTCCTTGGATTTTTTTCCTTTTTTTTATTCCTTTTCATTGCTTTCTCAGTAATTTTGTGGACTGGTGTAAATCAGGAGTTGTAATAGGAAACAATATGTGCCTTGTGTCTGTGTACCCCCTGCAAGTCCTGTCCTTGCTTATCAGTAATTACACGAGCTAAAGCGCTGGTTTTTTGTTTATGGACATAACTAGAAGCTTTTGTAGACTATTTTTAGTCTAATATTTTTAGACATCGTATTTTACCATCGACAACCGAAAGCATCCTTTAACTGATATAAGTAAAAGCATACCGAGGGTCGATGCCACTCAGAAATCAGACTGTTAGTCCTTCATGCAGGTGGAAATCGAGTAAGGGGAATATTACAGTTAACAGATATTTAAAATGTTAAACTTTTTGTACATTTCATTCTTTTTCGTAATAGTGTAGTAAATCTACATTTTTGTATTTTAAAAACTAGAACACTCGAGCAGTGGTAGATTAATGAAATTTTGTCGGGGGGGGGATGCATCCATTTTATTTTAGTAAAATAGGATCTTTTACATTAATTTCTTTTTTCTTGGGGGGGAGGGGGTCGCCCACTCCGCCCTACCCCCTTTAATCCGACCTTGCATTCGAGGAAAAACATTTTTTTTTCAACGTTAATTTCTTGTTCATGAAAATGTAATTCTTTCGCAATTTCTTTCGTTGGCTTAAGACGCAAAGGGCGCCTCAAGCAGAGGGCGCAGGGGGACACGTCCCCCTTAGAGATGAGTTCGGGCTCATTTTTTGAAGCCCGAGCCCGAGGACTTTTAATCCGAGCCCGAGCAATATTATTTAAGTCGAAGCCCGAGCCTGAAATTTCAGCTAAGATAAAAAAAATCTAATTAATTCATTGATAGTATACACTGCGGTCATAGTGAACCCGGATATAGTGAACCATTGGCTATAGTGAACGCAAACCATTAGTGCTGATTCACATACAGTATCGCTATCCATCATGAAGACACTTGGGTTTTAGTGAACTTCGGATATAGTGGACGAAATTGGATGGTCCGCAGAGGTTCACTATAACCGGAGTTGACTGTACTTTTATTTCCCTCGTGAATGACTTTTTAAAATATTTTTCAAGGAGTGTGTTCAATAAAGGAGAAATTTTTCACGAGCCCGAGCCCGAACGCAATTGTGAATTACAGAGCCCGAGCCCGGGCTCGGGCTGAGCCCGTCTCATCTCTAGTCCCCCTGTTCTGCCCGAGTGACGATTTTTTTTCAAACTTTTGAAATAAAAGTACTTTTTATTCATTTCATATATATATTTTAATAATATGTGGTCACTACTGCTCTGCTAAAATTTTTATGGCTTACTGTTCTAGATTCTTCGTGAAGTTTCGGGAGTTCCTCGCACAGTGGCAGCTCGTAGCTGCAGGTATTGGAGGCGCTTCTTAAAAAAAAAGTAACCCTTTGTTTCTTAATGTCATGTAAACAGAGACAATAGATAAATATGGGGAAAATCCAATACTATTAAAAAGAAGAAAAAAGGAAAGAAAATTATGGCCGATTATCTACACTTGGGATCTAGGCCTATAAGTGGGGTGCCTTCCGTGAAGGTCTTTCTAAGTTCAGAGCACAATGTGCTCGGTCACTGGTCGGGCACCCTAGTTTTGGATGCACCTTTAAAAAAGAATATTTTACACCCACTTTAATGAAATTTTCATATTTAAAAAAAAGGACAATTTCAAATATGAACCATTTTAAATGTGAAATGTTCACGCGTATCTCAAGAACACAAAAGGGCGAACACCAAATTTCAAAGAACTTCTAAGATAAACTTTTAAACAATGGTTGGACCGTCACTCTTCAGTGGGTCCCAATATCAATGCGACATCCCATGCAACGAATGTGCTGACAGGCTAGCAAAATCTGGCAGTTCTTTGCCCCAGCCATTTTGACCTTCTCCTTTTCCCAATATCTACAGAGAGATAAAGGACAAATTTTCTTATGCAATTAAAAATTAATCATAAGACTCAGACTACTGGAAAGTCAGCATCTTCATCACGGATTAGGCAAGAATAAGGAGGTGCCTTCACTTCAAACTTTCTCCAGTACAAAAATATTTAACTTAACGTTCACAAATTTTTAGCTTTTAATGTAGAAGTTATGCTTCAGAATCAAATGGCGACACGTCAATGAACTTGGGATCTTAACATGTTTGTTTCATGACTGATTATAGTGTAAGTAAACCTTTTAGCTCAGCGATATGTGTTTATTTTCATTACTGTTAAAAAATTAGCATCACTCATTTCTTTTAGGAACAGAAAAGCTATTTTGATAATTTTGGGGGCTCCCAAAACTTGGGGTTCCTAGGCCGTGGCCTATGCGGTAATAAGGGCCAGCTGACCATTATTTTTCGGGGGACACCTTTATAAAATTGGTGTTTCATCTTCACCCTCTGAGTCCAGAGAGAGGCTTTATGGATTTTACTGATCTTTTAACTAGTTTCTGCTTTTCGCGACAAGCACTTTCCTGTGGACAATTCTAATAAGAGATCTGAAATGTACTGGGCTGCAAGAAAGAAGCTGTGGTCAATAGACTCTTCTTAGGTGTACGGAAAAAAAAGAAAATCCAAGGAAGGATATCTAAAATATTCATCTGTACTCGTAATCCCTAAAGAACACTTGCATTCATAAGGAATTTGAAAGTAAAGAAAAAAAAAAGGATTTTAATTAACAGAAATTGTCGTGTTTCGGATAATAGACACGGGAAAAAACAAACAAACATAGGAAACTGACATCGGCTAACGGATAGTTTCAGTTCAATGAGGTTCTACTGTATTAGAGATGAATTCGGGCTCGCATTTCGTAAAGCCCACGCCCGAGGACTTTTAATCCGAGCCCGCCCGATATTATTTAAGACGGAGCCCGAAATTTCTGCTATTAGATAAATAAAAGTCAGTTATCTCATGGCAGATTATCATACATTTTGCCGTTTGCGCATATTAAAGACAAATATAATAGCAAACTGTTAATGAGCTTTCTAATTCTTTATATCCAAGTTTATCAATTAATAATAACTAGTTTATTTCTCCCGTGAATCACATTTCAAAATCTGTTTACAAGGAGTATGTTCAATAAAGGAGAAACTTCTTAGGAGTCCGAACACAATCTTGAATGATAAGAGCTCGACCACGGTTTGTGACCCGGGCTGCCCGTATCATCTCTATACTTTAAAACTCAAGAATTATGCACGAATGGATTTTTTCTTTCTTTTTTGCAATGTGTGTGTATGTGCTGAGCACTTAAACAGATGATATAACCAGGTAACTTTCAATTATGTGCATCCTCACTTACTAAACATTGCAACTTTGTGTAATAATGAAACCTTTTCTGCAAATATAACTAGACAAAAGAATCAAGGGTAAGAATTTAGTTTATTTTTTCATTACTGGTTTGCACATTCAATTTACGTATATTACTTTGAAAAGGTTATTTTTACTGCATTAAATCAATTAAAAGGCATTTGCTCTGCGACAGAAAATCACTTCTTGGGAGGCTGGTATCTTGG
Source organism: Cheiracanthium punctorium (assembly GCA_038373885.1). Taxonomy (NCBI): domain Eukaryota; kingdom Metazoa; phylum Arthropoda; class Arachnida; order Araneae; family Cheiracanthiidae; genus Cheiracanthium; species Cheiracanthium punctorium. The sequence goes on along the minus strand of JAWZYV010000816.1, from coordinate 472,921 downwards.
ATTGTTGGGATTAAGCTGGTTGCCGTGGTTGTTCAGATCAGATTTCGTTCCAGCGCCTCCATATCCAGCTTGGTGCCCCGGACCCGTTCGAGCATGGTTTGGATTGCACTGGTTTGTTCTGTTTCCTTGAGCGTTACGGTCCATCTGGAAAGTTAATATTGACAATGATGTAATTGTGAAAAAAAAAAAGAAAAAAAGAATGTTCATTTGTAATATTTGAACAACACTCTGATATTCTTCATACAGATTTAACCCCTTGAGGCGGAACCCTTTCCCAATGCTGAAAAAAGGGCAGCCGTTGCCATCGCTCGACTTAACTACCAGCAAGATGGCGGGCGATCGAAACGTTCATCGCGTGCCACAGATCTAGAGACCCCTTTTTTGACGACAGCTGGCTGTGCCCGCGCACAGCCAGCTGTCGTCAAAAAAGGGGTCTCTAGATCTGTGGCACGCGATGAACGTTTCGATCGCCCGCCATCTTGCTGGTAGTTAAGTCGAGCGATGGCAACGGCTTCCCTTTTTTCAGCATTGGGCAATCTATACAGCAGTTCTCGCATTCTTCCATTTTTCAGTAGATGTCAGTGCTGCTAAAAATAATCGTGACAATTTTTTTTTTACGGGAAGTGACGTGCTAAAAAAGTAAAGGATTCTCGTGGAGCTATGTCACCCGCAAACAGTCAAAACGTCAGAATTTGGTGATCCCAGAGCGGGAACACTGCGAGTTAAAGGGTTAATTAATGTGGTACACATTTTAAAATGAAAAAAAATATATAGATATGTATATATAAATTAAGATCTGAAACACTTTCATATTTTAAATATGCACTGCACTAAAGTGATCTATATTAAAACCGTATCATAATCCATGTGTCGTCCCTATTTTTTTTCCTTATTCCAGTCAGCTGGAAAGTATATTATTATTAATGAGTGTGCAGTATTTTTCTTCCTTGTACCATAAAACACATCTTTAGAATAGAAATCTATCTTAAAATCGTCTTCTAAACCGTTTTACAATCTTCGCCTAGCATACTCCAAATATACCTCACCATTTTAAGTACTGTGGTTCGAATGGGCAGAACATCATAATCCATGAGTGAGACATGTTTGTTTTACTTAGGTTGATTTCTTCTTTAAAGCCCCGACTCTTGCTAAGATGGCGATAGTTAAACATATGCATTAACACGATGATTTTTTTGTATTTGTCTGGCAACCGTAATTTAGAATTAAAATGACAATTTTACAGAACATGTAAGTACAGCATTCCACTTTTTGTTTATTTTCGGTTCCTTAATTCCTTAACTGAGCGTTTATCACTAATTTGTGCATTTTCTTCGGAATTTGAAATGCATAATAAAATCGCCTACTAAAACTAATTTTAATCCTCGCCAGGCATATTCTAATTATACTTTTCCTTTGTAATAAACTATCACGTTTGCCAGTTTCTACCAAATTTGGAAGATATCGCCAAAGTTGGTTCAGTTTTGAAGACTTTTTTTCTTTTTCACCAAACTTGGCGATCAATTATAAAAAATTGCAAACCTTGAGCGACTTTCAACATTTTATCCCCCCCCCCCCCTCCTCCGAGGTAACTGGCAAACACCTTTGAAAAGATCCTCGCCGTGATAAATCGTGTAGTCAAGCTATGTCGACGATAAAAAAAAAAAAACCCTGCTTGATTTTAATAGCATTGTAATACTAAAAAATCTGGAGTGACTCCACTCGACTTTCCGAACACTTACGATTAAGATCATTACCAAGCATTTAAATAAATTTTAATCGATGAATAATTCAAACATATATACCAAATTGAAGCTCGATCGAATGTACCGTTTAAATGCTAGCGCACTTTCAAGAATTTCTCCCCATAGGCCATAATGTAAAAGAAATCTTTGTCGTAGCCCTGTAGAAAAACTATAAGTCCTATAAACATCAAAATCAATACCGGTCTTACAATGGTGGTTTATAACATGTATACCCAATTTGAGCTCAATCGAATGTACCGTTTAAACGCTAGCGCACTTTCAAGAATTTTCCCCATAGGCCATAATGTAAAAGAAATCTTTGTCGTAGCCCTGTAGAAAAACTGTAAGTCCTATACACACCAAAATCAATACCGGTCTTGCGACGGTGGTTTATAACATATATACCCAATTTGAGCTCAATCGCATGCCCTGTTTCAGGAGCTATCGTGTTTCACACACAACAACACCATACACACCACAACAACACCCACACACACACACACACACTCACGCACACACACACACACACACACACACACACACACACACACACACACACACACACACATACACACATACATACATACATCTAGTAAAAATAGCATAAATGAATTCAGAAGACCTCAAAACGTGTAAATACACCAAAATCTCGAATTCGAATTTTTTCATGATTACAATACTTTCCTTACATGGTACATGTTCGGAAAGTAAAAAGGGAGTATTTATAGTATACATGAAAGGTGCATGGTCTGTTCAATTCCCGGTTTTTAACTAAATTTCCTGACTTTTCTCAGCTTTTTACGGAAACTATATATACTTCTCTATATTTTCCATATACCGCGGTCGATGGGTCACCCCAAATACGTCACAAAAATGACAGTGTAAAAAATTAAGTTACCAAAGATGCTATTTGAAGATATGCATTTGCTAAGGAACAAAAACATTTTTTGGAATGAGCTCTCAAATGATGTCTTGCAGACATTTTGCGCTTAATTTTCATGTAGCGAACAGCGCAAAATTTCACATAAATAAGTTCAACAACCTACGGAGCTATTTTCGCCAAACACCTAACTACGTGAACTTTCTATCCCTGGCGTGCCTCACCATGGCACAGTGGTTATATCACTGAAAATGGTAGACGGCCGAAGTGTGAAGGTGCCGGGTTCGGGTCCCATCGCGCGGTCGTCGATCTAACGGTCTGGAGTTTTGGTAGGTTTTCTCCAGATGTAACGTGAATACGCGCTAGAACCCCTTAGAAAGTCCTCCTACCAAAGCATCCCTTATCTTAGGCAGATACCCCTCGCGCAGGTTTGCCTTAACCCTTTAACGCGTGGTGTCCTCACTGTGAGGACACCAAACTCTGATGTTTTGACTGTTGCCAGTCACGAAGAATAGATTGGATTTCTATAAAAGTAGTTGCGGGTGACAGAGCTCCACGAGAATCCTTTACATTTTAGCAGGTCATTTCCCGTAAAAAAATGGTCACGATTATTTTTAACAGCACTGACATCTGCTGAAAAATGGAAGAATGCGAGAACAGTTAAAATAGATTGCCCAATGCTGGAAAAAGGGCAGCCGTTGCCATCGCTCGACTTAACTACCAGCAAGATAGCGGACGATCGAAACGTTCATCGCGTGCGCCACAGATCTGGACATCCATCCTGCAAGACAGTAGAGACAACTTTTGTGTAGCGGGGTCACAAACGGTTAAAGAGGACGGAAACAATAAAAAAAAAGTAAGACTTTTTTTGTGTTTGCAAATATTCAATATTTAGTCGACAAGGCGGCCAGTTTCACCGCCCCATACCTTACTGTTCTTTATACTGTGCAGTGTTGACTACATTGCTGGACGCATAAAAAGAATCATTTTTCTTTGTTCTATCAGTATTTGTCATTCAATTTATTTAGGGTAGGGTTGCTGCACATTTTGGGCGCCATCATAAAAGCCGATATTGAAACAGTAAATGGCTAAAATGTGCTTTAGCCCAATGCATGGTGACATTTTTTAGATGGGCGATTCATGCGCGAAGGATATTAACCCTTTGAGGCGCAACCCTTTCCCAATGCTGAAAAAAAGGCAGCCGTTGCCATCGCTCGACTTAACTACCAGCAAGATGGCGGACGATTGAAACGTTCATCGCGTGCCACAGATCTAGAGACCCTTTTTTGACGACAGCCAACTGCGTCAAGAAAGGGTCTCTGGCACGCTGTGGCCCTCGATGGCACGATCTGTGCCACGCGATGAACGTTTCGATCGTCCGCCATCTTGCTGGTAGCTAAGTCGAGCGATGGCAACGGCTGCCCTTTTTTCAGCATTGGGCAATCTATCCAGCTGTTTTCGCATTCTTCCATTTTTCAGCAGATGTCAGTGCTGTTAAAAATAATCGTGACCATTTTTTTTACGGGAAATGACGTGCTAAAAAGTAGAGGATTCTTGCGGAGCTATGTCACCCGCAACTATTTTTTATAGAAATCAAATCTATTCTTCGTGACTGGCAACAGTCAAAACGTCAAAGTTTGGTGTTCCCAGAGCGGGAACACTGCGCGTTAAAGGGTTAAATTCGATATTTTAAAGCTGTGAAAAAGTCCGAAAGATCTTGCATTTTTTATGTATCCATTACTGGTAATTTGTAATCTAGCTACTGCGTGACATATGCTTTCTCCATTCGACGTCATTGAACTGTTGATTTGGATTTTTGCACATGCGTTATTGTTATTGCACTCATGTTTACATCTAGCTGTTGCCGTTCGTAGCGTGGAAATACCATCGATTTGGTACCGCATACGTTAGCGTATTATATAAGTAGATATAGCGTATTATGTATGAGGTGACAAAGTAAAGCAATTGGTACAAGGCTGAAGTTTAAATACAGTGATCTCTCACTTATACGCGTTTTAAGGGACCGATTTAAAATCGCGTATAACTGAAAGTTTTTTTTTCTCCAACTCTTCATCTAAATTATGAGAGACAAAACATTTGAAAGAAAATATGTTTGATGATATTTTTTCAGTTAAAAAAGAATAATATAGAGTATTTTAAAATATTTAACTATGTAATTTAGTTTAACTTATAATTCAAAAGTACAGAATGTACGTAATAATTTCATTTTACTTAGGAGAAACTTTAATCGTACTCAGTGGTGGACCGAACAGAACTGGCACCCGGAGCAAGATACATTTTTGGCGCCCCTCCATCCTATTTTTTGTCAAGTTTTCTTTGTCTCAGAGATGATTTAGCGCCCCTCTGCTAGCTGCGTCCGGGGCGGGGGCCCCGGCTCACACCTAGATCCGGCACACCCCTAGATCGTACTAACATTCCTTTATCAAAATGTCATCAGTACTGCAGTTTTTTTGTTTAGGCCGCATTCGTATTACAATCTCTTCTAACGCATTAAAATATGTTATCTCTCTATTCTAAAAAAAAGTAAAGGCCGCTGTCGCCGCCAAAGCTTCTGGACCTATCTCCTCCTAAACCGTAAGGATTTGAGTTTCGACTAAGGTACCCACGGATTCGAAAAAATCCGAGGAACCTGCTAAGCTGATTTAAATTTCGAAAATCGAATTATTTTAGAAGATATTAATAAAAAATAAACTGAAAAAATAAACCGAATGGTTGCCAGATTTGGCATAAAATCATTCATTCCTTTGCAACAAAGCGTTTCCAAGTATCTAGAATCGCGTGAAATTTACAAAGTTAACACAAAAAGCCTAATAACTTCTTCACCGTTTGCACGATCCGCTTGAAAATTTTCATGATCATGTATAAAAATATAGAAAACAATCTGCGCTTCTTTAAAAATCTGAAAATCTACCCGTTCCCTCCTTTTTAAGCGATTTTTCGCTATTTTCAGCACCATTTTATTTCCGAGAGTCAAAAAAGTAAATCATTTGCGTGACAAAATTACCCTTTTCAAGTGAATATGACGTCATACAATTGGGATTCAAATTCGTTTAAAAGAGATTTTCCAGATTACACAGTTTATTATCATTTTTTTTTTCACAAATAAATCGTTTGCATGGACATGAGAATAGCTGTGTACACAAAACGAAATCTTTCGATTGCGAAAAGATTCCGCGAGTTTCCAGAACAGCATGAAATTTAATTTGGGTATCTCTCTATTCTAAAAAAAAGTAAAGGCCGCTGGCGCTGTCAAAGCTTGTTGGCCTATTTCCTCCTAAACCGTGGGGATTTAAGTTTCAACTAAGGTGCCCACAGATTCGAAAAATTCCGAGGAACCTGATGAGCTAAGTTAAATTTCGAAAATCGAATTATTTTAGAAGATATTAATAAAAAACTGAAAAAATAAACAGAATGGTTGCCAGATTTGGCATAAAATCATTCATTCCTTTGCAACAAAGCGTTTCCAAGTATCTAGAATCGCGTGAAATTTACAAACATGAGTTAGAATTACGCCCATTTTACGCCAAAATAAAAACTATATGAAATAAGTAACTCAAAATGTGTTACACAAAGTTGACAATTTTCAAATAGTAAGTTCGCTTAGACAACAGGAGTTTATAATTAGCGATTATTCGTTTTTCCAAAACAGAATAACTAATATCTTGAAAATGAAAAATAATTAAAATGCAGATTATTTTAAAGCCGGTTCTCGTCCAGCTGGATTATTTGCTACCAGTAGAAATATTTGGCGTTAACTATGCCATTATAGCAGTTATAGTACACTTTGGATATTTGCTAGCGCGACGAGATGGTATAATTCGTGGTGTTAAGTACGCCAATCTGCAAACGATTATGTAAATGAAAGTATGGATAACGGTTTTCCGGTAACCTTAAATGAACAGTAAATATAGGTTGTGAGTATGTGTAAATCGCCAAATAATGAAAAGTCGCCATGGGTGGCAGGCTATTCTATCTGTTCCGTAGCTTTTATTAACTTTACATGTACGCAAGTCGCCAAATAATGAAAAATCGCCATGGGTGGCAAATTCGCAAGGTGTCCAATAGGTTTTACATTATTAAAAATACAGCTGAAACATATGTTCTTATTTTATTACGCTTTAGCTCCTAATTAGTATAACCTTTGAATGGCAACATTAAATATCATTGTGTTTCTGAGGAGTACAAATAATTTTTCCAGCGATTATAAGCGGAGTCCGCACTCCAGGTGGAGTATAGCTCAGGACCCGTACAACACGGATTCCCATAACAAAATATCTTCCGTGTTATGAGGGGTAGGGGGTCTACTGTAGTGTGAAGTTTAAATTTTTATGGACCAATGAAGATGCAAGAACTAAGCAATGTGTAGCTTAGCTCAGTAAGATTCTATCTGATCCAATCTTCGGGTTTTCTCTGTTGAAATTATGTCTTTTTTACGAATAAACCCGATTAGGGGCCGAATGCCTCATATGAAAACCGATGTAGCGAGTCTGGGGGCCTCGGCCCCTAGTTGTATAAAAAAATGTAGACCCCCCCCCCTTTCTTTTAGTCTAAGAATTATTTTTACCGCTGCTATATTTTATTTTTGTTACATAATTGCATCGATAAATTAAATTGTGGTTGATAACAAAAACTAAATGAAAAAATATTTGTGGAACATTTTTTTTTAAGTCGGTAAAAAGTAACAATGAATAATAGCAGGACATTTTTTTTGTATCTTTGTTTCAAAGTGCTCTATAAAATCTTCCCCTAATTTTCTTCTAAAATTAATATAAAATTAGTTTTTAATGATAATAGCTTTTATACCTGAAATTCTCATTTATTTTTTATAACATATTAATTATTAAAGTTATATAAAATTTAACAACCTACAAAATGAGTTTTATAAAAGTTTTGTCATACTCAGTTACAATAATATAATGAAAAAACAATACACATTTTTAAAAAATGGTAACACACCTAATCCCAAAAGCTTTATGTGAACATTCTCAAACTAGGAAAAAAAAAATCCCAAAACCTTGGTTGAATAACAATTTCAAAGACTATGATACTTTGAACAACAACAACAACAAAAAAAAAAAAAAAAAAAAAAAAAAAAAAAAGAAGAAGAAAACAACAGCTGGCAATTCTGAGACAGAAAGGCTAAATTTTTTTATAGTAAAACTGTACATATATATTCATGCTAAGGGAAAATTAAAAAAAAATATATAAATTTTTTAATGTTTATTACTTTATATTTTCAAATATACGAGTACATGTATATATAACTATGTTGAAAAACTTGATTTCTAAAAATATCAATTTTTCCATTTTTTACTGAAAAAAAAACATACAAGCTAAAAAAAAACCTGCTTTTTCTCAGCGCTTCCAAATTTCGCATCTCTATTATTGATCTTATTTTTTAAAAAATACTTGTTAGAATGAAGTTAAATTTTATTTCCGGGTACTTCTGAGCCATAGTGATTCAAATGTATGCTTGTAAGCTCTTATTCAACAATTTTTAAAACAATTTTCTTACAACTGAAAAACACCCACAATACATGTCTCTGTCTATGGGCTTTTTAAAAAGAATTAATATAATACATGGATTGTTTTAGCAGCTATATAAAAGTTTCAATATTTTCCCAAACTCTAAACGGCTATTCGAAATCACTGCTATCTCTAAGCATCGGTTAATAAAATTGTGAAAATTTTAATGTTTGCTTTTTTGCATTCTAGATTAAGACACAAAAAGAAAAAATTGTATTGCGATTTAAATTTCGAAAAATGGATTTTGTTTTAACGAGGAAATGGCATCTTATGGCAAAGTTGACTGTACTCAACAATAAGGAATATTTACTGAAATAAACACCCTTAAACGATTGCGTGGAATTGAAATATAGAACCACTGCAGAATCATTATATAGATATCTTACCTTTAATTTTAAATTCAGGACAAGTTTCCAACTAAACTTATGTTCGTCAATCTACAAGCTAAAGGGGAAAAAATATATTATAAGCACTACATAAATGTTATCAATATTACATTTTTTAGAAGCACAAATGAAGATTAATTTCAAATTTTCTAGTAAGAGGAAAAAGTAATCCTTTTTAAGATGATTTCATGGCATTCATGTTTTTTTTTTTTTTTTTTTTTCGTGAAATCTAAATGAAAATAAATATTTTTTGGACATTTTTAAGTTGTTTAAGGTCCGTTTTTAATATTAAAAAGAATATGATTAACAAATGAAAAATTCCTTATTTATGTGCATCATATTATAGGATATATCATAAATTTTGTTTTTAAATATTTTTATTTTTGTACTCAAAACACGCATGAAAGTTACCGTAATATGGCACTTTTTCACAATTTATTGGATTCCTACGCCCATTTCTTTTTTATTTCACAACAATACTTATATTTAAATTTATCGGCATTTTCAAACCTATCGTAAGCAAAATAATTGTGAAGAGCGAAAAATTTATGGAAAAAAGTTGTTGCAAGTGTTATGGTGTCACAGAACACTTTTGTAAGAGACTCGGTACTTATGCAATTGCTAGTTTCCGATAAAAAAATTACTGTACTTTATGCACTAAATAACAAATTCTAATTTGAGAAAGTTACTTTTAATAGAAGTTTAGTAAACGCGAAAACTATCACACTGTTAAAATTTTCTTCAACCCTTTATGTCCCAAATTAATTTACCTTATGTAAAATAAGTTTAAACACTTTAAAATAAGTTTAAAACTTTTTTTTTTATACCAAGCAATGTTTTTATGTATTAGAAACATCTCATGTATTAAATGTTAAACCAAATTAAATATTAATCCAAAGGAAATTAAAGACTTCGTTTGGCACTTATTGCCGATTTATGTCCGATTAAACAATTTTCCTGATGGGATTTTAATGTCCCGACGGGTCATAAAGAGTTAAAACATTGATTACTTGGAAAAATTAGCTGAAATTCGGCATAAAGGCTGCAGGGTAGTCATAATTTTTTTTTTGTCCAGTAGGTAAATTATAAAGAAAGTTTTACACGGAAATTCTGTCTAGTAATCAGCCTTCGTAGGAGGCATGGGAAAAAAAAAAACTGTAAAAAAATCTAAGTCATCATACAATATTAAGAAAAAATATTCTTATTTATTAAGTATCACAGAAATTTTACTTATAATTTTATGTATTTAAAAAGAAAATATTTAATGGAACAACATAATGTTTTAGCATCAATCACAGAATTGCTAAATTGCATTTGTGTAACACTTTGTGTCAAAGATTTTAATTTAATTTTGAATTTAATAAGGTGACTAAAAAAGAACTACTTAATATCAAACATGTTTTTATTCTTTTAACAACGAGAAAAGCATGAAAATTTAAGTCTTAATTATTTAAGATTTAATTATTTTTCAAAAATCTAATTAGTTAATATAAAAGTAGAAGAGTTTACATATAAGCAAATTTGCTAAAATGCTTAAAAAAAGGAAAGTTCTCTTTTCAGATCCTAGAAAGTTATCTTTCCCAGTAAATTTATTTTGAACAACAAATCTTTAATAATTATCTATCACTATATAGTTGATAAGTTAACAAAAAAATTAGACTAACAGCAATTAAAATTGAAACCTTACTTACCAGGTATAACTACCAACACAAGAAATAATACCGAAGAAATTCTTTCTGCTCTATTTATATCTTTTCTATTTTCGAACCGAAACCTAAACTTCCGAAGACAAATATGAACCGAAACTTAATCCGAGGCCACATAAATTATAAAAATAGAATTGCGTGTTCAATTGGTGCACCGCTCCTAGTCAAGGTAGTTACCAGTGACGCATGCTTTGGGAATGGATATTCATACGCAGCGTGCCAGTCAATAATTCTAAATAGGCAAACAGAACCATAACTTTTGTGGTGTGTTATCGTGAACGATAGCTTTTAAAAATGTTGTTATTCAAGGTGTCTCTAAAACAATGCCCTTTAAAAAAATAATATTGAATTGTACACGTATACAGGGTGATTCGTAATTCTTAGAATAAAAAAGTCAGGGGTGGTAGAATGAACCAAGGCGGCACGGAATCACATATCAGTATAGGGTCGAAAACGTCGTCTTCATGTACAGCTGCGGGAGGGGGAACGCCCACTTGCTCTTTATTTGGCCGTGGTTGGTCGTACAGCAAAGTTGTATATACCATTCTTTTGAAAATAACTTAAATTAATATTAAATTAAAGCATTAATTTAATATTAATTTAATTTGCATAAGGGCCGTCTTCATATTTAATTCTACATCAACCTCTTTTTTCTGAACGGCAACACTCTATTTTGACTTTATTAAATGAAAGAAAACCTTCAAATTACTCTAAACATATTTTAACCAATTTTCTTCGATAATTTCCGGAGATATTGCGATTTCTTTTTTTGCGCAATTTTAAGGGACTATCTGCAAATTGAAAAACGCTATTTGTAGGTTCCGAACTTTTCGCCTTTCATTAATTTCGCTTGCGATAGTTAAAAGAAATAAATATTATTTACAGGGATATTACTGTTCTCTAGATTTAAAGTTTTTTTTTTTTTTTGTATTGAGATTATCAACGGTAGAAATTAGAATATATAGTCAGTGGTCCAAATGACCCGTGACTCCAAAACTTCCTTGGTCCGTATACTTGATTTAAAGAAAAAATGCGAAACGAACGCTTACGATTTTGATAATCTTTTTAATTTTGAAATTGTAACTGAGTATTTGAAGGTTCTCTTAGACAGGTGAACTGTTGTCAGGAGTGAGAATCTGTTCTCTGCTCTACCGACTACAAACATGAATGTTATTCAGCTACGGTCGAACTTGAAGAATCGTTTCATGATTGAAAATTTATTTGTTTGAATTTCATGTAAAAAACGCAATTACTTTTTTTTGCTGACCCAATATTGTCACTGTGTTTGTTTTTTCACTTTATTCATTAAATATTATTGTCTGTAGTGTGCATTATTTTTTATAAGACTTTTGACGGTATTTTGATTTACTGTCTGGTGAAAATTTAGACAGAAAAATGCGATTTTGAATGTTTGATAAATTATGGGGAAGTCCTAAAATTTGATGCTTCCGATATTGAGAAGGGTCAAATTCATGCCGGGAATGTTGAGGATGTTAGTTTTTCAAAAATAGGACGATGTATAGGAAGACATACATCTACTGCCTCTAATTTTATCCATGAAAAATATTTTTTTTTTTTTTGGGGGGGGGGGTGGGTAGCGGACGCATTAATAGACGCTTTATAGAATCACCATCAAACTGTACAAACTTCCAATTTATTTGCTTTAAAATTTGCTATTTTTTAATATCGCTAACTTTTTCTATTTTTGTGCCAAAGCAATCTAGCTCGACCAGTGGCATAATGCACAGCGCACTGAACTAGGAGGCGGAAGGTGCCTGGTTCGGAACCAAGTCGCGTCCGCCGACCTAACCATTCGCAGTCCTCCGTGGCTTCTTCCGAAACTTAGTGTAAATACGGGCTAGGGCCCCTCAGAAAGACCCCCCCCATGAGGGCACCCCATCTATAGGCCCAGATCCCTCATGCAGATAATTGGCCTTAATCCCACAACACAAACGCAAAAAAGTTTAATTTACACAATTAAAAAGAATGTTAATAAATAAATTTATATATGGCCCCTTAAATCATGAAAATAACACATTTTAATTAATGTAAATTAAACTACCGACATAAAAATTCGAAATTTGGCACAACTATGTAATATTACTCTCTGGATTTATTTCCAACGAAATTTGGCTAGATCGCTATTCATAATTTTTTAAATACCAATTCAATAATCCATAATTCATTTTAATATTTTATTAAAAATTACAAGAATAGTAAATTATGTTTGGGTCGTTTAGTTTTAATAGTACGAATCAAAATCATCTTCTTATTATCAATATTACAGGAGATATGAATTAAAGTATGAAAAAATATTTTAACAGAGTGGGAGGGGGATTTTGCAAGCTCATAACTCACTCATTTTCAGTTCAATTTTATTGAAAATTGGTATCCGGGGTTAAAATGAACTAAATTTTTGAAATATGAAGTGAAATCTAGGGTTTGCTATTGTGAAAAAAAAGTTGTTGCGAATTTTAATATGGAGATGGCCTCTTATGCAATTATTATGTATAGCAAATTAAAGAGTACATCAATTGTCAACGATTGGTAGGGATGGACGCGAGACAAAAAATTGGCGTCTCGCAAAATAGCCGAAAAGCTTTGTCTCGTCTCGAAAAAATCCCTATATCATAATGTTAAAAATGCTTGTCTCGTCTCGCAAAAAAGATGTAAATCTCTGTCTCGTCTCGCAAAAAGTCGTCTCGCGTCCATCCCTAACGATTGGTATATGTAACTTTGCTGTACGACGAACGACGGCCGAATAAAATACAAGTGGGCGTTTTTTCTTTCTTTTCTTTTTTTTTTCAGCTGTACCTGTTAATAATCATTTAGAAAGATATATTGTGAACTTCAATATCATTTAGTATCAATATCAAATAAGAATCTCATTCAGGAAGTTATAGTGAATTTTCTAACTTTTTTTAAAATTATTTTTTAAAGACATCATAATGCATTTTCACAGAAAGCACTTGTCTAAAATTGGCAGGTTACAAATTCTATCTCATTCCATTGATGAAATTGTCGAAGAAAAGTCCATTGTTTATGGAACTTTGTTGAGAAATCAGACGAACAGAACACTCGGGGCCGGTTCTAGATGTTCGGCCGCCTATGTGCATTTATTGTACGGCCGCCTAAGTGCATTTATTACTGGAACGATATTTCTAGTAAGGTTAAAAAAAGGCATACAGTATGAAAATAATATTTTTCTTGGGGAACAACCAAAGAGAAACATACATAGAGAAAACTTACGTTATTTTATATAAAGTAAGTTAGTTAGGGAAATATAATTATGCATTGATATGAAACATAACTGAAGTAATGTTAGGGAAATAGGACTATGCATTGATATAAATGCACTATTATGCATTGATATGTTTTATACGAAATGCAAACAAAGCCGTGCTTAGGGGATGCAATGCAAAGGGTGCAACCGCACAGTACCGCAAAGAATTAAGGGCCGGAAAAAAAAAAAAAACTTTCTTCTATGAATCACTACCTAAACCTTTTCGATCAATCGAGATATATTTCCAAGATTCCAATAGATTCTTTCAGCCAGTAATCGTTGTTTTCAGTTCAACCAGTAATAAAAATTTGAAAATCTGAATTTTCTACTGCTTTTTGAAATTATGAACTGCAGTTAAAAAAATGGTTTCAACAACTTTCCTGCATATTAACACAACACCTTAAGTACTAAGTTTTAGTAAAAGAGTGCAAGTCTTCTCGTGTAAAGTTAGGGTGCAGGAAGCTGAAGCGCATACGTAATCTCACTATATGCGTTGTCATATGGAAGTGACATCTGGGGAACATTATGCGAAAATTAAGTATAGTCCGGTCAATTTAGACATCCGAGGTTACAAAAATTCACAGCCAGCTGAAAGTTGGTAGAATTGTTCAAAACACCATCATAAATGAAATCTGAAAAGTCCTCATCGATCCGACACCTGGAAAAATATTTACACGGGGTCAAAGGTCAAATTGACGAAAATACCGTTTTGACTACCTCTAAATTTATTTTTAAGAATTTCTGCGATGCATCTCATCGTACATTAGCATGCACGTTCATATAAATGCATATACAACCCATTTTGACCGACCGCGAGTCTATTTTGACTAGTTTTTGCATGCCGTCTGTACGTACGTATGTACATATGTATGTAACTCGCATATCTCAAAAACTATTGGTCGTAGAATCTTGAAACTTTATATTTAGGATTGTTGCAACATCTAGTTGCACACCTTTCCTTTTGGTCCCGATCGACTGGATAGTTTATCTACAGAACCGCCCAAAAGATTCTAAATGCATTACGCTCTATGGGCAGAAATTCATTAAAGCGTATTTTAGAGGTATTAGGCTACTTCAAACGACTCACAAGTGATATCTGTTGTTAAGAGTTACGAAATGAATTTATCCATTGAAAATAGTGTCTTTATCATTTATAGTTCTGCTACAGGTACACTCAAAAGATTTCCAACGCTTTACGGTCAAGGACAGTTTTAGGGACATTCATCTGTTTCAAGCACAGTACCGTCCTACCAATTTAGGTAATCATCCGACCACCCACGGTTACGTGCTTCTCTAAAAAATTATACGGATTTGGTGTACGTGTGCAGGGGCGTAGCCAGAAATTTTTCATGGGGGGGTTACGACTACTACAACTCATATATATGTATACATGCGTGTGATAATATAGTGAAGAATATACATTTTGCATGGCAAAAAAATTCTCATGGGGGGGTTATGACCCCCCTAACCCCCCCCCGTGGCTACGCGCCTGTACGTGTGTATGTATTTAACTCCCATATCTCAAAAACTATTAGTAGTAGTATGTTGAAATTTCATGTATAAGATTGTTGTGACATCTAGTTCTGCATCTCGATTTTTGGTTCCAATCTATCGTAGAGTTTATTTACTGGACCACTCAAAAGAATTTCAATCCATTAATGTCTACGGACATGCCGACCAGATTGTATGGTGGATAAAGCACTGTACTACGGTTTCGGGTTCAACTCCCTTCGGTCGGGGTTCGATCCCCGACCGGGCGTGGATATCATTGTGTCCGTCCCTTCATAGGGGGGCAACGTTGTTCCACCTACTAGGTGCCCCCATAATAAAGTGACCAACAACCCCAGCCTTAGAAGTGGCCACTGCTTCCAAAGCAGAGGCCTGCTATTTGAAAAAAAAAATGTCTTCGGACATCTTCAATATATTACATCTGTAGTCAGTTACTATTGGCCTTTGCCCAAATTCTCGCCATTTGTCATCGAGTTTTAATTATAGAATGTTGAAATTTTGTATTTAGAAATATTGTAACATCTAACTGCGCATCTCTTTTTTGATTGCAATCGACTGGGTAATTTATTTACTGGATCTATTGGATAATTTGAAACTATTATTCAATAGTTTCAAATTAAACAGATTCACAACAGATCCGTATAGAGCAAGAGCCAGCGGCCGCCAGACCTTCGTCATAGTATAAAAGCTGAAACTTTCTCTGCGCATACCCCCCAGCAGAGGTAGGAAAAATCGGCCACTATAAAGTGATCGTGGCTTTGGCAGGTAACAGGTGGCAAAGGTGTGTAAAATTGCAGAAAATTTTCGTCATTTCATAAAGCTTAATTTTTTTATATGTTCTTCTTCGCAGTACTAGAAATCACTTTATCCCTTGCCAGACACTTTTCCATCGTGGCAAACCCCCGCCAGACAATCTCAAAGTCAACGGGAGTCATGGAAAACTGTTGTGTTCGTAAACTCCCGCGACGAAGTACGTCAAGCTGTCACAAAGTGCCAAGCACATTTTATACTGCTACTTCTGAACTTTTTTACGATGCTGCAGCGCGCTCGTAATAGAATTACGTTTTCCATGACTTTGAGATTGTCTGGCGGGGGTTTGCCACGATGGAAAAGTTTCTGGCAAGGGATAAAGTGATTTGTAGTATTGCGAAGAAGAACATATAAAAAATATTAAGCTTTATGAAATGACGAAAATATTCTGCAATTTTATACACCTTTGTCACCTGTTACCTGCCAAAGCCACGGTCATCCAAACTTTACAGTGGCCGATTGTTCCTACCTCTGTTGGGGGGTATGCGCGGAGAAAGTTTCAGCTTTTATACTATGACGAAGGTCTGGCGATCGCTGGCTCGTAGACTAGTAGAATAGGCCTAATGGGGAAACCACACACACACACACAAAACAACAACAACAACAACAACAACAAAAACGCGCTAAGTATTCACTACCTCAAATGTGGCGTGGAAACGTGTGCATATTATGACGATACCAACTCTTCCAACTCTCAAAAACGGTGGTTCTTAAGAAAAAAAGTATTTAGACATTATTTATAGATAATTTTCTGATCTACAACTTTTGTCTGAACTTATTTTATGATAAAACTTACCGTTTTGCTGAAAATCGCGAAAAACCCGTTTTTGTGACCTTTGACGGTATTGCGCTTGAAACGGGTGAATGTCCCTAAAACTGTCCTTGATCGTAAAGCGTTGGAAATCTTTTGAGTGTGCCTGTAGCAGATCTATAAATGATAAAGACACTATTTTCAATGGAGAAATTAATTTCGTAACTCTTAACAACAGATATCACTTGTGAGTCGTTTGAAGTAGCCTAATACCTCTAAAATACGCTTTAATGAATTTCTGCCCATAGAGCGTAATGCATTTAGAATCTTTTGGGCGGTTCTTTAGATAAACTATCCAGTCGATCGGGACCAAAAGGGAAGGTGTGCAACTAGATGTTGCAACAATCCTAAATATAAAGTTTCAAGATTCTACGACCAATAGTTTTTGAGATATGCGAGTTACATACATATGTACATACGTACGTACAGACGGCATGCAAAAACTAGTCAAAATAGACTCGCGGTCGGTCAAAATGGGTTGTATATGCATTTATATGAACGTGCATGCTAATGTACGATGAGATGCATCGCAGAAATTCTTAAAAATAAATTTAAAGGTAGTCAAAACGATATTTTCGTCAATTTGACCTTTGACCGCGTGTAAATATTTTTTCAGGTGTCGGATCGATGAGGACTTTTCAGATTTCATTTATGATGGTGTTTTGAACAATTCTACCAACTTTCAGCTGGCTGTGAATTTTTGTAACTTCACACCAATTTTTTGGTCTAATTTGACTGGACTATTAGGAAAAAAAAAATTAATGCAATTGGAATAATGCAGTTTGGTATTGTTTTGCTGAAGAATGAATAAATTTTCCTGTGTCATTTCTATAGATTTTGTTTTATTTATTTACTAGCTGCGTAGCCGTTCTCCGCACGGTAGAAAAATAATATTTTCCTTACACATATAAATGGAATCAAATCTAGTGATGCGGAATCATAAAAACGAAAATTTATTGGAATCGTGATGAAACGTTTACGTCATGAGTGCAAATCTGAGATGATTGAAACTTGACGACACAAAAACCACGTCAGTGTCACTGGCGATCAAAAAAAGAGAGAACTTTACGGTATGCAGACGAAACTTTTCACTTTCGAAATGCCTAAAGTTTCATTGCTTCAATTTATACTGATTATTCTCAGTGGCGTCGCTAAGCATGGTGTCACCCTCGCCCCCACCCCCCCCCCCGTAACACCTCCGTACAAGTATGAGTCATCTTTGAGATTGGCTTTTTTTCACTTCGCCCTAAATTAAGTCGAAATTTTACTTAATCTCCGTAGATTATCTGACCGGATAAAGCAGCACTAACTACCGAAGTAAGCGACAGAAAACTAGTGCAATTTGGCCATTTCGTTCTTTCGCCCTGCCAATTTTCACCGACTTAAGAGACTCACTGACCGAAATAAGTGGCAACCACTATAGTAAGGTTCTTTCAAATGTTATTAGGCTATTATGCAACTTTCCATACCACCTATGCAAGGTAATGTACGAGACGCGGAAATGACTTTTTTTTTTTTTTCCACATGGAGCGTTTTTTCCCAGAGGCCTATGAAAACCATGAGCCGTAGAAAAGCCTGTTTATAATACCATTACCAGACTAATAAAAATACACTGTCAGACTAATAAAAATACACTGTCAGCTAATACAAATACACTGTCAGCTAATACAAATACACTGTCAGCTAATAAAAATATGGCATTTAATTCAACTAAACGTTAAATTATCTACACACTTGAAATTTAATGTCTCATGAGACCTGTTTGATTTAAACCAGTTGTTTCATTCAACACTCACTACAAAAATGAGAGTTCTTGTACCTTTTAAAAGTAATAAAAATCGATAAAATTTTGACTGAATATACAGAATATACAGACATCTGAATATACATTACAGATTCTTTTTGACTGAATATAGGGAGTGATTCTAAACTCCCTATACAAACTTTACGGGATATAGGGCACATAATATAATGTCCTATCGCCCCTACAGTTTATAGAGTTTTGAACCGCCTTGCATATTGCTGTGTAAAGTTCCACATTGCTCGTACATTGCACATAAAATTTATTTACTTTTGAATTTGGCCAATTTTAACCAATGGTTTTAAAAAAGCTGATATAAATATTGTAAGTGAATGAGCTGCATTTTGTTAGTTCTATTAATGTTTTATATTCAAGATATAGTTGTAAGAAAGAAATCATTAAGAAAGCGTTTGTAACTGTGCAATAAATCATTAAATTTTGGATTGTGGAACATTTCTGATTTCTTTGTTATTATTAAAAAAAAAAAAAAAAAAACAGAAACAGTACCTCTAGAGGATTTAAATTTCGCGATTACGACGGGGTTCCCGGAAGTTAATGCCTCGCGAAAATACATAATTTTACTCTATTATTTTCCATATGTGGTTCATTGCGTGGAGCCGTACATACATAAAAATCTTTTAACAAACTCAAATATTTTATGCCTATACTTAAGACAAAATTAAAGTGACATATTGTTAAGTAGAAAATACATACCTATTTTATACACTTAAAATTATTATTATTATTATTATTTTATTTAAGCTTTTAACTTATAAAATCTTTTGTAAATTAAAATTTTATACAATACAGAGAATAAAATAATTGAGTTTGTAAAATGATTTTTATGTTCATAATCTGTGCGCAGCGAACTCCATGTGAAAAACAATACCTTTTAATAATTACAATTTTTGAAGTTAGTAATACAAATAAAATAAGATATTATGTAAATATATAAAATTGCTTACTTGTAAACCAATTATTTATGTAAATAGGTGAACATTTATACACATGCAAGCACTCTTCTCAATTTTCATTGCTTTTAAAAAGTATAAGACCTTTAATGAAACGCAAAAATTAAAAATAAATTGTTTCAAAATTTAAATTAATATTCTCCTAGACACCTAATCTATTTATTACGTAATTTGAGCCTCAAAAATTATAAATAACGTAACAAAAGTTTCAATACATTTTGTTTGTGGATTAAAAAAAGAAAAAAGAAAAGAGAGAGATGGGGGGGGGGGAGTTTTATCTACAAAGTAAGGGCCTGCTTCTAACATATTTACTTAAATACATTCTATACAGCTAGTTCCGCCCCTGTAGCCTGCTTCTTACACGGTGTTTCTAAAACTTGCCATGGAATTTTCAAAGGTTCAGCAACATTCGTTTACACGTCTTGAGATTCTTCGTAACAATGAAAAAATAAATGACATAGGTACGAAATAAATGTAGACTGAAAGGCGCATATATGATACAAGGCACATTGCATTTGGAAAACGATTTCGGGCTCATCACGCAGTCATCGATCTAACTGTCTGGAGTTCTGGGGGATTTTCTTCGGATGTTGAATTTCTTCGAACCCCTTAAAAAATCCCCCGAACAAGGTACCCATCCCTATACAGATAGCCCTCGAGTAGCTTCGCCTTTGTACACAATAAAATATAATACAATTCGGCAGGCGCGCACACAGGATTTTTGGCTGGGGGGTTCCAACTTTTACAGTTGGGGGTTTCAATTTTACAGTTTGGGGGGGGGTTCAATTTTACAGTTTTGGGGGTTCCAACTTTTACAGTTTTGGGGGGGGGTTCCAACTTTTACAGTTTTGGGGGGGGGTTCCAACTTTTACAGTTTGAGCAAATTCGTTTGGAGGGTCCAACTTTTAGGGATGTTCCAGATTGACAAAAATCAGTGATGAAAGAACTCGTTTTCATAAGATGGAATTCATCAAAACTCGTCCCATCCAGTTCCCTAGGAATACACTACACAATACAATAGGAAGCAAAATAATAGTTGTACAGTTTTGAGAACAAGATGGTGTTTTATGTTCACTTTCAGTTCGTTTTTGAAAAGTTGAGGAAAACGAGAAAAAAATTTCTTTTTTTATTTATTAGAACTGAAACTATTGCTACCATTTTTTTGGAATCATTTTATTTACTATAGATATAGGGTAATAAACAATCGAAAAAAAATCAAAGCCGATGGGGGGGGTCCAGACCCCTTGGACCCCCCCTTGTGTGCGCTACTGCAATTCGGAAAAACCGTCATCCATCTAAAGCTCCGTGAGAACATAGCTGTTTAAGACAATTTAACCGCATGGAAAGGAGAGAGAGAGAAAAAAAAAGAATGGTCTCAAAAAGCATTTTCTGAGGCGTTTTGCCCCGCTTTTAGTTGATCGCCTACATTCGCACCCTCCTTGGGCCGGCCCTGCGTTGAAAACATAAAATATTTCAATTATGAACTTACCAAAAGAATGATAGCATAAAATGAAAAAGAAATAAATAAGCAGGACTTGCGTTTGAAAAATAGTACTTTTACACAATAAACGAACTAAACTATATGAATGATCGGTCAGCGTTCTCAGAATTATGCCAGAATTCTGAGAACATCTTTAGATACCTTCCTGGCGTCGTCCTTCGAAACCTTTCATTTTGACGCGCGAATCCATGTTTTTCATTCTTACCGTCAGTGCATTTACGTTAGTGTGTTTCGTACTTAAAATAATAATAATAATAATAATAATAATAATCATGAGTATGCTTTTCACCCTTTGAAGTGCAAACATTTTCACATCCATATGGAAAACCCACCGGATAGACTGTCCAACGTTCAAAAAGTACAGCCGACGGGCACCACCAATTTAGTCAAGCGCCTCATTCGCACCCCTTGTACAAGATCCCCCCCCCCCCCCCAATAGCAAGAGAAAGTGTTCATAGTTAGCCCCTGGTTAAAAGCGAAACATACAGATGAAATGGCTACACATAAGTTGAGAACAAGCTGCCGTATTCTTGTTTTATGGGGGAAATATGGAAAATTTTTAAACTGGAAAAAAAAGTTGAGATGAAGGAACACATTTTATTTCTACAGGTACACAGAATATGTTTCTTTCAAATATTTGTTCTTAATTTTTCTCTCGGATATTTTTTACATCACCAAATCAGGTCTTTTTTCAAATTAATTTAAAAAAAATAAATAAACCAGCATTTTTTTTTCTTTTTGGTGTCACCCCCCTCTGTTGGTGTCACCCGGTGCGGCCCGCAACCCCCGCGACGCCACTGATTATTCTACTTTCTAGTAAACTAATCGGAATCAAGATACGGGGCTTTAGCATAGTACTTAGCATTTTTTAGACACCCCAAAAATGCCTTTAGTTAAAAAAAAAAATAAGAATCGCAGGTTCGAGTAAATGACGATTATTTGCTTCACTTAATTGTTAAATTTAAGAACTTAAGTGGCAACAGTGGATTCCGTTACTACGGAAACTGTAGCAATGTAAAAAATAGAATATTAAATGAATTAGTTATTTATGTTTACTTTGCTAGAACTGCTATATTGGCGTAATTAACGTCGCAATTTGATGGCAAATAGCCAAAATGAATCGCAAATTAAGCTTCACAATAAAGGCAATAATCTTTAGGCAATACTCTTTACATTTCTTTACATTATAACATTTCTGGGTTTAAAAACCATTGTTATTCATCTTCAAAACCATTCATATTTATACAGAATCCCTATTTTATTCACTCTGTTTGGCGGGATTAAAAAAAAAAAATTATCTACGCATACGGTCGTAAAATCGGCTCATCACAATCGTGGCATGGAATTAGCAATACAAACGTAAAAGATCACGCTATTAAATACAGAATGACACTACATTTGAATATTTGCCGCCAACTTTGCTAAGAACGAAAGTAGGAATCCCCATACATTTTAATTTGTAAAATAAAATATGTATTACACGGTATTAAGTACGCCATTCAAACAGTTTTCAGTAAAAGAAACTTCAATAGAGCTGCTTTAACAAATGAGAATCAATTATTTATTACACGTATAGTACTTCGATCGCCAAAGTAACAACACACACCATTTTGCCAATTTGTTTTAAGGAATGATTCGAAGAATTGGTTTAATAGCAACCAAAATGGAAAATAGTTATCTGTCATTTATATGGTTCGATCTCCAAATATTAATGCAGGCATTGGCACTTACGTATTACCCCGGCGGTCATTCTCGCCAAACTATTTTTTCGTCAAATGTGCTGGCAAACTGCAGCCAATCGTATTCCGAACCATGAATAATTTCATGCGTATGGCATTTATCTTGGCAAAAAATCGCTCGTCCTGGCGGACCGGAGGGATAGTACGTAAGTACCCAGGCATCTAATTGAAAAGTAGCAGTCATTTAAATTATTAACTATGACGTATGTTATACATCTTTAACTACGATGCACAAAATCCGAGAAATTCAATTTTCTGAAATTTGGTGGAATTCCCCCTAATTTAAATCAATTTACTTAATTTGGTGTAAATTCTGAAGATAGATCATTTAAAATCGCCTTAATAACTGCATTATTTCTGCACAGAAAATTAAAGTTTAATGCCGAATTCTAATAAAACCTACACTCGATTTTAAAAATACTATTTCGTTACGCTCTCAGTTAATTGCGCCAAGCCTAAAACTGTGCAAACCGCTACAAACTACTTTCTCAAAATCGCCATATCAGCCATTTTATTTTTCGCCGAACTAAAAAAGTTATACATGTTAGTCTCAGAAATCTCCAAGCCCTTATTCTTTTACGGATAAAAAATATTGCATTGCTGCTCTGGTTTCCCATGCACACGATATTTTAATTAAAAAATAACCTAGCAAATATTCTAAACAGAAAAAAATGATTATTCTTTTATTTTTAATTCAAGAGTCTAAATCATTTAATAAATTCGCCAAACATGGCAACCTCGATGCTTATTTCTCACTTTTTCACTGCAGGGGTTACAATTGCGGAATTGCGGAAAGCAAAAAGTGGTGTTTTTGACGGAGTTTTTTTATCAATATCTCCTAAACTAATTCGAATTTCGAAAAAATCGCTTCGAGGTGTGTCGGGACCCGTCCTGGAGAATTTCCGTACAAAATTTTGTAGATCTACGATCACCCGTCTGCGAGCTATGCGAGACACAGACAAACTAACGGACAGTTTACACATTGCTTTATTTATATAGATTTATTATTTTATTTATTTATTTTGGAGGGGAGGGGAAGGGGGTATATAAAGTTATAAAATAAAAAACTCGGCTGTTCGAGCCTCGTCAGGGGGAAGCCCCCTGAACCCCCAAAAATTTTTTAGTTTCATTATTGCCATATTAAAACGACATTAATTGACTATGTCATTTTATCGCTCATCTTTCGGGTATTGTAGCCCTATATTGAAATTTTTATGATTGTAACCTATTTATAGAAAAATACATGTGAAGCATATTCTACAGCTTACGAAATATTGTAACAATAGATTAAAGCTTTTGTGAACTAATAGTATTTAAATATATCTAAAATTATGCCGCATTTTTATTATGTCGCTTTTTTGGGATACATTTTACGGACAATTTTCAATAAAGGGGGTGAGAGATAAAATGACATAGTCATTAATAAGAAATGTTGAAGATACCTGCCTACCATTAAACTGAAAAGTATGGGCAAAATCCAATTCGTCTATTTTTGGCTAATATTAAATCTCAATGTTTTTGGCTTAATATTAAATCTCAATGTTTTTAGCTTTCTCAATTAATTTGAATTTTGTTGCTTTCTTTCTTAGTTTCAAGTGTTTTGTGTTATGGCAAGCCTACAGGAGGAGCATCTGCCTTAGAAGGGGGGAGCCTTGATCGGAGGAGGACTTTTTAAGGGGTTCTAATGCGCGTTCAAGTTTCATCTGGAGAAAACTGATCGAAACTCGAGACCGTTAGTTAGATCGACCGCCGCGCGGTAGTTCCGAACAAGGGACCTTGACAATTCAGCCGTCTACCATGCTCAGTGTCTTATCCACCCGGGCACAGAGGGGCCCTGTCTTGCGGAACTTGAGTCAACCTCGGAACTTGAGTTACAGGAATTTTAATATGCGTCATATCATAGGAATTATAGTATTTAAAGTTAGTTTCCGCTTTTTCTCAAAATTGACTTTTTAAGATCATGCTTTCGCAAAAACATCCTAAGTCTTTAATTCACTTTTAAATCATTAGGCAGACAAACTAAATGTTCCATATATCTCTGAATTTCCTCGTAATAACTATCATAAATTACTTTGAGAGCTTTTATTTGTTTTCAAAACCGGGAATCATAAGTAAATGACTTAATTTTTTCCCGTAATATCCACTAAATTATTTGACATACATTCTGTAATGTTTATAAACTTGCTTGTAATTGGCATCATAAATTACTTTGCGAGATTTTCGTGTTTTCCAAACAGTGAATTATAAGTAAATTAATTTTTTTGTCTAATAAGCGCTAAATTATTCGACATAAATCCTGTAATGCTTATAAATTTACTAGTAATTGTTGTCATAAATTACTTCGCGAGCTTTTACGTGTTTTCCAAACCGCGAACCACACGTAAAAATACAACTTCATTTTTTCGTGATATCCGCTACATTATATTTAACATAAATCCTGTAAAAAGTTTCTAAATTACCTTCCTAATGAATTTCAAAGCTATAAATTGTACAATTCATCCACGCGCGCAAGTTTTTTTCATTTTGTTCTTTTGAACATCCACACACCACGTGCCTTCTCATATGATTTGATTCCACATGGTTCTCCTCTTTGAAAAAGAGGAGCTTTAAAATGTTAACGAAAGGTACACTTGCTCACTAAAATTCTATCAGAGTGGCCCCAGCTACGTCTGACGCTTTGCTAATGTAATGTAAATTGACACCCTACTAGCAATTTTTCTCGGGCCATCATCGGCTGGCTACGTGGCCGATGGTAGCCCGAGCAAAATTGCTAGTAGGGCAGGAATTAAAAGAATTAGCTTCTATAAGGGTCGCCCAAATAAAAGTGGCACTACTGGTGATTTGAGAAATGGTTAACCCTTTGAAGCGCAATCCTTTCCCAATGCTGAAAAAAGGACAGCCGTTGCCATTGCTCGACTTAACTACCAGCAAGATGGCGGACGATCGAAACGTTCATCGCGTGCCACAGATCTATAGACCCCTTTTTTGACTGCACCGACGCAGCTGGCTGTGCGGCACAGCCAGCTGCGTCAAAAAAGGGGTCTCTAGATCTGTGGCACGCGGTGAACGTTTCGATCGTCCGCCATCTTGCTGGTCGTTAAGTCGAGCGATGGCAACGGCTGCCCTTTTTTTCAGCATTGGGCAATCTATCCAGCTGTTCTTCGCATTCTTCCATTATTCAGCAGATGTCAGTGCTGTTAAAAATAATCGTGACCATATTTTTGACGGGAAATGACGTGCTAAAAAGTAAAGGATTCTCGTGGAGCTCTGCAACTATTTTTATAGAAATCAAATCTATTCTTCGTGACTGGCATCAGTCAAAACGTCAGAGTTTGGTGATCCCAGAGCGGGATCACTGCGCCTTAAAGGGTTAAATGGCATTAGTATGCAAAAGAAAGAAGCGATACAGGGGTAACAGATAAGCTAGACGAAGTCACCTTGTAGGCTGAAACAAGTGTCCGAGCGGTCAACTAGACGATGGATACCGGGGTGAAGAAGCTTCGGGTAAAGGGACAACCTTTCATGCAGTATGGTGTGCACTGCTCCCTTCCTTTGCTCAGAGACATTCCCTCCGCTATTTCGCAAGTACTGATTCGTCGATTCCTTTTCGAGGTGACTTTGTCTCTAGCCTATATGTTACCCCCTGCATTATTTCTTTCTTTTGCATGCCAATTTATATTAACGCCATTAAATCATTTCTCAATCCGCCTGTAGTGCCACTTTCATTTGGGCGAGCCTTATACCATGCATACCGTATATAACACGCTTTGGCGCATAACACGTATCTGTAAATGTAGGATATAAAAACCAATTTATTTTATATGTTGTATTCTGCTTTTTATGTTCGGCGTATAACACGAACGCGAATAAACAATGTTATTTTTTGAAGTCCAAATTGCATGTCATACGCCGAGATATACGATATTTATTACATAGACTCCTTCTTAACCGGATCTCCGCTTTAACCAGCCGTATTTGATATAAATAAAACGGTTTTAAAAAAGACAAGAAAATTGATAATGGCAGACATCGACCTCTGTCATATCATGCACAGATGGGCCAAAAGCACTGGGAAAAATCTTTATGCTACTCCAGGTATGGGGAAACATTTGAAAAGTTGCGGGCCTAATTTTAGGCTGGTAGCGAAGTCGCGGGCCGTATAACTAGATTTTAAATGGAATTTTGAATGGTTTATATGGGTTTTATGCGGTGTTTTGATATGTTCCGCGGGACGGACCAAAAGCCGTGGCTGGCCGGAGGTGCTATTCTAGGTAGAACATCAAGCATCACCTTCCTCCGTCGATGTGATGTTTTAAATAGAAGTTGACGAACTTTCAGTCTTCATCAGAAAATATATATATATATATATATATGAGGTTTTTAAAACCTTCTTCCTAATGGACTATAAAACTTTAGAAATAAAATAAATTAAAACATTTACTATAATGCAGTTCCATCAAATATATTTACATATATATAAATTATTTCATTCCCCCGGTTCAACGAAAAACCGTTTTAACCGGGTTTTCGTTTAACCGGTTCACCCCGGTCCCATTTAGTCCGGTTAAGAGGGAGTCTACTGTAATTTATAATACTCTCTCAGATAAGGTCACCAGTATTATACGGGGCAGTCCCATACTTGGAGATTTTGTTCCGTGTTTAAAAGTGGTCTCGTATTGTCCCATATAATCATTCCTGTGATCACCGCCAAAAATATTTAGCCGCTATTGTTAAAAATTAAATTGATTTTTGGGATGGTTTTTGGAGGGCAAAACGATCTCAAATAAAAATTTTCTCTCTATCTCTCTTTTAATATCCTACTCTATAGTTACGTTGATCCCTGACTCACTCTATAACAATTCCGGGCTACCACTCGAAAATAAAACTTTTACCGCCATTTCTCCAAGAAGATTAAAAAGCACAAAAAGCGTAATAACATCTACACCGTTTGCACTATCCGCTTGAAATGTTTCATATCTTATAAATAAAAATGAAATTCTGTTTGTTTGTTTGTTTGTTTGTTTGTGGATTTGATTCGTATACAAATCCATAAAAATGGACCTATCGGGCTGAAATTTAGCACAGATATGTAAAATAATATAGAAAAAATCGTAGTCCACTTTAAAACTTTGAAAGTCCACCCGTTCCCGGAATTTAAGAGATTTTTTATGCTCTCCACGCAAAAAGCTTTCCGTAATTGTAACCCCTGTAGTGAAAAAAGTGTGAAATAAGGATCGTGGTTGCCATGTGTGGCGATTTTGCCGAATAAAATGTTTTAAATTCTCAAAGTAAAAATAAAAGAATAATAATGATTTTTTTGTCAGTTTATATTCGTAAGGTTATTTTTTTTTTAAAATTATAATATCGTGTGCATGGGAAATCGGAGCAGGAATGAAATGTTTTATACGCAAAACAATAAGAATTGAAGATTTCCGATGCTAATAGGTAAATTTTTTTAGTTTGGCGAAAAAATAAAATGGCTCAAATGCCGATTTTGAGAAAGTGAGTTCTAGCGGTTTGCACAGTTTCGGCTTGGCGCAATTTATTGAGAGCTTAAGGAAATAGATTTTTGAAAACAACTGCAAAGGTTTTATTAGAATGCAGCGTTAAATTTTAATGATCCGTGAAGAAATAATGCAGTTGTTAAGGGATTTCAAGCGATCTATTACAGAATTCTCGCCAAATGAGTACACTGATTTAAGTTGGGGGAATTCCGCCAAATTTCAGAAAATTGAAATCTTCTCATTTAGTACATCGGAGTAACGATGAATAAAACACGTTATAGTTGATAATTTTAAAAAATTCGGCTGTATTAAGGGATTCCACTTTTCAAATAAAGGCTTGCTTTACTTTTTCGCAGTCGAACCATTTCCCATATTGATTGCTGCTAAGTCAATGCTTCGAATGATTTCCTGAAAAAACGTTTGCAAAATGGCGTATGTTGGCACTTTGGCGAGGCTTAGATTTGAAACTGGATTTTATTTGAGACTGGGATATATAATGACACTGGTTATAGATAAAAATGAATGTTGGTATGTGTATATGAGGTTGAAAAACTCCAGCACCGTTGAGCACCGTTGCACCATGAAATTTGGTTCACCTAAGTCTTTTATCATGGAGAAGCTTTTTATGCTATCCGTTTTCCTCTAACTTGCCACCAGGTGGCGCAGCAGAACGTCAAATTCTATTCCGTTTAGCCGTTTACTATGCGAATATCGTCCAACCGATTTCGATGAAATTTGGTACACGCGGATATTAGAACACGGAGAATATTTTTCAGTATCCATTTTGCTGTAACTTACCGCTAAATGGCGCTGCAACGCATCAACTTCTATACCGTTCGACCTATCGGCATAAAATTTCTTATACTTACACATTTCAGCACGAAGAATATATTCTAACTGTGTTCCTTTTGATGTTACTCACCACTAGATGGCACTGCAATGCATTATTATTTTAACTCGCCACTAGATGACGCTGCAGCAGGCCAAATTCTTGACCATTCAAACGGTCGCTATGAAAATCAGTATACATAGCTATTTGAACAATGAGAATATTTTGGCGTTATCCATTTTGCTATAACTCGCCACTTGACGGCACTGTAGCAAATCATTACTTTAATTAACCACTAGATGGCGCTGCAGTGTATCACTTCTTGACTGTGCAACTGATCGCTATGAAAATAGGTATACATAGATATTTGAACATGGGGAAGAGTTTCGCGTTAGATGTCGCGTCAACACAAGAACTTCAGAGCTGTCCAGCCGATCGTCCTGAAATTTCGTATTCATCGATATCTGAATGCGAAGAATATTTTCGCCGTATCCGTTTTGCTAAAACTCGCCACTAGATTGTGCTACGCCGCATGGCCTTCTGAGCCGTACAAACGATTGCCTTGAAATTCGGTATGCATGGTTATTGAGCACAATATAATGCGATATCCATTTTGCTATATCACTTTATTACAATGAATAGTAATCACCACAAATCGTAATATCAAAAAGTCCATTCATTCCCGTGCGAAGAACGGGTACTTCAGCTAGTAAAAATATAGAAAACAATCTGCACTACTTTAAAAGTCTGAAAATCCACCCGTTCCCTCATTTTTAAGCGATTTTTCGATACTTTCAGCTCTATTTTATGTCCGAGAGTCAAAAAAGTGATTAATTTCCGTGACAAAATTTGCTGTTTCAATTGACATGATATCATAATGAAGGTACGATCATCAAGGTTTTGAAAGGAAAATTGCAATTCCAATTCGTTTAAAATAGTTTTCCCATATAACATAGTTTATTTATTTTTTCATTAAAATGATTGTCTGCTTGAAGCATTGATATAAGACGGGCTGTGTACATAAAACGAAATCGTTCGATCTCAGATATACATACATTGCCTTAGTAAGTTCACTGAGATAACAATTTAAGCTGTTTGAAAAGGAACTTGTGTTAAAAGTTTTTTTCGCTCAATAACTATTTTACTGGTCTTTTGCACATGCATGTTTTCAAAAACTATTAATTAAATGGGTGTGGATACATTAAAAAAACTTGCAATGGACTTAGAAACAAAGTTTCAGAATGAAATTAATTAAGTGGAAAGTGGAACAGTGTAACAAACAGAGACAGGGAGGAAAATTAAATTCTACGTAAAATTAATCACCTTTGATACCGGTCATGATAGCTAAATTATGTAAGAAATATTATGATTAGTATAGTAATGTAAAGTGTTTAAATGTGTGTGTGTTCCTTTGAGTCATTCTATCATTGTCAAACACAAACAAGATAACTGGTGCTGTTCTTTGCAGTATAGTCATTTAGAGATAATTGTACTTTATTTTTATTTGCTTTGAATGGTTTTTATCTACTTCCCAGTTTCCCTCAAGGGGTAGCAACACATGCGAAGACTAAGTCAATGAGATGTGAATCACTTGAGGGACAACCAACTAAACAAATTCTTTTTCTTCAGGATACTTCATCATTTCTAAAGTTTCCTTCGATCGAAAAATGTTTGGATTTTTCCATAATTATCTGCATTGGTGTAAATTGGCATGTAACATTCGGATTCCTTTTTCATATTACTCTCATTCATGGCTTTTTTCTTGCCATTTTGTCTTAGGTTTCCCTCTCCTCACCTTTTCATGTTATTTTCAATCCATTATAATTTTTGAAACTCTCCCCCCCTCCCCCCCCCAAGTATGTACTATATTAAGCGTTTTTCATCTACGTCATCTACTTTTATCAATCATCACTGGTATTTACATCTATATCTACATAATATGTGGAGGGCTAAAGAGAGTTCAGGAGCATGCAGAAGTATTGGGATTCATGATAATAGATGCATTTCGTTGCGAGCTGTGAAACATCGCAAAACACTTTCAAAACTCCTGCAAGCATAACTTATCTTTATTTAAGATCAAAGTCTTACAAACTCCTTAGATGGTAAGAGGGGTAAGGGAATGACTGCGATTTGACTACCAAATAGTCGCTGAACTGGAGCTAAGGTGATCTCTTCTCTGAGCGAGGCAATTAGACTTAGCATGCAAATGTGGCGATGCAGAGCTAACAAAAGCACTCCAATAGTCAAGTGAAAAAGCGCAAAAATACGCAGCAGTTAAGCATAAATCAATGTATTGATTTAGCAAAACCCAAACAATTAGGTAGAGAAATTTAGAAAGGTTACCAAATCGGGGCTATATGAAGAATCGCTAAAATTGCATACTGTGAGAGACTGCTAACCTAAACAAAATTAACAGTATCGCTTAAAAAGTAAGCAGCTGTAAAATTAAATTCTTTTTAACGTATTGAATAAAAATGAGCGAAGCTGCGGCCATAAACCATAAGAACTGAAATGCTTTTGAGCGGATGTTGAGGTCTGTATATAACATGCACCGCATAAAATACAGGACAGGGGTTATATACGAGTGCCAAAAAATAATGTGTGATGTTGGCATTACAAGTGTGGTGGATGAAGGCGCTATCTGACCGGACAAAAGGTACCCATTTGCTTGGATTTTAAAGGCCGAGGGGTAGCAGTCCTACCACTCGGCGTTTAAAATCTCGGTTGTCAGTCTTGTACCTTCACACACTGTCATACTCCAAGTCTATAAAGAACATGTGTATTTCTTTATCTTCACGTGTAACCTTTTTCTAAAAGTTGTCTTATTTAAAATATGTCTTCAATAAATAAGAGGTATTAAATTGCTTCTCAAGATGGTTCTTAGCAATTCGCCCAAAGTTTTTCATTAATGTCTTTGTCACGCAAATTCCTCTGTAACTGCTACATTCTTATTGTGATTAATTTAAATATTATACATGAAATTAAAAAATCTGAAAATGTATATTTATTCATTCTTAGATGGGTTTTTTTTAGTGCTTGCTGACAAATTAATGTATTAAAAATTTGTCGGGAAGGATTTTACTTTTAGCTAATAAAATAAGATCATTCATTTCTCTTATCAAAAGCAGAAAATTAGTATAAAGAACCTAAAGCGTGGTAAAATCAGAATCACCCAGGAGGTTTATTAAGAGATCAATTTTAAAACATGATTTTCAAGTTAATCTACGTTTGTGACACTCTTCGTTCCAAGCCTATCCCCCCACGACAAGATGGTGCCACATTGGATAGGAAAAATATTCGGTTTTTAATTGTCTCTGGGCCAAAAGCCGTATAAAAAATCCATCAGTGATTCGGTTTTTAACTATCCCTAGATTCGGAAATTTTAATTCAATTAAATAATGAGCTTGAAATTTTAAACATTTATGTACAAAAACATGAGGGAAAATATTAATTTGATTGGCACATTCCTCTAAATAACAGCTTCTTGATATCTGATTGTGTAGTAAACACAATGAGATATTTCGAATGAGTTTGACGTCATTTTGATGCCACAGATTGAATATTGATTTCGTTGAATATCAGCTTATAAGTGATGGCCATTTAGTTTCAGGACGGATATGTCTGGGTGGTCGGTGATTGCCTAGGGCCGTCGGCCCAAGGCGGTCCCCAAAAATGGATAGACTACTTTATAATTAGAGTAATTTAAAAAATAAGGATAAAAGCCCGAGAAGAGCACTCTATTCACCCCTAAAAAAAGTACGTGTATGCATAGGTGGCTGGCGCACCAAAAAGGAGGGGGGGGGTGTGTCAAAATGTGAGCGAGTGTGTAAAAGGCGTAAAGCAAAAGCTGATTTATTTTTGAAGTTGGGCTATGTTATTGGATTTTAGATTCCTTATTGATTAAATTATCTTCTCTAATTACTGATTAAACGACCTTCAGGAGCAAACTCTTGCTAGCTTATCCAGTACTCCTTTTCTTCTCTCGGTTAGCGTATTGGGCTACCATTAGTCTACCTGATATGTTTTTTCATTAGGTAACAATATGTATTTATTGGTTGTAATGCCATCATCTTTTATTATTAATTCTACACACTAGATGGCAGCACTACAGATTAAAAATCGGCAATTTCCTGCGATCTTTTGCGAGAGTCATGCGGGAAAAACATACCCATTGTGAAAACTGAGAATGTGAAATCACTCTTCTTAGAAATAATATATCTTACAATGACTGATCATTCTAATAATTAGAATAAGATGAAGTTGTAAAGAAATAGAAATGCGAAATAAATGAGAAAGATTATACAGCTCTGTTGTATTAGTAGGGTCTATCAAAGATCACGATCTTCTGTGCAGCTGTTGGGGCACAACACTTTTTACAAATGATGCACGAGTCCTTTAAAAGATGCAGCTGCACGTACACAAGGGAATCTTCACCGCTGCTTTTTGCAGAGATGGGAATGCACCGGTTAAACATGGTTTCAAATCTAAAAATGAAAAATCGATGAAAGATGATTCCTTTTTCTTTTATAAACCCTGCTTACACTACTAAGTTCATGCTGTTTTGGCGATATGAAAACCAATAAATTTTGTTAAATTAAGTTATAAGCCCTAAATACTATCCCCAAGTTTTATTAATAAAAAAATACTTTAAGTCGACAAATTAAAAATAGTTTGTGATATGTGTGCGTCACACCTTGCCTTGGATAAAGGTAAAAATGTAAAGTTGTCTCCACTCCAATACAAATTCAAGCAGTTGAATATGTAAAAGGAAGAGGGAGGCGTTAATGCAGAGTTTATGAACCACAGAACCAAGGTTTAACTGGTTCACTCGCATCGTTTCGAAAGCGTAATGATGATGCTTCTCTTCTGTGCTCCGTTTCTTTTCCAGTATTGATCTTTGAATGCTCTG
This sequence comes from Cheiracanthium punctorium, assembly GCA_038373885.1. Classification (NCBI taxonomy): domain Eukaryota; kingdom Metazoa; phylum Arthropoda; class Arachnida; order Araneae; family Cheiracanthiidae; genus Cheiracanthium; species Cheiracanthium punctorium. The sequence goes on along the minus strand of JAWZYV010000816.1, from coordinate 438,993 downwards.
ATGGAGTCCAGCATTGCCCAAACAAGTTAAAAATAGGTTCTTAATTAAACAAGAAAGATAAACCACGCCCAAAAGCATTGATTATGAAACACTTTCCAACATAAGAGTCTTATGCCAAATTGGACAAAGCATGGTCGTCAAACTAGCCGAAATTTTGGTACAGAGATGGTTCAGAATCACATAGCAATGCGCACATAGAGAAAAAAAGTTTATTTTATTTGTTGTCGGTTTTTGGTAAAAAAAAATTCGTGTGTAAAATGTATTTATTTCACTACTGTTGTTTAAATAGTTACTTTATTAGTTTCCGATCCGAAAGGTTTAATGACAGTCTAGGTTAAGAACCTTTGAGAAATACTTTGCTCCAAGAACTAAATTCCTTTCGTTATTTTTCGTAGAATATTAATTGTATTTTACTTAACAGATCATGATAAACGTTTAGAATAAGGTTTTTTAAGAAATGCAATTTCGCTTAGAAAAATTACACGCCTTAGAAAAATTAAGTACTTCTCTGAATAAAGCACTTACGAGATCTTAGATTGCTTTGGAGTTGAATTGCTATCAAACCAGATGGTCTGAAACGAAGCATGCGTAATAAGGAAATACATATTAATTTCTTTTGCTTATCAATTGAGTTTAATATTAAAAGTTTTATAAATATAAAAGCAATAAAATTCAGCACCATAAATATAAAGAAAAAACAATACTGGAGTTGACTCCACTCGATTTTACAAACACTCGACCGTTACTAAACGTTTAAATAAATTTAAATCAGTGAATAATTCAGGAAAGGAAATAGATAAAACTATGATAGGGGGTGTTTGAATATTTTCTCCGCAAATTCTTATCATCATGATGAACGAACTGTCATTAATTTAGTATATTAATAAAAATAATTTGGTACTTTCTCCAGTCAGCTATTGTTTAACAAATATTAACAAATCAAATATTGTGACTAATGAAGGATTGTCTGGGGGATTTTAAGTACGCATATTTTAATTTTAGCTGTAATGTGTAAGAATACTTTTTTGTATCCCTGTGAAAACCTCAAGTTCTACGTACACCAAAATCTATACTGTATGCAAGACAGTGACTTATAATACGCGTACCTAACTCGAGCTCAATCGGATACACCATGTAGACATAGCGTTCTCGAAATAGCTTGCGTTTATAGGCCGTAATGTATAATAACTCTCTTCTGTACCTCTGTTCAACAAAGCTCTACGCACGCTAAAACCGATAGAGGTTGTGTCATAGTAACTCATAATACTGTTGCAGAAATATTAGCATGTTCTTAGCTATGGAAAATTCCAGTCATCATTCTATTTGTCAGGACGAAACACAAATTTTATTGGTTATGGAAATTCTATGAACAATCTTCAGTACACAATTCACGGATTTTAACAAGCAATAACTCGCTTTTCAACAGTCAGCTGAATGCACAGTCTTTCTCAAATGCTGTGTTTCGCATACAATGAAAGTCTTCTACACTCTGCACATTACACATTGCACCATTGCACCATTGGACCACATTGCACCATTTGCATTTTGTAAACTATATACTTTAAAGAGTAATAACGAAAATTTGCCATAAAGAAGGTTAAAAATTTGTAATGTAACTGAATTTTTTTACAAAGTTTTTATCGTAAAATTGACTGTCAATCAAAATTTATAGTAAGAATGGAACAACCCCCCCATAGTTGGATACATCCTACGTGAAAGCTATACACTGCAAAAAAAAGTATGTTAAACTAACAGGAAAAAGCTGCCAGCCAGGACGCCAGTTTATTTCCGTATATTTTACAGAAGTCTTCTGTATTTTTTTTTTCTTATACGGAAGATTTCTGTAAAAAAAAAAAAAAAAACGGAAACAAACTGCATCCTGGCTGCCAGTTTTTTTCTGTAAATTTGACACACTTTTTCAGTGTAGTTGCGCCCTCGGCTAAGATGAATATATGAAAAATTTTTACTCAATTAGTGATTAGTAGGGTGGCGTAGAACTGTTATAAAAAAAATTAATTTATTTCTCATTTTCAGTCCCGCGGGATTACGGTCTTAATCCAGCGAGACCAGGGTCTTTGCTATAAGGAGGGGGGGGTAGGGGGAGTCTCCCCCCCCTAACAATCGCTAAATTCTATTAAACTTGGCGAAATTAGATATCTAGTAGGCAACTTTGTTGAAAAAATTTCTCGAAAATGATAATTTACTTTCTGCTTCTGGTACACTTGAGAAAATTACGCAATTCCAGTTGGCAAAAGCAAAGAGTTAGTAATACAGTTGATAAAAAAATAAGCAAGTTGGGCTATTTGTCTGGGCAGTTTATCGAGATCTTCATCTATCGAAAAAATTCTTAGCAATAGCTCTGAGCGAGACTAGTCCCGAAAACATTTGTGTGGGATCGAGATTGCAATCCCATAATAAACAGAGGAAACATCTGACACATGCATGACTGTGTTTTCCTCATCAAGAAAAAATGAAAACTAAATTCTTTTTCCCATTGCAGGATTCGACATTTGATCCGGCACATACAATGACTTGAACTTTTAACACTCTGGCTCCATTATTATTATTAGTAGTAGTATTACTATTATTTATTGTTGTTCTTGTAATCGTTATTTTATTTCTTCAATAGGAAGTGGTGGCAACGCTCGTGACTTAACCGAGGAAAGAGAATGACAGGAAAACTTCACCAAAGGCATCCGTGTAAGAATTTAAAAGAAACAAACAAACAAACAAACAAAAGTAAAAAGTACTTTCCTGAGTAAGATAGCTGGTAGATAAAGCTGCCGGCTGGTTTTGAATGGTAAATGCTTGGTTACTGATATTGGATGTGAGCGATGATTCTTCCCGGATTCCATAACATTGACATAAAACACTTAAAATGTGAGGGCAAGGGACGTTGGATCTGTGATTTGTTTTTAATTTTCAATTTTGAACTCTCTGACGTAAGGTGTCTCGCAGAGGTTTAGTCGCTAAGCTTCGCTCCCGTAAGAACACGGAAAGTGAAGCAACACCGACTTGGCCGTTGCTTGGGAGGATGAACACCTCACTCGGCTGGATTGGTGTGGCACCGTGTACGCTAATGAGAGCTGGCGCACGTCTCTGAAAATCTGTTCTAGACTCCAGTGTCCCCCCTGTTTAAACGATAACTGTGGGAGTACCGATTTCAGATGCTAGCTGTCTCATCGGGAATTGCTTCAAAATTAGAAGACCAATCGCAACGTTGGTCTGCCTATTAGGCACCCCCATAATGAAATGACCAACATCTCATGCCTTCGTAGAGGTCAAGTCTCCAGGTAGGCCGCTGGCCTGGCTATTAGAAAGAGAAAAAAATGTAATGGAAGGATAAATAAGATACATTTTCAATTGCTTGCACATTTAAATCTCAGAAATAATTATTTTTGTACTAAAAAAGCACTCTGATGAAAAGTAAACTCAAAATCAACAAACTTTTAAAATGTTGAATGTGCATCCATATCAATTTAAGAAGCTGATTTTTTTCTGAACAAATTAAAACGAGTATAAAAGAATAATTTAGCATTAAATTGTACAACTACATTCGGCTGAGGAACAATATTTCGTGCTAATATGATACTTTTCGGAAAACTCGTTTTATTTCATTTAACATGAATAAACCTTTGTCCAAATTATGATCATTGCAGAAAAACGTACGAAATTGCATTCATAATATCATTCTAAACATTCATAAGAAATTTGAAAGCAATACGACAAAAACTGATGCCCGTGCAGAATTTCTAAAATACAGATAAATACAAAAATTCAAAATTGAGAAAAATAACGATGGAGTGCAATATCTTCAATATAAATCCTTTAAATTGCGCTTCTTAAAATATAAATAACTAATGTTGGAATTGTCTGATTTCAAAAATCGAACTTGCCGTGGAAAATGAGAAAAAGGAGCTGATTTTTTGGACGAAATATTCTTTTTCTCGAAATTTGTCAATTTCCGACATTTTCAAAGATCCTTAAATTCCCTCTTGAAGTGCGTTCATGCAAAGTACAAGCTCATTACTCTTCTACATCAGTGATTCCCAAACGGTGGGGCGCGCCTCCTTTTCCTCCTTCCATTAAGTTGGAAAGTGTTATCATTTTTCATGATTGCGCCGTATTTTTCTTCCTTGTTCCGTAAAACAGTTCTTTGGGATCGAAATCTATATCAAAATCGCCTACTAAAACGGTTTTACAATCTTCGACAAGCATACTCCACCTATACTTTACCATAAATACTGTTTGGAATGCGCATTATAATCGTTGAGTGTGCCGTGTTCGTCTTTCTGTGTTTCACGAAACACTTCCTCAGAAGTGAAATCGGTATTAAAATCACCTACCAAAACTGTTTGTCAGTCTTCTGCCAGGTATATATTCTAACTATACTTCACTTTTATAAATACTGTTTGGAAAGTGTATACTAATCCATGAGTGTATCGTATTTTTCTTTCCTGTTCCATAAATCACTTCTTTGCAATTGAAATCTATATTAAAACCCCCTACTAAAACTATTTTACAATCTTCGCCAGGCATATTCTAACTATACTCTCCTTTGTCATAAAATGTCACGTTTGCCTGTTTTTAGCCAAGTTTGAAAGATATCGCCAAGCTTGGTTCAGTTTTAAGAAATTATTTTTTGGTGAACTTATTTTTGGGTTTTTAAACTTGGCGATCACTCATCAAAAATTGAAAAAAAAAAAAAAGTAAACATTCTTTTCTTAAAAAAAAAAAATCCAGATTTCATTTAAAGATGGACTAAAAGGTATAAAATAATTTTTGATAGAACTTTCAAGTTGAAACATTCATCATAACATACAAATCCATCCTAGCTCACGGCGGATGTATATACAGAAAATTTATTAAATACATCTTTGAATGTAAATTAGTAGCGGAATGCCGTCAGGATTGGGCATCCCTACGCACCCCCTCCCTACGCACCCCAAAAGTGGGAAGAATTTGATGAACCAATTGTGTAATCGTTGTATATGCTATTAGTACATTGATTTCGCTAAGGTACTCATAAACTTTGCGAACTCCGGTTCAACCTTCAATTTTAAGTCACATATTTTAATCTTAGCTGTACTGTGTAAGAATACTTTTCTGTGGCTCTGTAAAACTCAAGTTTTACGTACACCAAAATCTGTACTGTATGTAAGACAGTGATCTATATATAATGTGCGTACCTAATTCGAGCTCAATAGGTTTGCTTGTGTGAATATGGCAACGCTACACTAGGGTGATCTGCCAAGGATGGGGGGGGGGTGACTTGGTAAGAGCTCCGCAAACCTCCGATTGGGAACCGATAGTCTAGGTCACTGTTACTTTTTGGTGAACTCCTCTCTTGGCTGGACTGCCGTGCGACCGTGTACGCTAATGGGAGCTGCAACGTTGTGCAACGTTGGTCTGCCTAAAAGGCCTAATAATAATAATGAAATGACCAAAATCTGCGGCCCACGTAGTGGTCAAGCTTGAAGGCACCTGACCCGGCCATTAGAAAGAAAGTTTAGAATACTAGTGCCAGCAATGTTGGATTGCAGAACAACTTCTATCTTTTTCACTGAAACAGTAAATTTTTCGTAACATTACAACTTTGTAGTGTGAAGGCAAGCATATGTTTTGAGCTCAAGGGCTTATAAATTATCTCTATTCTATTTAAAAAAAAAAGTAACGGACGCTGCCGTCGCCGCTGTCAAGAGCTTGTTCGGCTATCTCTTCCTAAACCATGGGGATTTGAGTTCAAATAAGGTGTCCACGGATTCGTGAAATTCCGAGGAATCCGATAAACTGACTTAAATTTCGAAATTCGATTTATTTTAGAAGATATTAATAAAAGCTGAAAAAATAAGCTGATTATTGGCTGAAAAGTGCCGAATTTGGCAATTTTCGTCAGCATAAAATCATTCATGCTTTTGCAAAAAGCAATTCCAAGAATGTAGAATCGCGCAAGGGCGGATTAAAGGGGGGGGGGCGGAAGGGGCGACAGCTGGCCCCCGAGAAAAAAAGAAATTAATGTTAAAAATCGTATTTTACTTCCATAAAATGGGCCGACCGACTTGTACGGTGGGTAAAGTACCGTACTCTGGTTTCGGGTTCAACTCCCGGCGGCCGGAGTTCGATCCCCGACTGGGCGTGATTGCCATGTCCGTCCCTTCACAGGGGGAGCCGTTGGTCCACCTACTAGGTGCCCCGTAATAAAGGGGCCAACACCTTTGGGCCGTTGTAAGGGACAATGCCTATCGGCAAAGTACCCGCCCGTTAGAAAAAAAAAAAAAAAAACACTTCTATAAAATGGATATATATGTCAATCTTCTAACTAACCGCCTCCCCCCCCTCCCTCCCGACAAACTTCCATTAATCCACCACTGGAATCACGTGATAGTGACAAATATGAAATAGAATTACATTAATTCTACGCCAAATTAAAAAGTATGTGAAAAAATAAATAAGTCAAAGTGTGTTACACAATGTTGACGATTTTCAAATAAGTTCTCTTAAATAACAGGAGTTTAGATTTACGGATTATTCGTTTTTCCAAAACAGAATAACTAATTGCAACTGATTTAAAAAGCGACATTTTGGCAAAAGGATATCTCCAAGCAGAGTGAGTCTAAACCGCGTGTTCCAGATGTTAGCACCCAATATCTTGAAAATGAAAAATAATTAAAATGCAGATTATAATAAAGCCGGTTAGGCTATTAGCTAGGCTATTTGCTACCAGTAGAAATATTTGGCGGCATTAACTATGCCATTATACAAGCTGTAGTACAACTTGGATATTTGCTAGCGCGGCGAGATGATATATTTCGTGGTGCTACATACGCCAATCTGCAAAGGATTATGTATATAAATATATGGATAAAGGTTTTCCCGGTAGGCAACCTTACATGAGTAGTAATTATCGTTTATGAGTATGTGTAAATCGCCAAATAATGAAAAGTCGCCATGGGTGGCAAGCTATTCTAGCTGTTCCGTAGTTTTCATCAAAGGAAACATATGAAGTACTGTTTTCTTATAACTAATTATTAACTGTACATATACGTACGTCAGCAAATTGTGAAAAATCGCCATGCGTGGCAAACACCCAAGGCGCTCCGTAGGTTTTACATAAATAAAAATAGTGTGAAATTTAAAATTTTGTGTGCCAAGAAAAATGCAAGAACCAAGCAATGTATAGCTCGGTAACATTCTATCTGATTCAATCTTTGGGTTTGTTCTGTTGAAATTATGCCTTTTTTACGAATAGGCCTCATTAGGGGCCGAATCCCTTATACTAAAAGCGAGCGGTGCGAGTCTAGGAGCTTTGGCCCCATGTACATTAAAAAAAAAGTTTATGAGCATCAGTGAAGCAGAAACATGTAATCTTTAAAGTAAACATTTGTGAATGTGCTATATAGCTCGCTTATGTTTGAAAACAAAACACAGGGTAAATTTAATCCCATAACGTGTTTGGGTGTTGTGAGACTCAATGCAATGTGCGAATGACGCTTGTCTTCAATGATAGTCCACCATAATTATGAGATTTTTTTTTTTTTTTAAGATTGCGGTGCTCGGAAGCATTGCTTCCAAATGGAAAACTTGCCTTGTGTTTACTTTTAGTACTGCTACTCTTTCCTGCATAAGTGGATGGTGGAATTTTTGCAGTTGAGGAAAGGTGGACTTTTTGAACCGCTCGAAATGATCGTCCTGTGGTATATTTTGTATTTATGTATGTTATTTTACGAAAATTTTAAGACTATCAAAAAGCATAGTTTTAACCTACAAACACCCCTTTTTTCAACATTTCTTAGTAAATGCGTTAGTTTTCTGCTTCTTTGTACAAAGTAAAAGAAGTATTGCGATTGTGAAAAATTCCGGTATTTTGACGAGAAAATTATTTTTTACCATCTCTAAATTTTAGGGATCGACTGATAGTATCGGCAACCGATAGCATTGGCGCCGATACCTCCTATTTTTTTAGGTATCGGTATCGGTTCTTTCGATTCTAAAAGTATCGGGAAAGTATCGGTTTCTGTTGCTTTCATCCATTTTCACCGATACTTTTCAACCGATACTTCGCTTTTCAGAAGAAAACCACGCAGGCGCATAGAATCTTTATTTTGGTAATGAGATGAGAGGCGTCGTTTCATTGGCACATTTACACTGCTGGCCACCCAAATTGCAACACCAAGAAAAACAAGAGATATCACAACAAAATTTATTGTGTAGATAACATGTTGACCAAGTAACAAATGATTAAATTTACAGCATTCTATGAAGCGTGGTTCCTGCCAAAATCAGTACCCAGAGTAGCCGCCGTTGTTGGAGATCACAGCTGCCACACGCCTCGGCATTGATTCAAAGAGACTTTGAATGTGTTCTTGGGGTACAGCAGACCAAGCAGCTTCCACACGTTGCCAAAGTTGATCTGGTGTGACAGCTGTGGATGAACTCTGGGTCAGTCGTTGAGCAACCATGGACCACATGTTTTCTATCGGCGAAAGATCCGGAGAGCGCGCCGGCCAGGGAAGCAATTCAATCTGGTGATTGACGAAGAACCCTTGGACAATGCGTGCCACGTGTGGCCGTGCATTATCCTGCTGAAATATGGCTGTTGGCAAGCCCTGAAGGTAAGAAAGGACAACTGGCTCCAACACCTCGGAGATGTAGCGCTGGCTGGTTAAAGTACCGGCAATGCGTACTAGAGGAGTGCGAGAGAGATATCCGATACCGCCCCATACCATAATACCCGGTGCAGGACCAGTGTGACGGTGCATAATGCAGCTGTTCAGCATCCTCTCTCCACGGTGTCTCCAGACTCGAATCCGACCGTCGTGGTGTTGCATACAGAAGCGTGACTCGTCAGTAAAGAGAATTTCATTCCATTCTGTCGTCCACATCCTTCTTTCATCGCACCATTGGCGGCGGAGACGTCTGTGGTTCCGCGTCAGAGGTAGACAAAGCAACGGACGTCTTGCGGACAGACCATTCTGCTGTAAACGACGTCGAATGGTACGCGCAGACACTGGATGATGCGTTACAGACTGAATCTGCTGTGATATGGTTCGTGATGTGACTGAGCGGTCCGTCACTGCCATGCGTACAATCTGCCTGTCATCACGTGACGTGGTGCACTGAGGTCGATGCGGTCGATCACGTCTGTCCGTCGTACCCTCCTGCACCCAACGATCACATATCCGCATCACAGTTGTTTGGTTTCGTCCAATACGACGACCGATTTCCCTGAAAGATAACCCACAATCTCGGTATGCCACTATCCTTCCTCTGTCAAACTCGGATACTTGATCAAAAGATGATCGTTGTTTCCTACGAGGCATAATTTATCGTTTTTTTGAAAAAAAAGCAAGAAAAACACAATTGCTGTACTTGAAACCGTCGAAATCTCCAAGCCTTAAATAGCGCTTTGAGGTGGCGCCACAGGCGCGCTTGATGTGCGTCTGCGCTGAAATTCTAATCATTTGCATATCTCACCTCAGCTAATGCATGTTGTAAATTTCATATTATTTGCATGCTTCCTTCAGGGTGTTGCATTTACGATGGCCAGCAGTGTATTTGCGCCAGTGTTTTTGAACCTTTTTTTTTTTTTAAATTCTAACCATCGCTGAATGGATGTCGAATCACAAAGTGTGGTCGAAATTATGGACGAAGAATCGTTAGATGACAGTTTAAAAGGACAATCGTCTATTCTAAATTATTTTGATTTGGTGCCCAACACTAAATACGCTATCTGCAAGGATTGCAAAAACAAATGTCGAGAGGTAGGCAATAATTTTACTTCAGTTTTATAAACGTTTATTTTCCCACTGTGTGGACTAGAAAAATAGTTCATTCATATTCATATTCATATGTATATATATATATATATATATATATACAATCAAATCCCATGTAAAAGCAAATAAAAATACAGTATTTACTCAGGCTGTGAGTCAGAAACCTATGGTTTCGGTGTTGTGCATTTCTCCCTCTGATGAGACAATGCATTTTATGCATTAATTATATAACAATGGCTAGCCTGGGGGCGGAGGCATTTATCTAATATATGCTAATATATATATATATATATATATATATATGTTGAGTCCTAAACGGTTTATGTATCCCTTTACCCACACATTTGGCATGAATTTATTTGGCACCGTCCTTGGCGCAGTTTGTGTGAGCGCCTCCTTAATGTAACCCGATCATTCGCTTCTTCGCTATCGCCCTCAGCGGCACGCAGTTTGAGTAATTAAAAATTTATTGAAAACGCATCAAACTTTATTCTCATTTTATTTTGAATACTAAACGCCCGCACCCGCATCGTCAACATTCCCAACATTTATTGGACCGTCTCACCGGCGGACTCTATTGACCTATGGATACTTTGGAGTTTTAAAAATTAATACTACGCAGTTCATTGTTGGTAAGTACATCTTGACTTACCTTGACTTACTTATCAATATGGCAGAAATGAAATCTGCGAAAACTAACAAAAAATGTATAAAATCAAACATTACAAAATTCAAAGATAAGGTGAATACAAACATTGAAAAAGCAGATTTCGCCTTGCTTCAGTTGTATGAAGCGAAAGTTGCAAGTTTCCATACAGAATTAAAACAAGTGTTTGACTGTATATTTGCGCTTTGTGATGAGAAAGAAATCGATGATTTCATAGCAGAAAAAGAAACTATAATTGACTCATTAGATGAAATTAATTTGATCATTAAAAGAAAACTTGTAACGCTTACTGCTGACAAAACAAGCGTTAGTGAGAACATTTCACCTAGTTCTGTTTCTTCAGAAATAAAATTGCCGAAGTTTTCGCTTCCCATTTTTAGTGGGAAAATTGAGGAGGGGATAGAATTCGAAGATTTATTTTCCGCAGCCGTTCATAAAAACAGTAATTTAACTAAGGCTCAGAAGCTTCAATACCTCAAAAGTTCGTGTAAACCAGACGCTTTATAGGGCTGTCACACTGAGAAAAATCCGACCAACTTTCCTTGCAAATCAAGTTTTCGGCCGATTTTCTCTGCCGTTACCTTGACGACCGCGAACTCCAACTTTTTCCTTTCCGAAGGAAAAAATCCGAGTCGGACGAAATTTCGGCAAATCAGAGTACTTCTTCCTACTACGTTATAAGCAATTTCGAGCAATGGCGACTATGTTCGAAGCTTGGCAGCTTGGCTCGATGTCAGACTCACGTGTAAATAAAATTATGGCCGCGTTCAAGTGGACTTTGGAATTAGAGATTGCTGCCCATCCGATGCTGTCGAAATTACTGCCGAACCGATGTAAATATACGAACGCACGATGAGTAAAATAAGAACCTGCTCGCCAAATCAGCGATGCGATGACTATTTGGCGTCGGAGAAAGTTTGTTTACTTTTGCAACCCTTACAGATAACCACGCCTTCAAGTCCGCCGGAAAAGTTGGTCCAGCGCGAAGTTGCTCGGATTTTCCCTTTAGTGTGATAAGGCCACAAGAGATCATTCACTCCATATCAATTTCTGATGCAAATTACGACATCGCCTGGAATTTATTGGTCGAACGCTATTCAAATAAGAAAGATCTGATAAACTCTGTTATTAAAAAGTTGCTTGCCTTACCACAAACATTTGACTTAGCTCCGTCGCTTTTAAAATTTGTGGATAATATTAATGAATGTATTAGATCCTTGTCAGTTCTAGAACAAAATGTGAATGGTTTCAGCGATATGCTAATTCTATATATATTAGTCGAAAAACTCGACAAAAATACTAGAAGCTGGTGGGAAAGATCTCTTAAAAAGGACGAAATAGGAACGATAACGCAGTTAACATCCTTTTTGAAAGAACATTCGCGTACGTAACAACACAACAAACCTCTAGTTCGCGAAGTGAAACGTCCACATAATTCAAGGACACTGACATCTGTTTCCGAAAATCACTCGAATTCTTGCCCGTACTGTCAGGGCCGACATTCCATTTTTAAATGTGATCAGTTTTTTAAATTTGACCGCTAAAAAGCGATTTAATTTCGTAAAGGCAAAAAATCTTTGTTTGAATTGTTTGTCTTCATTAGATGTAATTAATTCCTGTAACAGTACTAATTCATGTAGAAAATGCTTGCCATTAGTAAAAAGGCACCATAGTTTATTACATTTCGAAAAGGGAACACGAGATGATAATGTAAACAAAATAACGCCTGATAAAACTAGCCAGCTGTCCGCAAATGCAAATGCATTCTTTCCTTCAGGAGAGGCAATTCATTCTGGCGCCTCTAAAGATAAACATCATTCCCTTCAAAACTCTTCTGTTTTGACTGTTTCAGCCATGGCTAATAAACAAGTCTTGCTCTCCACAGCTATAATTTACTTGAAGAGTGCTAATGGGGAGTTTTTAGCTTGCCGTGCACTGTTAGTCAGTGGGAGTCAAAATAATTTCATGACCAAAGAGTGTGTTCAATTATTGAATTTACCAGGAAAGAAAATATTCGCCTCCGTCTCAGGACTAAACGGAATCAATATGAACATTAGAGAAAGCGTGATTGCAAGTGTTTCTAACGCAGATAAGAGTTTTATGCGTACTTTAAATTTTTATGTTGTTCCAAAAATAACTCGCATAACCCCTGCTAAATATCTAAATATACCAGATCTCAAACAGTTACAACCAGTTGATTTAGCTGACCCAGAGTTTCATAAACCAGGTCCAATACACATTTTGTTGTCAAATGAAGTCTTTTTTGATTTACTGAAGACCAATAGAATAAGTATGCAGGGGCTGATCTTTCAGCAGTCGGTCTTCGGATACATTGTCAGTGGGTCTGTATGTACAAGACAGTTTTGGTAATTACTGTGGGTTTGTTGGAACTGTAGATGATTTATCTGATATTATGAAAAGGTTTAGGGAGATTGAAGGAGTTCAGGAAACAAAAATGTTGAAGAGTCAGGAGGAGAAATTTTGTGAGCAACATTTCCTCCGCACACACTGTAGACAAGATGACGGTAGATATGTCGTAGAGATGCCGATTAAAGATGAAGGACTTCTACTTTTAGGTGAATCTAAGGAGAACGCTAATAAACGATTGAATTATTTGCTTAAACGTTTTGCTCGCAATCCCGATATGAAACCTTTATATGAAAACTTTATTACGGAGTATAATCAATTAGATCATTCAGAAGAAATTTCTGAAGGGGACAATTCTAGTTATTCATATTATCTGCCTCATCATGGCGTTTATAGACCCGACAAACCTAGCACTAAACTCAGGGTAGTGTTCGACGCTTCTGCTCCTACGATTACGGGAGTTTCACTAAATGATGTTTTACTAAATGGAGGGACAGTTCAAGACGAATTATTTGATATTATTTGTAGATTTCGTACTCATAAATATGCCTTCACAGCAGACATTATTAAAATGTATCGTCAGACTAAAGTTAAGGAGAATCAACGAGACTTATTACGTATCTTATGGAGGAGTAGCGAAGAAGAACCGGTTAAAATTTACAGATTGAAGACTATAACTTACGGTACTTCGAACGCGCCATATCTCGCAACACGCACACTCAATCAACTAGCAGATGACGAAAGGAACGACTTTCCATTAGCAGCGCAAATAGTACAAAGAGATATTTACGTCGATGACGTATTGACAGGAGCTCATACTTTAATAGAGGCCCAAGAAGCACAATCACAATTGATTGAATTACTATCACGTGGAGGAATGCTTCTGCATAGATGGTGTGCAAATCACAGGAATCTTTTACAGTTCCCAAATAGACAAGAAGATTATTCATTCAATAACTCAGATGACAATCAGAGCATCAAGACTTTAGGATTACTGTGGAACACAAGAGTCGATTGTTTCTCTTTCAAATCGGCAATCAAGGAGCCAACTACTTATACGAAAAGAACAGTACTATCTAACATTGCTCGCATCTACGATCCATTAGGATTGCTCAGACCAGGGGCTCTATTCTGCCACGTACGTTAAAGCGAACGTTCGGATTTGTGACGTCATCCAAAACTTATCCGTGCCGCATCCTAGTTAACGAACGTTCAAAAAATTGGTATTCTGGAAGCCCTCCAAACGAACGTTCGAAACAGACCACAGCGTGCGGAAGGCGGAGCAAATTCCAAACAGTTCGTCCCAAAACGTCGATGTCACACAAACAAGAGTGATGATTTTTACGTCACTTCCTATTGATTATAGCCAATGAAAATTCGGCAGACGATTTTCGGAAAGCAGTGAAAACTTGTAAACTGTCGAAGTGGTAAGTTACAGCCGGGTTCTGCGTACTCCAAGCAAACTTATTTCCCTGTTGATTTCCCAAAAGGTTTTTTAATTGTTTGATAACTTTAATATTCGACAAAAATAAGGCATTTCACCTCATTTTCAACTACAGTGCAGTAAGTTTTAACTCTTGTATAAATTTAAAGTAAATTGAATGACTATAAATATAATTAATTCTTTGATAATAGTTGAAATCGTCTAAGCCTAACGATCTGAGAACGTAAATAAACATTATGTACCCGTAATGCAGGCATTTATTAGTCCTATACTAATGTTGTATTATATTTTTGTGTTTTTTAACTTGATAATGAATATAGTTGAACACAAATAACAACAAAATGTGTATTACTTTTGTTTCATAAATTATTTATGAATTTATTGTGTATTTTGGAATGTTTTATATATCATTTTACATGATTACTTGTTATATAATGGATTAATCATGTTTTATAAATAGCGATCTGATCAGCGAAGACAATATTTATACATTGAAGCGATTTTTTTCAACAATAAAAACTTTATTTAATGTATTTTCTTTATAATAATGGTATTTAATTTTGTAATGGGTGCTAGATTATTTAAATGCATAGTTACTGTTAAACTCTGTGTCAAGGTGTTCTTTTTCATAGAATGGACCTCATTTGAGAATTCTAAATATGTAATTTGTATTGAATATAACTATAGATTGCTTATTATCATTGCAAGTTTGCCTGTAGTTTGATTATTTTTTGTGAACTTCAAAAGATTAAAATTGTTTATTCACCTTATGTTTTTTAAATATACAGTATATCACTCGTACGTACATATACATATCTATTTCTTAAAACTGCTCAAGTACCATGGTATGTATGTTTCTCATCTCTTCATTATTTGTAAGATAAGCTATATAGTAGAATTCTTAAATTTTATTTTCTAAACATATTTTTAAAGGACTAAAACATAAGTGTCATGTAGCATGTTGTGTTTCAGTATTATATAATGTGTGCTTAGTTAAGCTAGATAATCTTTTTTTATTAAAATTCTTTCATAGGTAGGAACATTCGGTGTCAGAGACGAATTCATAAATTTGCTGCTTGAACAAAAGGGCTACCTATAGGCAGAACGAAAGCATCGTCTACTTTATTGTCTTTGTAGGTTATAGCCTTGTTAGCCTACTTAGAAATTCGCAACTGCATGTGTATGGTGTAGTATTTACTAGCTGGATTCTGATCGTTGGAGCAGATATTAATTTAATTCTGCTTCATGTTTGGAATCCTGCTGGTGTGTGGCTACTTAGTTATATATATTATAGATTAAAGAACCTTGCAGTTAAAAGTAAATTCTAGGTAAGTGATTTCATTACTGTCAATTAATAATTAAATTGATTAAAATGCAAAGAGGAAATAAGTCTCGTTTAAGGAAAAAATTCATCTCTTTCATTTATAAAAAGTTACACTTTTGTAAATACCAACTTATGTCATATTTTCCCTCCAAGGCAAATCAATATATTTTTAATTTAAGGATAAAAGTTTAGTTTAATAGTTAATCGTGAAATTCGTCTGTCATTTTATGAAAGATATTTTCTGACGGCTCAAAATCTTTTGTACTTTTAATTTTCTCTTTATTTATTTTTTTATATTATTTTATTTGTAAATATAGATCATTAGCATTCTTCTTGAGTGAAAATGTATTTGGATAACACTGAAGTTCGAACTTTAGTTACCTGCTTTGAAAACTGTTAAAACTTCCTTTAGAAACGAATTTTCAGTTAGCGAAGTTTGATGAATGTGAGATTAACAACAAGAACAAAAGAAAAAAAAAAAGAAAAGAAAAAAACATCTATAAACGGTTTATTTATATTATAAATATAGAATATTTTTGAAGGTGATAATAACGTTCTGTTAAACTGCATGATACAAATAAGTAATTTTAAATAACATAAAATACACCTATTGTACAGCTCAGCTCCGGAAAAAAAGGCACTTGCATTTTCGAAGAGGAAAGTTATATATACCATTCGTTTACGAATGACAGGCCCGCAGCCAGGCGATTCGACTAGATGGAGGCAGTATCCCAGGATGGCTATGTATTTTCAATTGTTTTTTTCTCCTCCCTTCCCGCCTCGGAGATCCTTAAAGTGTTACGAAAGCACATCTCTGGCTATTTCATTTACTTTATTGTTTTTACTAATTTAATTGCGTATGTTAATAAAATTACAATGCAGGCAAAAAGTCCTGAACACGCGCAAGTTTTTGTGGTTGACTTAATTTTCATTATAAAATTTCCGTAATATCTTAACTATTGTTAGTGATTCTAATATGTTTTAACGCTTTCCAACAAAACTGAAAAGTGATTATAATTTCAGTTCTGTCAATCTGTTCTATCCGCCTGTCCGTGTGCTAACAGCCGTAAATATTCATCGACCACTACGAAGTTCTATATGTTATCCCTATGCACTGCGCCATGTACGGTATTGAAACTCTTGTATGTAGAATTCATAGAGCTTTTACAGGAGCACTCAAAATAAATGAATACATTTTGCTCAATGGGCAGTCATTCTTTAAAGCTTATTTTAGGGACATTCGGCTATTTCAAACAAAAGAAAATCCGACTATGGCCGAATGGATAAGACACTAAACATAGTAGATGGCTGAAGTGTATAAGTCCATGGTTCTGACCTACCGCGTGGCTGTCGAACTAACTGTCTTGAGTCTTTGGCGGTTTCTCCAGATGTAACGTGAATACGCATTTGAACCTCCTAAAAAGCTTTTCACCCAAGACAAACCAACCCCCTTTACAGATAGCTCTAGTGTAGCTTTGACTTAATTGCAAAACCGATCAATCAAATGGTCAAATGGAATAAAATTGTTATATTTTATTAAGAATTACAAAGCAGAGCTCTTCATAGCGCCTCTATTATTTGTAGTTCCTTTACAGGAGCGCCCAAATGTACTATGATTCTAGAAAATTGTGAAAGTGAAATAAAAAGCAATGGAATTTTTTATAAATGCCCATCTATCATGGAATCACGATGTAGATTTATCGTCAAGAAAAAGGGCTATCGGATTGAACATTTAAAAAATAGTCATATTTTAAGCATGTAAACTATATGCTCTAAAAAAGTGCAAACAGCCTCTGTATTTACATCAGTTAGATCACTGACGGACAGACAGACAAACCAAAATAATAAACACTCTTCAGCAAATTTTATATTTCACATGACAAAATGTATTAAGCACTCAATATTTAATTTGTAGTATTTTTTAACACTAGAAATAATACAAATATGATGTACTGTAAAAGCAATCTAGAAGATTGGTATGTTGGCAAACCGGTCACCAAAATTAGCGGCGCATATAGGTTTATACTTCGGGAGAGGGGGGGGAGGGATTTAATTTTTTTTTTTAGAATAGTTAATATAAATGTTTTAAAATAGCTGATTTTTATAATTATTTTATATTTTCTGAGGGTACCCAGGGCCCCTCGCCCCCCCCCCCCTCGAATACGGCACTGAGAAAAATCCTCTGGTCTTTCAAACGGCGGCTTGAGTTTTAAAAGTATGCTGAGGATTCTTTTCTGGGAGGGAACTGCCCGTAATTTTATCCCTCGCTGGCTACTGGCCTGACGTACACTTTAATTTAAAGTATGCGTAAGGAGCCATCATATTTAAAGACGCACCTACTTAATTTTTACAATAGCAGCAGCTATATTTCACTTCGTATTTCTAAAAATTTAGCTCATTTTAACACCGAATAGCAATTTTCAATACCTTTGAAGTAAAAATTAATGAGTTGTTATCTTGTAAAATTTCCCTCTTCCTATGTTAAAATATTTTTTCATCCTATTAATATAATATCCTATCCCTTCATGCCTCTTCGCGCTCTTCTATCACGTTGATAAAATAACATCTGGAAAGCAGCTGCCGCCCTTTTGATTTGAAGCATTTTCAGCGTACGGATTCTCTAACGCCACGATTTTCTTGGCGGGTTGAAACGTATGCTAGAATGTAAACATACGGAAGTTAGAATCCCCACCTAAAGCTCTACCGTACCTTGCAGAATACCAACATACGGTAGATGGTTACGAATGACGTCAATATGATGTCACACATCCGAACGTTCGCTTAAACGTACGTGGCAGAATAGAGCCCCAGGAGTAACAAAGGCAAAAATCTCCACCCAAGGACTTTGGCTTTTGAAGCTTGACTGGAACGATCCGCTACCCGAAAATACAGTTAAGGCGTGGCAGCTTTTCACGCCGTCCATGAAATAGATCAAAGACTTACAAGTGAGCAGATATGTTTTGAAGGACGATTTTTCAGAAGTTCAAATTCATGGTTTTTCAGATGCGTCGGAACGTGCGTACGGGGCAGCAATTTACTTACGTTGTAAAAATGACAGAAATTCATCCGCAAATTTGCTTTGTAGTAAGTACAGAGTAGCCCCGCTGAAAAAGCTTACAGTGCCACGCTTGGAACTATGTGCAGCTGTATTGTTATCACAGCTTGTAACAAGGGTGGTAACTTTATTGAACATAAAAATCAGTAAGATATTTTTGTGGTGTGACTCGACCATAGTTTTAGCATGGATTCAAATTCCGCCGCATTTGCTCAAAACTTTTGTTGCCAACAGAGTGACAAAAATCCAAGAGCTGACTCAAACATGCCAATGGAACCATGTGCGTTCAGATGAAAATCCAGCAGACCTTGTTTCTCGAGGACTGAACTTCGACAAACTGCATGAGAATGATCTCTGGTGGTATGGACCAGACTTTCTTTGTAAACAGACTGACCTCTTAATGTCTGAAAATCCAATTCTATCACCCGAGGAAGAGGACTTGTGCAAGGAGATGAAAGATGTTCCAACCATAGTCACTCCAACTAGTGGGACAAATCTAGTGAACATTTTTGAACATTCAGAAGCTGCATTATGTTCATTGTCTGAAGATTTCTATGTCAAAATCTTTAATTTAACTAATAGTTTCATTAAGTTAATATGCATATTTAGTTTTATTTGCAGGTTTATTTGTAATTGTAAGAATTCAACCAAAAAAATCAGGGGACCCTTATTTACTTCCGAACTTAAATCTGCAGAAATTTTGTTGATTAATCAGGTACAGTATGTGACATTTTCTCAGGAGATGATGAATTTAGAAAAAGGTAAGACTATTCCTGTTAATAGTAAATTGAATTTTTTGAATCCATTTTTGGACTCAAACGGTATCCTTAGAGTAGGTGGGAGGCTAAATAATGCCCACATAAGTTATAATAGCAAACATCCTATAGTACTTCCAAGTAATCATAAGTTGAGTGAAATGATTTTTGAGTATTATCATAAAAAATTCCTACATTTAGGACCTCAGTCCCTTCTACATCATGTTAGACAAAAATATTGGATTGTCAACGGCAGATCACTTGCCAGGAAAATACACTGCTGGCCACCCAAATTGCAACACCAAGAAAAACAAGAGATATCACAACAAAATTTATTGTGTAGATAACATGTTGACCAAGTAACAAATGATTAAATTTACAGCATTCTATGAAGCGTGGTTCCTGCCAAAATCAGTACCCAGAGTAGCCGCCGTTGTTGGAGATCACAGCTGCCACACGCCTCGGCATTGATTCAAAGAGACTTTGAATGTGTTCTTGGGGTACAGCAGACCAAGCAGCTTCCACACGTTGCCAAAGTTGATCTGGTGTGACAGCTGGGGATGAACTCTGGGTCAGTCGTTGAGCAACCATGGACCACATGTTTTCTATCGGCGAAAGATCCGGAGAGCGCGCCGGCCAGGGAAGCAATTCAATCTGGTGATTGACGAAGAACCCTTGGACAATGCGTGCCACGTGTGGCCGTGCATTATCCTGCTGAAATATGGCTGTTGGCAAGCCCTGAAGGTAAGAAAGGACAACTGGCTCCAACACCTCGGAGATGTAGCGCTGGCTGGTTAAAGTACCGGCAATGCGTACTAGAGGAGTGCGAGAGAGATATCCGATACCGCCCCATACCATAATACCCGGTGCAGGACCAGTGTGACGGTGCATAATGCAGCTGTTCAGCATCCTCTCTCCACGGTGTCTCCAGACTCGAATCCGACCGTCGTGGTGTTGCATACAGAAGCGTGACTCGTCAGTAAAGAGAATTTCATTCCATTCTGTCGTCCACATCCTTCTTTCATCGCACCATTGGCGGCGGAGACGTCTGTGGTTCCGCGTCAGAGGTAGACAAAGCAACGGACGTCTTGCGGACAGACCATTCTGCTGTAAACGACGTCGAATGGTACGCGCAGACACTGGATGATGCGTTACAGACTGAATCTGCTGTGATATGGTTCGTGATGTGACTGAGCGGTCCGTCACTGCCATGCGTACAATCTGCCTGTCATCACGTGACGTGGTGCACTGAGGTCGATGCGGTCGATCACGTCTGTCCGTCGTACCCTCCTGCACCCAACGATCACATATCCGCATCACAGTTGTTTGGTTTCGTCCAATACGACGACCGATTTCCCTGAAAGATAACCCACAATCTCGGTATGCCACTATCCTTCCTCTGTCAAACTCGGATACTTGATCAAAAGATGATCGTTGTTTCCTACGAGGCATAATTTATCGTTTTTTTGAAAAAAAAGCAAGAAAAACACAATTGCTGTACTTGAAACCGTCGAAATCTCCAAGCCTTAAATAGCGCTTTGAGGTGGCGCCACAGGCGCGCTTGATGTGCGTCTGCGCTGAAATTCTAATCATTTGCATATCTCACCTCAGCTAATGCATGTTGTAAATTTCATATTATTTGCATGCTTCCTTCAGGGTGTTGCATTTACGATGGCCAGCAGTGTAGTTCATAGATGCTTCGTTTGTTTTAAAAACAAACCGCAAATCAACAGCCAAATTATGGGGAATCTTCCTTCGGAAAGGGTGTCGCCTAGCCCACCTTTTTCTAACTGTGGGGTGGATTTTTGTGGCCCTTTTCTCATAAAATATAGGAAACAAAGGAAGGGTGTTTATAACAAGGTGTATGTAGCAGTGTTTGTTTGTCTCGCTACAAAAGCGATTCATTTAGAAGTTGTTTCTGACCTTACTTCTGAATCCTTCATAGCTACTCTCAAACGATTCTTTGCAAGGCGAGGCAAAAGTTTAACTCTAATATCTGATAACGCAACTAATGTTGTTGGTGCAAATGCTGAGTCAAAAAGGTTACAAGCATTGGTTGAGAAGCCAGGTAATACGATGATTGATTATTTAACATCTTAATCAATCACTTGGAAATTCATCCCACCTCGTGCACCCAATTTCAGTGGCTTATGGGAAGCTGGGGTGAAATCCTTTAAATACCATCTCAAAAGAACCTTAGGAAATTCACGAGTGACATTAGAGGAGTTTTTAACACTCATTATACAGATCGAAGGGATATTGATTTCGCGTCCATTGACTCCCTTACCGTCCGATTTGAATGAATTCGAAGTACTTACTCCCGCTCATTTTTTAATCGGACGTTCTATCACTTCTATCCCAGAGGCAGATCTCGCATCTATAAATGAAAATAGACTTTCAAGGTGGCAAAAAATCACAAAATTTCTTCAAATCATATGGAAGAGGTGGCAACGTGATTATCTTAATCACCTCCAACAAAGAAAAAAATGGTATTTTTCAAAAAACAACAGCGGGTATTTTGAAAAGGCCAATTACCAAATTAGCAATTTTACCACTTGAACCTTGATAAGAAATAGTTGAATGTATGTATTTTCATATTATTGCCTACATATATTTTTATTCAACAGTCTACGAATTGTATAACCATTGTTTCACCCTATTGTATTTTGCTATTCACTGTATTGTTTTTGTTGTAACATTGTTTATCTGTAATGGCAAATAATTTATGTTAATTGTTTATTATTGAAGTGTTTGAACCCTTCAATGTCGGGGGGTATGTTGAGTCCTAAACGGTTTATGTATCCCTTTACCCACACATTTGGCGTGAATTTATTTGGCACCGTCCTTGGCGCAGTTTGTGTGAGCGCCTCCTTAATGTAACCCGATCATTCGCTTCTTCGCTATCGATGGCAGGACGTATTAATTTTTTTTGGATCTCGCAAGGGGCCAGCGTTAGCATGTTTTCCAGGTGGCCCCCTACAGCGGCGGCCGGACCCACTGATGTTTTTTCGGGTCTCGTAAAAGGACAGCGTTAGCATATTTCCGAAAGGGCACACCTGAAGTGATGGCCGGACCCACTGATGTTTTTTGGGTCTCGCAGAGGGCCAGCATTAGCATATTTTCGAAGGGGCCCCTCTACAGCGGTGGCCGAATCCAGTGATGTTTTTTTGGGTCTCGCAAAGGGCCAGCGTTAGCACATTTTCGAGGGAGGCCTCTTTCAGCGGTGGCCGGACCCCATGTTTTCCCATGCGAATTCCGGAAAGTTAATGCTTTATCCACTAAAAATTGGATCTAGCTCCCCCTTCAAAAATATGCTATTGCTGGACCTTTGCGAGACCCAAAAAAAGATCACTGGGTTCGGCCACCGCTGTAGGGGGCCCCCTCGAAAATATGGTAACGCTGGCTCTTTACGAGTCCAAAAAAAAACATCACTGGGTCCGGCCATCGCTTTAGGGGCCCCCCTCGAAAATCTGCTTTGCTGGCCCTTTACGAGATCCCAAAAAACATCACTGAGTCCGGCCATCGCTTTAGGGGGCCCCCTCGAAAATATGCTAACGCTGTCCTTTTGCGAGACCAAAAAAAAAAAAAACATCAATGGGTCCGGCCACCGCTGTAGGAGGCTCCCTGGAAAATATGCTAAGACTGGCCTTTTGCAAGACCCCGAAGAACATTACTGCGTCCGGCCATCGCTTTAGGGGGCCACCTCGAAAATATGGTAACGCTGGCCCTTTGCGAGACCCATAAAAATCAGTGGGTCCGGCCATCGCTGCAGGGGGCGCCCTGGAAAATATGTCTCCGCTCTAGGGGCCCCTCGAAAACGTGGTACCACTACTCGTATAAAACGGGTTTTCCCTAGTTAATTCGGGTTTTGACTGATATCGGGTTTTCACTGTAACATATATAACTCGCATAACTCAGAAACTATTTGTCGTATGATGTTCAAATTTAAATTTAGGACAGTTGTAATATCTCTTGAACAATTTTTTTTTTATTGCAGTCAACTGAGTAGTTTATTTACAGGGTCGCTGAAAAGACTTTAAATACATTAAAGTCTATGGACAGCTTCAGTACATTATGGTCACACAAGTTTGTAGACAGTCATTATTTAAGTCATGCCAACCATATCAAATCTTGGCGAGTTTTGGCGAAATGTCGCCAAATTTTGCGCCGCAAGATGCTTTTAAAATAAAACTGAACGTTGCTTGGCGATAACTTTTATATTTGACGAGAAATCTCCAAACCTTAATACTGTTGAAGTTTCGTATCTGAGTTTCAAATTAAAAATGTTTCAATAAAATGCATAAAAAAATTTATTTACCGGGCCACCCAAAAGAATTTAAATGAATTGTTTGGGCCATATCCAAAATCTTGCCAACTGTCGCCAAGCTTAGATGTGGTTGAATTGTAACTAAATTCAGCGACAAATTAAGTTTAAAAACTTAACCCAGCTAGGCGATCTCTCTCTCTCTCTCTCTCTCTTTTATTTTATTTATTTTATTTTTTTGAGAGAAATCACCAAACCTTAATATAGTTGAATTATCTTATCTCAATTTTCAATTAAATAAATTTGATGAAGTGCATCAAAAATTTGCATAATTTAATAGGCGTACGAAGAAGTCATGTGGTGTCCACATTATATTTTTTAAAATTATGTGCTGCGTAATAAATTCCGACGTTTAATGAAATTTCACATCCTAAAAACGAATATATTTTATCAAAAGAGTTTGAACATGATTTAAGGGAACTCATTGCCCCCCCCCAAACTATGATAATTATGATGAAAACGTTAATTTTGATACTTATTTACTAAAATAGCCCTTAAAGTACACCTTAAACTACATCATACTAAAATTTCTAAGCCATATTTCAATTAAAAGGACAATTGTAGCTGTTTATGTGAACACCTATCTTCAATAACTTAGTATAATATAACTGAATGAAATCTTTAACGGCATTTAACTCAGTGCTTTTTGATAGTTTATTACATTTAAAATGCCTAGGCTTGGTCAAATGTTGATGAAATTGTTTGAAACATTTTCTATTTGAACCTTAGTTGACAAGTAGATTTAAGCATCAAATTAATTATACTTTATAAACTTTTAAAAAAGTAGCATTATTTAGGATTTTTTTTTACATTTCTGTGCATGGTTGCAGTTAAAAAAATTTCGCTGAAAATAATGCAATTAACAAAATCAAATTATTAAATTTGCTTCAAATATTATTTTTACAATATGAAAATATTGAAGCAAAAAATTGAAAAAAAAGTTGGTAAAAATTAACAGCATTAGTGGCATTTTAACAAACACATAATAATATTTTTAAAAAGTTGATAATAACAACAACAAAAAAAAAAATAGTTTGAGGTGCCGAATACCTTTGAAGTACTTTCGGAAATAATGTGCGAAATATCAGAATTCTAGTACAAGGCTTCAAAATATTGCGTTAGAATTTGTGGATCCGTTTTTCAGCAGTTTCCAAAAAGGTTGTAAAGTGTTTATAATTTTGGTTTGTCTGTCTCTCCGTTTGTGCTGTAGTTCCCGTAAATCTGCATCGATTTCTACGAAATTGATATATGTTATTCCTAGGTACACTCTACCGTGTACTCCATTGAAAATGGTGTATGTAGCTTTCATAATTCTTCTGCAGAAGTACTCAAAAGACTTACATTACGCTCTATTTGCTGTCATTCTTTGAAGCATAATTTAGAGATATTCGGCTATTTCAAATAAAACAAAATTTGATATATGTTAAAGGATTTCAATATAAAGCTCTCCATCGAAAATAGTGCCTGCATCATTAATGTTTATGCCACAGGAGCACTCAAAATAATTCCAATAGAATACGATCTATGGCAGTTTAGAGACATTAATCCATTTCAAGCACAATACAATAAGTACAAAAATTTTTATAACAGTTTACTCTTCAGTTAAATGATGGGGAAAAAAAAACTTATTAAGCTCTTTTGTAGGGTCTCACAAAATTACATTTGTAGTGATTGTACATCTTTTTAAGGTTACCTCCGAAAACTCGGTAGATTTAAGAACAACATATCGCCAAATTTGACGCAAAAATATTGTTGTGTTGGAAAGTGTTTTGTAATCGATACGTTTGGTATGATTTATCTTTCTTGTTTATTTTTTTTCTAGAAAAGACTAGCTTTTAATAGATTAAATTTTGTAACTTACTGAAATATAATTATTAAAATACAAAGCTCTTAAATCAACCGCCAAAAAGATTATCTCATCTTCATTCTCGAGATTTTCTTAGCGTGAAATCGAAACCAAGGATTTTCGAATAATGTAAACAGGCGTATTCGCCAACTTGCTAACCCAAACACTTGTAAAACAGCAATTGCTCAACACTGGAGCAATCATATACCCCACTAAACTTTTCAGCTCTTCCTTTTGATTAATCTTTACAGATAAATAATAAAACCACAAAAGAAACAATCTTTTGAATCAGAACCATTGTTAAACCTTCTCAAGCTATTAATTTCGATTACAATAATTTACGGAATCTTTTGTTGAGCGATTGTTCTAATGACACTGCAGATTCACACACAAGCGCTCATACCTTGCTTCCAAACATGTAGTCTCTCTTCGAGAAAGGAAAAAAAGAAAGTCAAGGCTACTTTACTATTGCCGCCCAAACTGACCCATATTATTGCGGTTAGAAGAACAGAAAATAAATTGCCGGGCTGCAGGAATTTTTAATTCAGCCGGACAAGTAGTGCTCTTTATCTGAGAATCTCATTTGGGAACGAACAAATCGAATTCTTCCGTACACAGTTGTTGATGAGAAACAACCCTTCAAAAACACAAATCATTTCACAACACTTTTATTGTCTTAGTAGACGATCTCATTAAGATAATCCCGAAAAAAAAAGTCCCAAAGTTTATTTAGTCTTAAACAAATGCTCATTTCCGTTAAAGCTATATTCCGTTGCCATTTGAAACGAAGAAATTGTTCTTGGCTATTACTCTTTTTCTTTTTTCTGGGATTCCCCCAAGTTCATGCAACACGATTCCGTCGCATAATCAAGCAAGAGAATTTACGAACATGCAGACGATAATGTGCGCAATATTTTACAGAAGACAATAATTTTGTCGTGATTTTTTTAATGTGTATCTCTGGGTACAAGTGTAAAGATATAACCAACCGGAAGCTTATAAAAACTAGCTTGCTTCATTGTACTGTCCAGTCACGTATTTCAAGGTTCCATCAGTTTCATTTCAGAATCTTGGATTTTCCGGTTTCTTTTGGGAAGAGTAATAACAGTAATTCCACAGCTTTCTTACATCTCAATGATATTAACTCAAACAAAGCATTATTTCGAGGTTAATTTTTTGAGGGACCTTAAATTTTTGTAAAAGAATGTAGTTTGTAATTCCATGCTTCACGTATTTTTTGACTGTAATCCTAGGAATGACATCGATTAGATAAACTAGAATAAACTATAAATAGCATGCTAAAAACTGAAGTTATTATAAAAAAATAATTTGAAGTTAATAAACTTATAAAAATTGTACAGTACTCATAGTAATTGAGGAATTGTCGGTGCAAAAGTGTTTCTCTTCCAAAGCAAGAAGTGCAAAGAAAAAAGAGATTAAAAAAAAAAACCTCCCCAAGGAGAGCGTCCTTCAGACAATACGAAATAGGTTTTTCACAGAGGTGGTATCTGAATGGAGGCAATCAAGAAAACGATTTTACAACAGATAGTCCGGGGCCATCGTGATTCTAATGGGCCTACTTGCGCACTCCGATGATTCATCCAAAGAGGCCTACGAATGCTCACTTATTGGTTCCAGCACTTAGATACGTCATCTAACGGCCGAATCCAACCAAAAACGTCCGTAGGCTTCTTTCAGAGTGCACAAGCAGGCCCGGTAGGATCACGATGGCCCCGGATTGCCCCATCAGTGGAATCTAGACCGTGTCATGCAGTATTTATCCCTAAAATGCATGATTATTTAAAATGGGCTGAAAATAAAATTGTAACTTCATTTAGGCTTACTTATGCCAGGAAAAATACATTAAAAAAATTCCAGCATGTAGTTTCCCAAGAAAAACCCCGAAACATATTCAAAGTCGAAAAATTAAAATGCCCACCCTATAGTTCTCATAAAAAAGAAGAAAACAATGTGGTCTATTTCTATTTAATTTAGTTTTAATGCCTCTATTTTTGAATAGTTTTGCATTTATTTTCTTTCAGCAATAAAAATTAGAAGCATTCAAAAATTTGTTCAGCGAACTGGATGCACACGCTATGAATTCATGCTTGTTTGCTCAAAAAATAATGTTGCGATACATTTTTAAAAACTAAAAATAATTTCCATAATCGTCTTATATTTATTTCAAATGCATATTTCAGACAAAACTACAAAATTTTATTTTTATTACGGAAAAATGAGAATGCGGCTAATTGGCTACAAATGTAGGGTTGGGTTACAAAAAACTATTATTAAATGAACTTACAGGTATATCTATTTGTCTATTTAGCTTTAAAGCTTTAAAGAAAGATTTTTCTACGAGCTATATAAGTGACAATTTCTTAAAAACAAGTAATATATATATAAAAAAAATTAAGTCAATTCCTACTTAGGTCAACAAAGGAAAGTTTTATTTTAATTACTTTTTATTAAATTTAATTAATTACATTTAATTAATGAATTAACATTTGAAAAAAACTATTTGAATTGGAGTGGATGAATAAAAAGTATTTTATTAACGACTGAAAATTTGAATAAGATATATAAATATATATAGGGAGAGTGTGAACTATAGTGAGAATTGAAAAAAAAAGAGATGCACAGTTAGATGTTACAATAGTTCTAAATACAAAATTTCAACATTCTACGGTAAAAAGTTTTAGAGTTATACGAAATGCGAAATAATTTTTGGCGCCAAATTTGGTCATATTTTGGCAAAACTCAACAAGGTCAACGATAAATGGAGAGGTTTTGGACATGGACCAAACAATGACTGACTATCGCCAAATTTGGAGATATTTCGCTCAAACTCGCCAAGGACGAAGACAAATGGTGAGATTTTGGGCATAGAACAAACAATGACTGACTACAGATGTAATATATTGAAGATATCCATAGGCATTAATGTATTGAAATTCTTTTGGGTGATCCTGTAAATAAACTCTCCAGTAGATTGGAACCAAAAATCGAGATGCGCAACTGGACGTTACAACAATCTAATATTATAATATCTATGAAATTTCAACATTCTACGACTAATAGTTTTTGAGGTTTGAGAGTAAAACGCATACACACGTACAAAAGTCGACAAGCTTGGCGACTTTTGGCGTAATTATTGAGGGAGGCACGTGACCGTGGTCGGACCATTTCCTAACTATATGGTAGGACGGTATTGTACTTGAAATGGATGAATGTCCCTAAAACTGCCATTGACCGTAAAGTGTTGGAAATCTTTTGAGTGTTCCTGTAGCAGCACTATAAATGATAAATACACTTTCTTCGATGGAAAAATTCATTTTGTAACCCTTAACAGTACATATCACTTTTGAGTCAGTTGAACTAGCCTAATACCTCTAAAATACGCTTTAACGAATTTCTGCCCATAGAGCGTAATGTATTTAGAATTTTTTGGGCGGCCCTGTAGATAAACTATCCTGTCAAATGGGACCGAAAGGGGAGGTGCACAACTAGATGTTACAAAAATCCTGAATATAAAGTTTCAACATTCTACGTCTAATAGTTTTTGAGATATGCGAGTTTAATGAATTTCAGCCGATAGAGCGTAATGCATTTAGAATCTTTTGGGCGGTCCTGTAGATAAATTATCCAGTGGATTGAGACCAAAACTGTATTAATATCCAGTGTCATCCACTACAAGTTTAAAAAAATGTATTTGAACTTGAGTGGATGAATAAAAATGTATTTTATGAAAGATTGGAAATTTGTACAAGATATATATAGGAGAGTGTGACCTAATAGTAGGAATTGAAAAGAAAACATCAAGCTTGATATAAAACTGGAATCTGGACAACTCCTTTCCTTTTCTTGTCCGACCAGGACCATTCTAGGAAAGGCTAGAATAGCCCTTTTCCTGGTAGCCAGTGGGAGCCCATATACAGTCAACTCTGGATGTAGTGAACCTTCGGCTATAGCGAACGCAGACTATTAGTCCCGATTCAGATACAGTATCTCTGTTCACCGTGGGGACACGTCGGTTTTAGTGAACTTTGGATATAGTGGACGAAACTGGATGGTTCTCTGAGGTTCACTATAACCGGAATTGACTATATTTGTTTGTAGGGGCACAAGCCAGTGGTTATGCCCAATTGAGATAGCACTACATTTTAGTGTTGAACCACTTCTACGTTATACCAGTGCATAAATCATTACAGTAATAAATATTTTTTGGGAAGCTAGGGAGTAGGGCATGGTCGTTCCCTGCCCATAGGTATGAGCGCCCACGTGATAGTTAGCCTTTCACAGGGAAAGGGAATTTCGAGATGTTTCTCTCGGGAGAGAAATCCCAACCTTCAACTGAAAAATTGAAAAATGATCTTTTACGGAGGGGAGGGGAAGGGTAAATAGTGCTCCTTTAATGGAGGGAAAATTAACATTGAGCCTACATCCTGAAATTACGAACAGGTCTTTATCAGAGGGGGTCTCTTAATAGAGGTGGCCTTTCAGAGGGCTTCACAAGACATGAACAACAGTAGGAACATGCGGATAAAAAAAGAAACACGTGTTAGACAAATGCCGCACAGCCAACTCTGTCAGAAATTTTCTAAGCTCTGTGGCTCCAGACAGGGCCTCGGCTGAAGGGAGTAGGAGGGGAGTCCTTCCCATCTAAAACTCGTAATATTTTATTATACTTGGTAAAATTAAATACCTAGTTGGAAATATTAATTTAAAAAAAACTAAAATTATTTTCTATTTCTGGTACACTTGGCAGAATTACGCAAATCCAGTTGTCAAAAGTAAAACGTTGGTAATATAGTTCATAAAAAAATAAAAAAGTTGGTTAAAACCGATATTTGACTTGGTTTGCCGCATCTAGTTTAGTTTAGTTTATCGGCATCTCCCCCCCCCCTCTCAAGAAAAGTCTAAGCAATGGCTCTGTGAGCGCGAGCGCAACATCTTAACCAGCATTGCTTGTAAAATGTGAGACGTGCCTTTAACGAACTTTCCAGACGCACCTTCTGTATAACGTATACTGCAAATATGTAGGATGTAGAGATTACGCAAAGACGATTCGGATCTGGGTAACGATTTGGGGGTCGCAAACATCATGATTATGTATAATCAAGCGCGTAGCCAGGAAAATTTTTCGTGGGGGGGGGATATGAACATATATATGTATAAATAGACGGAATTTCTGCACGGCATTAATCTTGTGATCACTAATCCAAAAATTTCGTGTGGGGGGAGATATCGGGATATATCTCCCCCCCTGGCTACGCCCCTGTGTTTAATAGCCGATAATCAGTTTGAAAAGCTGTTGAAGTGATAGTGAAATTCCTAACTAGGTTTGTACTCCGAGTAGTTAAGTTACATCTTTCAAATTAACTCATCCATAAGCCTCATTGCCTGGGGTTTTCAGACGCGGAGTGATCTTACTTGCCACATGGAGGTAACATGGCGGCTGAAAAGATAGTTGATAAAAAAAATAAAAAGTTGGCAATCGCTCTGGCACCAGATAGAACATTCGTTTGACATGTTGTTGGTAGTTAAATGGACAGATGGCAACGACTGTGCTCTTTTGGCGTTGGAACTATTTAACCATAAATTTTGCGACTGTCAGTGAAAGCGCTGAAATAAAATGGTTTCACGGCGCAACCATCGCGCGTCAAAGGGTTAATGCATCTGCATATGCCGCAACCCCATCAACGGAACGAAACGGCAGGTGATAAAAGAATCTCAGCAGAAAACATTCGGTTAACACTTCTTTAAAAAATATTACACGCACCAAAAAAATATCTTTTATTACCGATAAGAATTGTGGCAATCGAGGGTTCATCATCTCGAGAGAGAAGTGAAAAAAAGAGAAAGAAGACATACTCTCAAACCTGATTTTCGGAGGCAATGCGGTCAAATACTGCGCCTGGTGAAAAAATCAAATAGCCCCGGAAATTAATTGTGCACGTCGGGAACGGAACGTTTTTTTCTTGACAGGTTAACTAATCACTCCACTGAATGCGGCATTAATTTAAAGAGATGTTCGCGGAGGGTTCACTCTTCTCAATTGAATACGTTTCGAATGCGAGCTCGTTCTTTGTGTTAGTTAGTTCAAAAGTTACGACTCGAGAGCAAAGGTGCCATGGAGTCGGGAATATGGGTGTGTTTTCCAGAATTCGCTATTGAGATATTAATTTCTTTTTTTGTTGTTGCCATTTCCTTTTATTTATTTATTTATTTTTTAAAAACATCTTAGCACGCCAAGTATAATTACTGTGATTTGACAATAAATTTAGCGCATTAGCCTATTTTGTTTTTAATTTTAGCTTTTTATCGAAGGTAATTGCAGTGACACCGTCGCAATCGTACAGGAGCGAGATGTTTTTCCTGTGTTGAAGGCGGTTTCCGTTGAAATTTGAAGGTGTAATCAACGCACCAGGGAATATTTCTGCAGAAGTTCCCGTCTTGTAAAAAGGGCAGGTTTTATTTACACAGAGTACCATAATAAGTACAATAAATAGATCTGGCTAAAAAAATCATGCATTTGGATTTTATTTCACCAAAATGTCACATAATCGTGAAAATTTTGTTTTTATTTTTCGAGTTCATCTCTCTTCCTCCTATTATATACAAAGGGCATTCCATAAAAACTGAGAGTTATTTTTTTACGTAGTGGCAACACCGCGAAACTAAAAAATGGAAGTGCAGGCGAGTTTTTTAAACTGTTAACTGTACGTTTATACAAAATTCTAACTGAAGCAGACGATTTTATTTTCCTAGTTCCGTGCTTGTTTAAAGAACTGTTTTATTTGCCCTACAGAAATGGCGATGAGTGATTCAGAGTTAAAAAACGAAATGCGTTGTGCCATAAAATTTTGCTATCGTTTGGGCAAAACAGCTCCAGAAACAGTTAAGTTAATGAAAGAAGCTTAAAAAGGAAAATGTTTTGGTGATTTTTAGATGGCATGGTGATTTCAAGAAAGGCCGTTTGTCTGCAGAACTGGTTCCTAGGCCTGGGCGACCAAAAAGTGTTGTGAATGATCGAAATGTTAACACTGTGTGGGTAATCCTTCAAAAAAATCGGCGGATGACATGTGAGGAGATAGCGGCATCATTTCGAAAACGTCGATAATTCGCATTCTACGCAACACTTTACAACTTCGCAATGTTTGTTCCAGATGGTTCCCTCATCACCTTACTAAAGAACAAATGAAAACAAGAATTCACCAATGTTGTGAATGGAAACAGATGCTTCAAAATGATCCAAATCTCCTAAAGACTGTAATAACAGGTGATGAAACTTGGGTGCATCATTATGATCCCCTTACCATGGCTCACTGGGATATATACAGGCTGTCCAAAAAGCTCCGTTTTTCCGTACGAGTAAATTTTCGCTTCTTCGCCGATTTGTCGCTTTTACCCAACGAATCACTGTTGCCATCTTTGCCGGAGAAAATATGCCTAAAATCAAAGCTAAAAGTATGGAGGAATGGATAACAATGGCCGCATTCGTAAACGCCAAACGAGTTTATCGTTTACGAATGCGGCCATTGTTATCCATTCTTGGATACTTTTAGCTTTGATTTTAGGCATATTTTCTCCGGCAGAGATGGCAACAGTGATTCGTTGGGTAAAAGCGACAAATCGGCGAAGAAGCGAAAATTTCTATTGCATTACATCCAGGGAAAGGATGTTAGAAATATTAAATTTTAATTTTGTTTAATCACACTCATTATTAATGATACATTTTCCAACTTAATGGAATAAGGAAAGAAGATAGGGAAGAGGCATGGATTATGATACGCTTTTAATATATAGAACTTTAATGCGTATTTAAAATCGAAAGTGTTACAGATTTTCTTACTTTTTTTTTTCCTTTCCGTTTTTTGATAACGGCCGATATATCTTGAAGCTCGTCAAAATTAATATAGGACGAAAACAATTTGTATATTTTTGTAGGTTTTTATCATTAAATCATCTTATATTCGTAACCAAGAGCGGACCGACACGGGAAGCAAGGTAATCATCGCATCGGGGCGCCGGCTTCGAAGGGGCGTCATTTCGAATTCAAAAGTAGAGCATAAAAGGGGGCGTCTTTTTTACGTAAAAGGGGGCACCACTTACCCTAGGCTGCCCCTGTTCGTAATCATCTTAATTTTAAATTCCATTCAGAATCTGAGAGATTTCAGTGCCAAGGTAGCCGGTGAGAAACAGAATTCTCTCCAGCTTAGAAACAAGATTTATTAAGCTGGCGAACCAACTAGTCACCGGAGGCGGCCAGTGTATAATATTTTTATGCTGTATTCTGGATTGAAAAATATCAAGTACATTTTTATCACGATGGATGGTTTCATAATTTTGAAATCTTAAAAAAAAGGTAAATTCTATGTCCGGCACAAATACTATAAATATTAATTTATTAAAGGATATTCAGCTTTTTAAAATCCTTAGTTTAAACTAATATGAGAATTTTTATTTTTTGAAAAAAAAAATGATGATTTTAATTGTTCAATACATACATTGTAAAACAGCTAAACTTACGTCAGAAAAATGTATAAACATTTTGAACTGCCGAAGAAAATTTATTTTTCATCCTTGAAGGTAAAAATTCTGGGAAAAGTAAGGCTATAGTTCAATTTGAAAAATCGGACTTTGCTTTTCTTTGACTGAAAGTATGATTATTATAATAATATTTTTTTGGTGTGTGTGTTCTTTTTTGCTTTTTATTTATTTAATTAAGTATTTTTGTTTGTCCACATTTTTTTTTCTAATTTCTTTTTAATCCACCCCCTTTCCCCCCCCCACTTCCTTTAATCTTCGTGGCTTCTCGCTTTTTCTTTTTTTCAAGTAGCAACATGCTTACTTGTTTTTATCTTTTTCAGTTCCTACAGTTCAGTGAGACGAAGGGATATGACTGACGAAGACTGAATAAATTCGATCGCATCTTGTTATAAGTATCATTTTATGTGTATTTTTTACACAAGGTTTTTATTTATTTTACTGATCATAGTGCTGTGTGATTAGACTGGCGAGTCGTCAGTCTTTGAAGAGGGGAAGTAGCGTTACAAAAGTGTAATGTTGTTTTGCTGCAGTAATGTGCGCTGCAGGAGAGAGAGATGTACTGGCATAGAGTATTAAATTAGTTTATGCATAATTATAAGTTTTCATATTTTTGTCGAGCTGTGCGTTTTTCGGAACCTTACCTTAGCAATTATTCCAAAAACTAAAACAGGAAATTATGTTCGAGTACTTTCCTTGAGAGGGCGTACGTGGCTCCAAAAGTCCTCCTGGCAATCGCTGAGCAGTTTTTTGAGGGGTGCCAGTATAGAGCATTTCGATGTGACGTTTCAGTGACGTCATTTGAGTGACAGCCTACTGCACATCCTTTCTGCTCATATTCTCCCATTATTACATTCAACCCAGAAAAAGTGTAATAGAATCAGCTGTTTTAATTATCCTTAATCCTTTCACAACCTATAAATATCACTGGAAATGCAAAGTAAAAGGTTTACTTGACACATTTGATCCCATTACAATCACCCGAAAAATATGAATTTAATACTTTGAAAGTTGGAAACCGAGATTTCCCCATTGAAATACATTACGAGAACCCAAAATTGTCATGCAAAAATGGGGGAGGGGGATCTGTGTCACAGAAACGTAGTCCTGTCGAAGTATAGAAATTTCTTCTCTTCGAAAGCAGTCATAAAGCCAAAGCACCCAAGAGCCTGATTAGTCTAACAGCCCCAAATAAAAACGATGCCCGAAGGAAAAAAAAATAACCGAAAAGTTTCATTTCAGAATTTTAAAAACTACATTCTAGTATTTTTTCAATCTTTTATCAATTTGAAACATCCCTTAAACACTCATTTTCCAGTTTTCATTTTCTGTGGAGTTAATAGGAATAACGATTTTCATTTAGATAAATATGCCAATTACTTGCTGACGGACAGTAAAAAAGGGCAGTAGTGTTTGTTTACTTTGATTTTCGAAAATGCAAATATTGTGTTAAATACGAAGTGGACAGAGGCATGGCCATTTATTATGATATCTTGAGCAACGCAATTTGCATCTTAATAATTTTCTCATGCTATTTTGCATTTTTAAATGATGGTGGAATCCAAGCATCCAAAAGTTCAAGAATATGTTTTGGTTCCGTTCATCTTTTTATTCATCTTTGGAAATTTTTCACTTGTCGTTTAGTATGATTTATTTTGACGGAAATTTTTCACTGGAATTCGCAACTATTTAGTGCTTAGAAAGTCTTTATTACGTATCCACAAGAAAATGTTTATTTCATTCTTTTTCATCCACAGAGGTCATACGGACGAATTTCCTATGCACGAAAAAAAAAAGTTTTATTTAATTCAATAAAATTTGGTTGACGCTTTTTAAACCTAAATTTTTTGTTAAATTAACAAAAAGTATTTTGTTGAAATAACAAATTTTTTTGTTTGAAACGGAGCCAACCAAAATTTTGTTGAATAAACAAATAAGTTTTTTTAGTGTGAGGGGAAAAATGGCGTCCAATTTAATTTAGACACTTTAGAGTTACCTCTACAAATAAACAGAGACATTCAGAATGCAGTCGAACACGTTTAATGGAATAGTCAATTTGCCTGGAAAATTTATTCTAATGAAGATATTCCATGATCCAGGATCACAATGACTAATTATTTGGCTTTGGTACTCAGAAAAATTATTACAGTAAACGGAATATACCTTTAATCGATAGTCTATGATATTTAGAACTTTTATTAGTTAAAAGCCTTTGCCAGACATTGCGCATTACGAGACAATGTATTTTTGATTTTTGGTTACTAAGCTTGCAGAAGAAATATGAAAAATAAAACTAGTGATTGTTTTTTAGCATACAGTGTTACGACTAACAACATTGTATATAATTTATTGTTATTTTATGATTTTATGAGCTTCTTGTCCAAGGCAGTAAAAATGATTCCATTGAAATTGATTCCAGATAATTCCATTGAAAATATAAGTTGCTTCCAAAACATAATTTAAAGTAATTTTTTTCCCCGCCACAATTTTTATGTTAACCAAGTTTACCTGCAATTAACCCTTATTTATATTACAGATAACTTCTTAAATTTATTTTTTCAATCGAACGGCTGATATTACTGTGCCAAAAAGTTTTTGACCCCTTGCTAAGCCACTGTTTGGTGGTTGGGTTCCTACATCCCAAGAAAAGTGGCACAAAATGGGAAAAAAGTGGAAGAACTCATAACCTATGGCTTTAGTTTTAAATAAATGCTTAAAAAAACAGATGAAAATAAAAACACTGAACGTTGTCTCACGTATCGTTTACACTCCATCATAAAACCTGCCTTCTCACAAATGAATACAATGAGATGATTTCTAAGAGACGAAAAGAAAAAAAAAAACTTTTGCTCCACATTTCTCTTCTAGGAAAATATTATTTCATTTCCTAATTTTTATATACCAGTAATTGCGAAATTCCTTTTTAAATCATTCCGTTTTGACTGGTGAATCTGGCAGCATCGGATATTCCACAAATCGTGACGCGTTTTCCTTTCTTCTGGAAATTCAATTCACTCCATTTCCGCTTTCAATAAAGCGAAGTTAGAACAAACAAAAGTGCGCCATTTCTTTTTTTTTCTTTCTCTTTCTTTTACCCCAAAGAAGATGTTCTTGGGTTCCCTGCACATCTTCAACTTTAATCGAGATCTTTATGACCTGGAAAACGATATGCATGCCTTGTAATCGGTGTATCCGGGAGGTGTACTTTCTCATGAATTCGTACATCACGCCGTTTACAGGAGGGGGCTGTAAACCAACAAAGAAAAAGATTCTCTGAGATACTGCTGGCCTTTATCTCCCAAATACACTCAATTCTTGTAAATACCTTCTTCAGTGTTAAAAAAAATAAACCGTGAATTTTTTTTCACTAGATTTTTTTTTTCTCTCGGGAGCGCCCATTCCCCATGTATTAGATACGGTTCTATTGTTTTGAGAAGCATAGGGGTAATTTTAAAAATTACCGAGTGTGATAAAGGTGATTGTTTTTTTGTGTGTTCTTCACAGGTTTCTCTTAGATCTAGACCTTTGACTTCGAATTTTTTTATAACCTACAACTGGATTACAGTCATTTGAAGTCAAGTGGGTTTCATTAAAATGCTTCAATGGTGTCATTTTACGGGGAAGGATCCAGATCAAATCGCTTTGCCCTCGGAGCATTTATTGTGAAATAGTCTAGTAATAATATTCGATTAAATACTTCCTACTTAATGGATACTGTAATTTTCAAATGCTGAACGATCAATAAAACAATACCACTTGACCACATTGACCTCAGCGTCACTTCACAAAGCAATTGATGGAGGCTTTTGAAAGAAACACTAAGCAATCGATTACTCTTTTTACGATTGTGTGATGTTCCATACTGAAATTTGCGTTTAAAGCTCAGAATAAAGTTCACGCTTCAAATAAAATTTATTGATTCTGCAACCAGTTGTGTGCTAAAAAAAAATGAACCGTGAATTATTTTTTCACTAAATTTTTTTTTTTCTCTCGGGAGCGCCCATTCCCCATGTATTAGATACGGTTCTATTGTTTTGGTTATATTGTTTTGTCTTATTTAAAACCAGTGACCCTCATAAATGGTATTTTATAATTCTCTCACCAAATGCGACTTGGAAAACATAGGGCCATAGGAAGTCTTTTTTTTACATGAGGGAAGAGGGCCATTAAACTGCCAAGTCAAATATATATATATTTTTTACCATCTTATTTAAAAAGTTTTGCCAACTGGTTTCGTGTAATTAAGTCTACCAAGAATAGAAATGGTATCATAGTTTTTATTTTAAGATTTTGCATGTAATTTTATAATTTCGCCAAACCTACTAATTTTCGATTGAAGGAAAAGAAAGGTTTGAAAATTTTTTCAACCAGTTTTTAAATTCTTTCTAGTCTATCGCAATTCCGAAAATATAATATCGCTTTTGTTAAAAAAAGCTTAATGATGTTACCTATTAATTCAGAATTTTATGAAGTCTATCAGAAATAAAAAGTGAAATACCATTTCCTTATATCCTCCCCCCCCCCCCTATTTTACCAACTAAGTCCCTGGTTTTGTCAAGTGTAACACAATTTGTCAATGTTAGGATAGAACCTTAGCAAAGGCCCTGTGTGCAATTCATACAGATTTTCCTTTAACCCATAGGCGCCTATAGAAATGATTTTTTTGTTTTGGGGGACGGGGGGGGGGAACTTTAAAAAAGTTTTCTAGAGTGGGCAAATTTTTCACTTGTAACAATTTGAGCTCCGATTTTGCTTTGTAGTGCAATTTTGTTTGCATCATAAGACAATTTACTAGATCTCTAGAGGGGGCAAGTTACCTTATGCAGGGTGTCCACTCCCTTAAAAAAAGAAGAGAAAAAAAATTCAGTGTTCACCGGCGACTAAAAAGGCAACTTTTGCTACTAATTTAAAGATAAGGCAACTTGGGCAACTTTTTTTGAACAAAAAAAGTCATTTTCATATACTACTTTCAAGTTCTTGGCTACTTGCACCTTACTCCAGGCGACTAATTTGAAAATCAAATTTCGGTTTTTCACAACTCCGCATTCTTTTCAAAGTTTGCGAATGGTCGTTCATCAAACATTTCATCCATTTTTTAAAATCGTATAATAAAAAAATATATACTACATGCTCTGTTATATAACGCTTGAAGTTTTTAATTTATCATTTTATTTTGTCTTTCTTAAATGAAGCTAAATATTATGTATTCAGCTTTATATTTCTTTCTTAACTACAAAATCATGCAAAAATGCTACTATTTTGGCAACTAAAATTAAGAAAATGGCTACTAATGATACTATTTTTTCCTCCGACATTGGTGGACACCCAGCTTACGGGAGCCCACGCTGTAACCATTTCTTTGGTCTTTTTCGAGTGGCTATTTCTTCTAAGTCCCCAAATTCTAGGTTTTTTCCAAGTAGTTGTGTCTTCTAAGCCACCAAATTCTAAAACTTTTCTAATAGGTCGTTACGAGAAGTCAGTCACTTTTGCCATCAGTGCTTCGGGAATAATGAATTAATTTGTCACAAAATGCTAAAAGCTGACAAACTGCATTCAAATCTTTCACTTTTATGACAGGTACTTTTCTTTAGAAAAAGTTATCAGATGTTCGTTATATTAAATTCGAACATTTATTCACCTATTCCAGGCATCTGGACAAACTAAACACTGCGACCGAAATGGTTGAGCCGGAGGACATGTTAGAGACAAAGTAACTTTGAAATGTCACCTTCTGAAAACAGAAGGTTTACGTTTTGAAATTGAATTGGCAGCGCTGTAATTGAATTCAAATGAATAAAAAATATTCCCCCCCCCCCCCAATCGGCTGGCACTTGCTCATCAAACATTTTTTCACTACTAAGGCCGTATTACTGGCCATTTTATTATTATAAAGCACATATGGGCAACCGCTGGCCCGCGGGCCGGATGTGGGCGGATCCGGCCCGCGGAACATACCAAAATCCTCACAAACCATTCAAAATCCCATATAAATACCAATTATACAGCACGCAACTTCGCTAACATCTTGAAGTTTGGCCCGCGACTTCACTAACTTCCTAAAGTTTGGCCCGCAACTTTTCAAAGGTTACCTATACCTATTATAAAGGTCTATAAAAATGTATGTACAGTACACAGTGGTACCGGCCACATCGGGACCGATTGGAATTGATTTGAATAACCGAAATCCGAAACAAACGGCGTTACTAAAAGTAAAAGTGAATTTAAGGAAAAAATCAATAAATTAAATCATAAACAAGGAGTATATTAGTCAATAGTTTAAAGTATGCACATATTTATTAAAGGATAAAGAAGAGAATAAGTGAAAAAAAAGATATACCTATTAATTTAAAAAAATTACTTCTTGGAGGGAAAATTGCAAATTAAAATCTGTTTTAGGGGCATAGCAACTCAATTAATGTCTCCAACTGACTCTCTAGGGGGTAGTAGTGTGTCGGCACGAGATCACATATGCGCGCACACACAACACCCGGCAATTGAAGGTCAGTCAAATGCGTCCTTTTTGGCTGAGCTGGATTGCGCCGCACTCTACCACCTAGAGTTCTCTGGTTCTCAACCAGCTACCGCCGCACGGTTCCCTACAATTTCATTACTATCTATTTCTGTACCACACTGCATAATTATCGATGGTTAAATTTGTCGTAAAATTATTATTTTTTTTCTCTTATCTTTCTTAAATCACTAAAATATTTCATGCGTGAGAAAATTCACCGCAAATTTAAAATAATTTTACTTTTTGAAAATAAAACTGTGATGACGTCATTTAAGAAAATCTGGTAGTGACGTCAAAACTTCAGGTGTAATTCTTTCTATATATAGAATATGTTGGTTAATCACGCCACAGAGTAATGTTTCACAAAATGCCTTTTTAAACCACACCGAAGAACCAATTAAAGTTTTGCTACCGTATTTATGCACGTGTAAGAAACTGCAAAGTAAAATCATTCCCTTATTTAAATAATTAAGTCATATTATAGTAAAGAAAAATAATCTCGGTCTTTTGCGCTGAATCTCAGTCTTTCAGAAAACGGTCTGATTTATTCTTTTTCCTTTTTTAACGTGGACTCAGGACTTAAGTAAAGGAAATAAAGCTGATTAATTAATTTTCAAATTAATTACTAAGTATTTTTTTAAAAAACGCTCTATAAATTTGAAATCTCTG
This sequence comes from Cheiracanthium punctorium, assembly GCA_038373885.1. Classification (NCBI taxonomy): domain Eukaryota; kingdom Metazoa; phylum Arthropoda; class Arachnida; order Araneae; family Cheiracanthiidae; genus Cheiracanthium; species Cheiracanthium punctorium. The sequence goes on along the minus strand of JAWZYV010000816.1, from coordinate 397,705 downwards.
ACAAAATTTGTTCATTTTTAAAACTGCTAGAATCGCCTTAGTTAAAATTTAAACAACATCGAATGTGCGATTGTAACACCGCCAAATTTCCAAACGCTTAGCGAGGTTCAGTTCATTTTTTTTTATCTGAGGATCATCAGGTTGCATTTACTTTTACAGGTTTCATGTAGCTTATCGCAAAATTTAAACCAACTTACTGATAAATGCATTCAAGAATTAAGTTATGAAAATTCAAGTTAATGAAAACATAGTATTTGTTATTTAAAACGTTTATTTTGGCAAGATTCGAATTATAAAATTTAATTAACATCATTTTGGCTATTTGTGAAATTTTCAGTGAGTGAAGATATCCCGCTGCTGACAGCAGGACAAAATAAAAAAAATATTTACTCAGTATTTTACCCACGTGTTTTATATTGGTAAAAATTTCAGCACATATTTAATATTGGATAAATAACAGTTTTATATAGAGTGTATCACAATTCCCTACCGGGTTTAGAAAGTTTATAAAAATATTATATTACCAATGCAGCAACAAAGTTGAATTAATTGGAGAAAGAAATGTTACAAGTTTTATTTCACAAAAGCCCGATATATGAACCTTTCGTGACAGCGACGAATTTATGCAATTTTGTTGGGGGCGTGGACGGATAGTTAGTTTCTCGAATCATCAGCATCACGAAACGAGGACAGATTATTGGGGGGGGGGTGAAGGGGCGACAGCCCAATTGAGAAAAAAGAAATTAATGTAAAAGATCTTATTTTACTTCCATAAAATGGATGCATATGTCAGTCTTCTAACTAACCACCCCCACCGACAAACTAACTGCTCTCCCCCCACTCCCGACAAAATTGCATTAATCCGTCGCTGTCACAAAAGACTCACATATTGGACTTTTGTGAAATAAAACTTGTAAAATTTCTTTCTCCAATAAAGTCAACTTTGTTGCTGTATTGGTAATATATATATATATATATATATATATTTTATAAGCCTTCCAAACCCGAGAGGGAATTGTGATACACCCTGTTTAGTAAATATTACTAATGCATTACAGTCATTCAGCGTAACTTTGATCCGCATTTCTGTATTTTCATTAGCCTCTCTCATCTTTTAATATAATTTTCAGACTAAATAATATAAAATGAAAGAATAAATCCTAAATTTTAGTTTAATCTATGTAAATCAATAAATGCTGATGATAAAAGCAAAAAACAATAGGGGATTTACCCGGGGCAAAGTTACCCTGCAGTTCGGGGTTAACTTTGAACCAGTATCAGAAATTGAATATAAAATACTTTGTTTTATTCAATTTATCAGAAAGGACAAATTTGAACTAGTAAAATTAAGTTTCTAAATATCTGAAAAATCATCAATTGCAGTTTTCAACATCACAAAGTTTGTATATTTTAAATAATATCATAAAGACTATATTAAGTAAGAACAGTGGCGTAAGAATCGATGAAAATATTGAAAAAAAGACAATTTATTGTTCAGTCTGTACAGTGTACATCTTGTAAGGAAAATCTTCATTCACTTTTATTTTGCTGTCTCGCACGAGTTCGTATGGTAGATGACTTTGGACTAGCTCCTCGTGTTCTTGCTATGCCTCTTTCTTCACCATTCATTTTTGGTGCTTCTGATATTGTTTTTTCTTTGATAGAACTTTTTCCCTCCCTCAACTGATATTCTTTTCCAACAATTTCAGGTAGGCAGAATTTTCGTGTTTTGTGAATGACTGCTAAATCACCACCTCTAAAGCCTTCTAAGTAGTTTTCGAATTCGCTCCCAATATTTTAATTTATTTAACCCGAGTTCACATACAAGGGAAGATTCCATATTGCAACATGCTAAGAGGATGAATACCTGTGAACGGAAAACCCTTTATCAAGTTGGCAGATGCGGTTTGTTCTACAATTTGAAGAATGGCTTTCAGCAACTACGCAGGCGATTGCTTTTGGAAGAACTACTGTTCGCCCCTCCTCTCCACCTTTAGTTCCTTTCCAGCTATAGCTAAAACCTGGCGACAATGTGTTCTCAGACCAGAGAAATATGCAACATCAAGTGGTTGTAACAAGGAGGTGGAAAAAATATCATGTAAATGCCATTTTCCTGAGCAATTTTTGATACTTTTGACACATGTGTTGACATGTTAGCACCAATTAGTATCTTTTTTTCTCGGCTCTTGTCTTTCTAAAGGAAGAAAATGGTTTTCAAAAACCTGGTCAAACCAGTGATCAAAAACCTGGTTGGCAATCCACCCTGATTTTGAGATGTTGAAACGCATCTCTTTAGGTCAGGTATGGGCAACCTTTGGAAAGTTGTGGGCCAAACTTTAGGATGTTAGAGAAGTTGCGAGCTATGCAATGTGGGATTTTCAGCGGTCTATATGGGTTTTCTATGGAAATTTGAAATGCTCAGTGTGCCGGATGAAAAGCCGTGGCGGGCCGCATCCAGCCTGCCTGCCGGGTGTTGCCCATATGTACAGGTACTCAAAGTTACATTGAAAATGTGGTAAAATGATAGTGCCTTTGTTTTTTGATTTTTAACGATTGTCAGCAAATAAAGAACCATTAGAAAGTGACGAAATCATTATTCTCAGAAAATAATGTATCTGCTAACGAAGTAAATTGATATTTTAAAATAAATAAAAACTTTGTAAAAAATACACATAAAATGTTACTTATGTGTATTTTTCAGAAAGTTTTCATTTATTTTATCATTTAACACCAGTATTTTAAGTGTTTCTTTACGTAAATTGGTATTAACTTGTAGAAATTAAATGATTTGTACAACTTTAACCCTTTATCTACTGAATTAAGAATTGAAAAGAATATCATCTTGAATCTATTTGCTTTATTTTTGTTATAATTAGCCAATAAATGATAAATACTGATTAATGTAATAAAAAAGAAAATTACTAAAAAATTAATAAGCTATACGTTTAATGACTGGTTTTATAAAGAGTTAAATAGTCTTTTTCAAAACAGTATAGGGCATACAAATCTCTAATACTTTGTAGATCTGTAATACCAAGTAATACTTTGATTGACACACTTTTGGAAAATCTAATCCTTTAATCATAAAGCAGACGTCTGAAAATTCACTAATGCTCTGTTTTGGGGAGGAGGGGTCTCAAGAAAGAAAGTGAGCGGAAAGTTGCCTATTTAAAACAATCTACTCTAATAGAACATGCAATCGTGATGCAAGCTGATTAAATGAAGTATTTCGTAGCGATTTTTCAAAGGAATGACTACACAATGAATAGATTTTTCTATTTAAAAAAATTTTTAATTTAACGGTACTTCTAAGTGCCGTCAGTAGTTAAAGGGTTAAATCAGTATTAATATAGAGCTTGCAAACAATGCTTCAGAAAAACAGCTGAATGGCTAAACTGACTATGTACTATGTTGCTAATTTATATTTTAAAATACAAAGCAGAAAACCAGTTTCACAGTCTTGTCAACAGAGTGCAGCTGTGTATCATGAGCAGCTCTGTAAAACCAAATGCACTGAAAAATACTAGTAGGTGGTGCAAAGTTTTACCCTATGGCTCAGAGTTACCCCGAACGACTGTTCCATTATGGTGGGTGCTGCTACCTGTAAAGAAATGTGCCAATTTTCGTAGCACTTTCACCGTAAAATGTTTTGAGATACTGAAAAGAGCAAAGTCATCCATTCTATTACATTTGCACAGCTGTCAACAAGTACGGAATATAACTAATTACTTTTTGTAGACAGTAATTTTTTTAAATATTTTCTTTCGGAATAATAATCAGCTCTTACGTTTAACAGAAAAATTTTGCTATTTTCTAAGCCAAAAAATACTGTTTACGAAAAGTGGCTAGTTATATTCCGTACATGCTGGTAGCTGTACTTTTGACTATAAAGTTCCCAATTACTTGATAGTTGCCTTAAAATTACCACGACAATGTAAAGAATGATTCATTAAAAATAAATATTTTATGGCTATTTGTCATCAATAATACAATAAAATTTTATTTTAAACCTGTATCTTCGAACTTGGCAATCATATGGCATTAGGATTCAACATGGCAGTAAATTCTTTTTTAGCCACTATTAGAAGATTATTTTAACTTTTTATTCATGCTAATAAGGATTTATATAGAAGACTATTTTAACTGTATATACCTGTTTTTTAATAAACAAATAAAAAAGAAACACCCCATTTGAATTATTGTAAACCAATATCTAAATGTATTGATTGGGTTTAAAGCATATATTTGTTGCTAAGGATACGCCCTTCAAGGCAATTTTTGTATTCTAAACACTGGCTGTAATTTGCTATATGTCACTCGAAAAATAATGAATTTTCGTCAAGCATTTCAGTCAGACTATTCAGCAAAACGACATCATTAGAGCAATAGCATCTTTTTCAAAAGTCTCTTAATATAGTTAGTACTAATTGGCTACATGGCTTGCTTTAGCTAACTGATTTTCCCCCGAAAAGAAAATGTATCTTTAAAATGATGTTTAAATGTATAGTCAAAACGTTATGAAAAAGTTTTGATGTTCCAGTAGCAAAATTTATAATTTACGCACCAGACGGAGTTTCTCGATTTGTACTGAAAATGCTCCCGAAGGACACTTTTGAGTAGTTTTTTTTTTTCTCGAAACCAGCATTTAGAAATTAATGAAAAATTTCGATTATTTTGACGAAAAATATTTCATCGCAGACACATCATTTATTTTTTAAAAATTAATTTAGAACATTGCAATAATTGGCAGTTAAGCGCACTGCCTATTTATGACAAGTATGTGCCAGTTATATATACTTCGGTCATGTTTAGCAATTATTGGGCTGGATATTGATTCAAAGAAAAACAAGAAGAGACGTGTTGGGAAAATGTTTCAAATTTTAAACGTGTGTTTAGTTTTATGGTGCTTTGTTCTAACTGTACAAACTATGAACACATTGTTGAAGTTCAGTTTGCCGAACTTTCTCCTCCTCCCTTTACTTTTCTTTTCATGGCTTAACTTGGTTTTAAAGAGAAGGAAGCTCGAAGAGCTAATGAAATACGTAAAATCAAAAGAAGTTTGGAATTCTACAAGATTCACAAAGATATTTCTAGCATTCGGCTCATTTGTTACATTACTTATGCCATTTGGATTCTGCGCCGCTTATATGAGTCTTTGTGATGATGGTTGCTCCTATATCACTTTAGGGTACTGGAAAAAAGACTTATCGCTGTGGTGGTATATATGTTTCCCAGTCAGTGGGTGTATATTTGCATATGTTACATTTTTTTTGCCCATAGCCATAAGCTCCGTTTTCTGTTTGCTTTGCTATTTCCTGAAGCGAAATATATTACAAATCAATTTAAGGAAAAATCCAGACCTCTTGGATGTTATATTTAAAGAGGACGATTCTGATAATCTTAGGATGGAAGTCAAAAAGTACATAGAAACGTGGCACGTATCCAAAATGGTTAATGATATCTTTCGTACGACTAACTTATTCTTAATGTGTGCCGAGCTCATAAGAATATTCGTAGCCACTTTTGGTCTCCTGAAAATGAATACTAAGCATGGGCGGCTTATATTTGGGATGGAACTCATTTCAAACAATGCAGAATTCATAGGCTCAGTCATGTTTGCTTCCGAAATTCCCGATTCTTTTGAAAATGCTAGATGGTATTTTTTACATTTGCACGAAATTGCCTCTTTGCAGGATAATTTTTCGAATTGTAATGCGATAACAGACAAGCTTCAGCTCCTTTTCTATCGCAAACCGTTCGTTCTTACTGTAGGTAATTTTTTCAAGTACAGGAGAAGCTTGATTTTTACAGCTTATGGAGTGTTATTTACCTATGGAATAATAATCTATACTCTGTAATCTTCGAGAGTCAACTTAAAATTGGATAATCTTTCCGTTTATTGGAACTTCATTCTGTATTGCCACTACAGATCTCACATCCCTTAAATGATCTACTACGTAAGCACTTACGCTTGTTTACATGTTTTTAGATATAATTACCGTTATTGTATTTTCGAATACAGTGAAAACTTTGTAAAACGGTACTGTCTATAACCGGAAACCGCCTATAACGATATTTTCTCTGGTACCGACGGAATTCCTTTTTACTCAATGTATTTTGAACATACCTACAACAATATTCACGCTTCTGTCTTTAAAGATAATTTAAATAAATAAAAAAAATTGTAGTACGTATAGCTGGAATTTGTTTTATTTTGTTAAACACTATCTGTGGTCTCTAGAGTGTGTGATAATATAAAAGATTGCAGGACAGGAGTGAAAAAAGTTAGTAAACTTTTTCAAGTCATAAAGCGCCTTGTTCTTGGAAGTTTGCTTTTGATTGGTTAAAGCCTTTAATCTGTGATGGCGTGGCAAAAAACATTGACAATTGATTTTTATTTTCAGTGCTATCTATTTTAAAAATAAAGTTAGACTTTTGTCTGTACATTACTTGAAATTCAAAAATTGTGGGCTTTCTATCCGTTTCAAGCATCTGGGAATCCAGCACGACCGCCAAAAAAAGTTTGTTTGTCTGTCGTTCTGTCCATACCATTCTGTCATCACGTAAAAATGACTGAAGCGAACGAAACGAAATTTGGCGACATGATAGATGGTCACGCAACTAAAACTTTTGGGTGACAAATTTAAAAAAAATTTCAATTAGATTTTGAAATTTTGCGAAATTTGTTTCAAACTGTGTAAATCTTTGTTCACAAATTACGTGAGAATGAAAGCGAATAAACGACTAAAGTGAATGAAATGAAATTAGGTGACATGATAGGCGATCACTGAACTTAAACTATAGACATTGCATTTTTTGAAAATTTTGAATGAATTTTGAGATTTTGCGAAATTTTTTTAAAAGTACATACATATTTGTTCGAACAATACGCAATAACGACTAAAGCGAATGATGTGAAATTTGGTGACATGATAGGTGGTTGCTCATTTTAAACTATAGGCGTTGAATTTTTAAAATATTTTGATTACATTTTGAAATTTTCGCGAAAATCATTTTAAAATGCTTAAATTTTTGCTCCAGAATCACGAAATAAAGACGACAAAGAATGAAACGAAATTTGGTAACATGATAGGTGGTCATTCAACTGCTCTAGGCTTCCAGTTTTTCAAAAAAATTGATTAGATTTTAAGATTTTGCGAAAGTTATTTCCAAACGCTTAAATATTCGTTCATGCATCACATAATAACGAGTAAAGCGGATGAAATAAAATTACATAGTTACTGTCTGACTTGCAATCTTTTAACAATGCACAAAAGTTATAACGTTGTTTTCTTTATTTTTGCCAATATGTTATTTCCACTCTTTGTACTCCTACAATGCTGACGAAAATTCTGGCTCTTTGGAAATCTGCATTACGTACAAACCCGTCAACGACGGGTACTTCAGCTAGTCTTATATAATAAAATCGGAGAGTAAACATTGACGGGACTGAATAGCTTTTTGTTGTAATTACACAGGTCTCGATAGATCAATTCTTTCAATCGTATTCATTGGAAGGAATCCAAAGGTACCGGATCTGATGAGCGTAGCGGCCAAAAAGCCGAGTCCACCATATCTAATCCAGTGTCCAATGTAATGTTTCTAACTATTTTTTCTTGTACTGGGTGTGGCGCCATACTTTGTTTTTTTCTATTTTTCTCGTAAACTACGCGTCGTATGGGTACAGTACCTTGGGCATTTTTTACTTCCTTGTACGTAGTATAAGGAAGTAATGTGATCCCGAAAAATTTTGGGGGCCAAATTTCGGCAAAAAAACCGATTTCGACTACATCTAAATTTAATTTAAAATTTTTTTTCGATGCATCTCATCGTAGGCTAGCATGCACGATCATATTAACGCGTCTGCAACTCATTTTGATCAGCGGCGAGTCTATTGTGGCCAGTTTTTCCATGCCATCTGTACGTACGTACGTACGTGTATGTATGTAACTCGCATATCTCAAAAACTATTGGTCGTAGAATGTTGAGATTTGATATTTAGGATTGTTCTATGATCTAGTTGTGCACCTCCCCTTTTGGTGGCAATCGAATGGATAGTTTATGTACAGAACCGCCCAAAAGATTCGAAATACATTACGCTCTATGGGCCGAAATTCATTAAACTCGCATATCTCAAAAACTATTAGGCGTAGAATGTTGAAACTTTATATTTAGGATTGTTGTAACATCTAGTTGTGCACCTCCCCTTTCAGTTCCATTCGACTGGATAGTTTATCTACAGAACCGCCTAAAAGATTCGAAATACATAACGCTCTATGGGCCGAAATTCATCAAAGCGTTTTTTAGAGGTATTGGGCTATTTCAAACGACTCAGAAGTGATATATGCTGTAAAGAGTTAGAAAATGAATTTCTCCATTTAAAAAAGTGTCTTTATCATTTACAGTTCTGCTACAGGAACACTCAAAAGATTTCCAATACATTACGGTCAATGGCAATTTTAAGGGCATTCATCCATTTCAAGCACAATACCGTCCTACCACATAAGTTAGGTAATGGTCCGACCACGGTCACGTGCCTCCCTCAAGAACTATGCCAAAAGTCGCCAAGCTTGGCTACTTTTGGTGTACGTGTGTGCATATTTAACTCTCAAATCTCAAAAACTATTATGAAATTTCATATATAAGATTGTTGTAACATCTAGTTGTGCATCTCGATTTTTGGCTCCAATCTACTGGAGAGTTTATTTACTGCCACCGAAAAGACCACCGAAAAGAATTTGAGTACTTTAATGTCTATGGACATCTTCAATATAATACAATTGTAGACAGTCATTGTTTGGTACATGCCCAAAATCTCGCCGTCTGTCCTCGACCTTGGCGAGTTTTGCCGAAATGTCGCCAAATTTGGCGATAGTCAGTCATTTGGTCCATGCCCAAAGTATCGCCATTTCTCATCGTTCTTGGCGAGTTTTGGCGAAATATCGCCAAATTTGGAGATAATCTGTCATTGTTTGGTCCATGCTTAAAATCTCGCCAAATGTCGTCGACATTGACGAGTTTCGCCGAAATATCGCCAAATTTGGCTCCAAAAATTATTTCGTTTTTTGTATAACTCTAAAACTTTAACTCGTAGAATTTTGAACTTTTGTATTTAGAACTATATTATAATATCTAACTGTTTTCAATATATTTTTTGACAGCAATCGACTGGGAATTTATTTACAGGGTGAGCCAAATGACTTTAAATACATTAAGGTGTATGGATGCATTCAATTCATTGAAAGTCTGTGGTCAATGACTACTTTGGCTATCCCCAAAATCTCGCAAACTACCTCAAGTTTGTCGGATTTTGGTGAAATATCGCCAAATAAAGTGTCAGAAGGAAATCTTTCAAATTGAACTCAGCTTGGCGATATCGAAACATTTGGCTAGAAATCGCTAAACCTTACTATTATTGATACTTTATCTCTTTCAAACAAATAAGTTTAGAGGAAGTGCGTAGAAAACATTTTTGATTTAATAGACGTGCAAGGAAGTCATGCGTTGGAAACATCAGATATTTTTCTTATGTACTACCAAAGCTCCCAACGAGAAATCTGGCTGTGCAGAGTTTGGGCGGTATTTATGGGACGCCCTGTATATATAGGGTGTATCAAAAGTATTACAATTCCCTCCCAGGTTAAAAAATATATATTGCGAATACAGCAACAAAGTTGACTTTATTGGAGAAAGAAATGTTACAAGTTTTATTTCACAAAAGTTGAATATGTGAACCCTTCGTGACAGTGACGGATTAATGCAATTTTGCGGGGGGGTGGGCAGTTAGTTTGTCGGTGGGGGCGGTTAGTTAGAAGATTGACATATACATCCATTTTATGGAAGTAAAATAGGGTCTTTAATTTCTTTTTTCTGCTGCTTTCCCCTGTAGTCCGTCCTTATTTCGTGATGCTGATGATTCTACAAACAAACTGCTCTCCCCCCACCGACAAAATTGCATTAATCCGTCGCTGTCACACAAGGTTCACATATTGGACTTTTGAGAAATAAAATTTGTTTCATTTCTTTTTCCAATAAAGTTAACTTTGTTGCTGTATTGGTAATATATGTATTTTTTATAAGCCTTCGAAACCTGGGAGGGAATTGTGACATACCCTGTATATATATATACATACATACACACAACAACGTATTTCGTCTGAAAAACATTACTTTGATTTTCCCTTCAAACAAAATATCGATTTCAGTAGAAAAGTTATCAACATCTTTAATAGAAAAAAAAAATTAACAGAGAATAATGATATATAAATAACTCAATACCCATTGATGTAGAAAAACATAGTATGCAGTATTTAAGAAGTTAATATTAATGTTTATTCTATTTGAAATGTAGAAGTGTATTATGTTATAGCTTGATCAATCATATTCTATTATTTGAAACTGTTTCACTGATTGATCTCTGACAGATAAAGGAAAATGTGATAAGAATTAAACCCAATTATACATTTAATTGAATTCATTATTTCCAATGTCGTACAATTTCCACCTGACGTAAAATAAAGACATTATATTTATATTTCTGAAATATTAATATTTTATTACAATGTTACATTTAGAAAGTTAAAGTTTTTTATATTTTTTATGCTTCTTGATTCATTTTAACTATATATTGCGATCAGCTTCATGAGGATGTTTTTATGCTTCTTGGATTACAAGTTAAACACAAGCAAAAATGAACAGGAACTCCTTCCCCCCCCCCCCACATACACACTGAAGGAGGGATTAACCGTATTCAGCGGGGACTCCCTCTATAATAGCCTCCCCCCCTTCCCAAGCATCGCAACTCAACTCTCAGACCTTTCAAAACAACTTACATTTCCCCCCCTTCTGAGCACTTAAAAAAAAAAAGGACAATGGTCAGTTGCACCCGCGCCAATAGCTGCTGTTCAAATCGAGGGGGGAGTTGATCGGTATCTTTACCTTGCTCCCCCTCGAACATATGCTACCACTGGCCCTCTGCGATACCCCAAAAAACATCACTGGGTCTGGCCGTCCTGTAGGGGGCCCCACTAAAATATGCAAATGCTGCCCCATTCTGAGACCCAAAACACATCTTTGGGTCTGGCCATCACTGTAGGGGGCCCTTCAAAAATGTCCTAACGCTGGCGCTTTGCGAGACTCCCCCCAAAAAAAACATACTGTGTCCGGCCATCGCTGTAGGGGGGGGGGCTAGAAAATATGCTAACGCTGGTCCTTTTGCGAGACCCAAAAAACATCACTAGGTCCGGCCATCGGTGTAGGGGGCCCCTCGAAAAAATACTAACGCTAGCCTTTCACGGGACCCCAAAAATAAACATTCTGCGTCCGGCCATCACTGTAAGGGGCCCCTCGAAAATATGCTACCGCTGGCCCTTTGCGAGACCGCAGGGTTTCCCTATGACTGTCCTCCCCCTCCCCTCCATATCGAGGGTGCAACTCGCTCGTGGATTAAATTCATCAGCGGTGCAACTCGCCCTCTTCCGGTGCAAATACCCATCCTCCCTCCCTTAAAAAAAGAGATATGCATTTCTCTCTTCATCTTCCTAAGCACGAGTCTCATCTATGTCACATCCTTGTCAGATTACAAGGGAGATAAACATCTGTTTTATTCTGAAGTGTCTCTCAAAGTAATCAGTATCATTCTAAAGTGCCGGGACTGCTGCGGAATAGTAATGAACCGATTTGGGGGGAAAAATCGTACTGACGGAAAAAAAGAGTTCTGTCTGCAAGGTCAAAGTGTGATTTACCTGCTGAGTGTTTTATTGTTTGATTTCCTGTTTTCCTGTCCAGCGCGAGTTTGATAGACGGTAGATTGAGCGCTCCTAACCTCCGGAAACATCTGCAGCTTTTTCTTTTATTGTTGAGAGAGCTTTCAGCTCTTCTCTAAGTCTACTTTAAAGAGAAAAGCGCTAAGATGTTATTGGAAGTTTTACGTCTTGTTTTATTTACTCGTTCATTACACTTTTCATGATAATAACAACAATACCGGATATCCCCCCAAAAAAGAGACGCTTTGATAAATGAATTGAAGAAAAGCAGATGCTGCCACTGGATTAACTCCAATTTTGTGTGTCAGAAAAATGTTTGCTTTCTCCCTTACGAAGAACGGGTAGTCAGCTAGATATTTAATATAACGTAAGCTTAACCCTTTAACGCGCAGTGTTCCCGCTCTGGGAACACCAAACTCTGACGTTTTGACTGTTGCCAGTTACGAAGAATAGATTGGATTTCTATAAAAATAGTAGCGGGTGACATAGCTCCAAGAGAATCCGTTACTTTTTAGCACGTCATTTCCCTTAAAAAAATTGTCACGATTATTTTTAACAGTACTGACATCTACTGAAAAATGGAAGAATGCGAGAACAGCTGGATAGATTGCCCAATGCTGAAAAAAAGGGCAGCCATCGCCATCGCTCGACTTAACTACCAGCAAGATGGCGGACGATCGAAACGTTCATCGCGTGCCACAGATCTAGAGACCCTTTTTTGACGACAGCCAGCTGTCCGCCATCTTGCTGGTAGTTAAGTCGAGCGATGGCGATGGCTGCCCTTTTTTCAGCATTGGGAAAGGGTTGCTCCTTAAAGGATTAAGGGAAAAAAAATCTGAAATCGAATAACGTTTATTTATTTATTTTATTTTTTTTTTGTGATTCTTCAAATGAAACGTAAGTAAAATTAAAAATGTTGGTGGAACGGTGGCTGAACCAAGAATTTTCAAATACGAAGCATTCTGAATGAAGTATGCCTTGAATCAATTTTCCAACTTTAGATTGCAGACCAGCGGCAGATTTATCCCCATCTGCAAACTTCACTAAAATAATCATTATTGGAAATATTGAGCAAGTAAAAAAAATGGTAAAAAAAAATAGGAACTAAAAAAGTTTAAAAAAAGTTCGAATCAGGAAGTAAAAACAAAGAATGTAGCTTTTTTTTTTTTCAGTTCTCCATTCAGTATCTCTTTGAAACTGTCTCTGCTCGTAAAATTGCATGGGAGTTCAAAAATCGTTTCTAACCGTAGAAATCTGTTTCATTTCATAAAACACATGTGAAAAAGTAAAAATCCGAAATACTTTCATACTTTAAATACGCACTGAAGTGCTATATATTAAAAGCGTATGAAAATCCAAGCGTCGTCCCTATTTTTCATCCTTATTTCATTAAGTTAGAAAGTGTATCATTATTCATGAGTGTGCGTCTTCCTTGTTTCATAAATCACTTCTTTGGAATTGAAACATATATTTAATTCGCTCACTAAAACTGTTTTACAATCTTATCTAAGCATATTCTAACTATGCTTTTATAAATACTGTTTGGAATATGCATCAAAATCCATGAATGCGCCGTGTTTGTCTTTCTTGTTCCATAAAGCACTTTACAGAGTTAAAATCTACACTAAAATCCCCTACTAAAACTGTTTAGCAATCTTCGTCAGGCATATTCCAAACATACTTCTCTTGTAATAAACCGTAAGGTTTGCAAGTTTCTCGCGAAATATGGAAGATATCGCTAAGCCAGGTTCAGCTTTTGGGACTTATTTTTTTGGCATCAAACTTGGCGATAAATCATAAAAGAAATGCACACCTTGGCGACTTTTAGCATTTTATTCTCCCTCTTGCTATTTTTTGCAAATCCTATTGAAAAATGCAAAGTAAGCGTGTTGACGCAAATCATGTTCACAGAAATGTCCACAAATTATGTCGACAGAATATACCGGTGTGAACGGAATAGCACTCTAAATAAATAAATAAATAAATAAAATAAAAAATAAGAAAATCTGAAACACTTGCAGATTTTAAATACGCATTAAAGTGCTATATATTAAAAGCGTATCATAATTTATGCGTCGTCCCTATATTTTCCCCCTTATTCCGTTAAGTTGGAAAGTGCATCATTATTCATGAGTGTGCCGCATTTTTCTTCCTTGTTCCATAAAACTCATCTTTGGAATCAAAATCTATCTTAAAATTGCCTGCTAAAACTGTTTTACAATATTCGCCAAGTACATTCCAGCTATACTTCACCGTTTTAAATATTGTTTCGAATGTGCATCAAAATCCATGAGTGTGCCGTGTTTGACTTTCTTGGGTTGATTCCTACTTTATCGCACCGACTCTCGCCAAAGTGGCGATAATTAAACATATACAGTTACATTTTTATTTATTTTGGGTTGCCAATTAATGTAGTTTTATTAAGTGTCTTCAAATTCCTTAACTGGTGCGTTCATCGCCCATTTATTCACTTTAGTTTTCATCTAGTTCTTTTGGGAGCGTTGAAACTTGTGCATAACTCCTAGAGACCCATGACTACAAAGCTCGCTAAAGTGCGGGGATTTTTTTAGGTTGGCGAGAGTGGGGGCGTTAAAATAGAACTCTTTCTTGTACCATAAAACACATCTTTGGAATCGAAATCCATCTTAAAATCGCCTAATAAAATTATTTTCCAAGCATATTCCAACTATACCTCACCATTTTAAATACTGTTTGGAATGGGCATCCTAATCCATGAGTGTGCCGTGTTTTCCTTCCTTGTTTCATAAAACACCTCTTCGGAATTGAAAATCGCCTACCAAAACTGTTTCACAATTTTCGCCTGGCAGAGCCAAACTATACTTCACCTTTATAAGTACCATTTGGAAAGTGTATTATAATCTATGAGTGTACTGTATTTGTCTTCTTTGCTCCATAAAACACTTCTTCGAATTGAAATCTATATTAAAATTGTATACTAAAGCTATTTTACAATATTCGCAAGGCATTTTCTAACTGTACTCGCAATATATTTATTATAGATTGTCACTTTTGGCACCAAATTTAGCGAGCAATTAGTAAAAATTGAAAATCTTGTGCGACTTTCAAATTTTTATTAACGCTCGACCCTCCCCCCCCCCTCCACGTTATCTGGCAAACACATTTGGAAAGATCTTCACCGTGGCAGTTCACATCTACAAAACCTGTCTAATAGATCACGTAGGCAAAAATGCGTAGAACAAATTCTGGGATTCAGCGAAATAGCACCCTAGTGCTAATAAAAGAACCAACAATATTGCAAAGAAATAAGTGTAATTCAATACAAACATTTTTTATTTTCACGAAAACAAACCATTTATCAAGATTACTCTTCAAACAAACATATTTAAGTCTAATCCAGTTCATCACTTTGCATGTAGCTATCACTCACTTGTCTTTTTCTGTTTCTTTCTCTTTTTTTTTTAACCTAATGCAGCGTCAAACACACATCCATCATACGGATGTATGTCTAGTCACGAAATTTGAACAATGAAAAAAATATGCAAATACTTACATCTTTTTTAAAAATTGTTCTAATTTGTTACGTAACTCAGTCTCCAATTATTACGGTTCCTAGAACTTTCACGCAACCACTACAAAAAATCATTACAAAAGGAACTCATCTCTCTCCCCCTCCCCACACACAAATTATTGTTTAGATGAGGTAGGCATGTAGCACCATCTAAATTAGTTAAAAAATAAATAAATAAAAAGGAATGGATATATGTGCTCAGACGTGATCAAAAACTGATTTAATTTCTTTGATAACAGCAATAGGTGATTTTTTTTTTTCTAGTTGGTATCTGAAACCACGAAATAATAATTCGTAGAAAAGGAACATTAGTGGTAGTGTGATGTTGCAAGGATATTATTTGGTTATCCCTCCAGACCAATTCAGACTTCGTTATGTTTTGTTCGTTGAAACTCAATTACCAAGGAAAGCTTTTACCAAACAATAATTGCTTCCTAGAACGCGAGGTCCAGGTGATAATTGCGTTAGCGGAAGCTGTCCAGATCATTTTACAATAACTGCTACTAATATATTTTCAGTGAAAAGCTTATGTTTTGTTCTGTATTGATTTTAGTTACGAGTTAGTAAAAAATGAAATGAGGTCGATGAATTTCTGGATTTATTTGTAAATTTGTTTTCTTAAAATAAAGTTGTGAAACAAATTCTTCATAATCTATGCAATCAACAAATGTAAAATATGAAATTTGAATAGATAGTTTTTTTAGTCGGAATTAAATAAACATTTTGACGTTAGTTTCCCTGGATAAAATCTCTATGATTGCGTCTACTTTTTTTTACCCCAAATTGATTTTTAGAGAAACAATTACGCATTCTAAATATATTTTAAGGAAAAACTATTTTTATCTACAAGCTTAATGATTTTCGGGAAGAAATATTGTAAAGTTTATAAAAATGAACGCGTTTCATCTAATATCAGTACATCATCAAAAAAAGTTGTACCTTCCGCATGGTAAAACTAGTTTCAAAACTGTAGAAAACATGACTGACTATTTATTTTATCTCCTATGTTTGTTTTGTCTCCTATTTTTTTTGGTCTCCTATATTTTTTTTTGTCTGCTAAAGATCTACGGAATTTGATGCTATAAAAGTTCTGTGCAATTTAGTATTCTGTAATTTCTTCTTACTTGAATGATAAACTGTAATTACATCATAGACTACCATCACAAGAATGCAGTAAGTATAGTCTTCAGTAATAACGGGTAAAAGAGAAGCTTGTTTGTCAAGGAAGTGAGAACAAGTTTTATTATGTGAGCTTGTGATAAAAATTAAGTTATGTTTGAATATTATAGAATCTTTCAGAATGTTGTGAAAATTTGAAATGAATGTCATTATATTTTAATTATCTTGCACAGCTTCATTATATATATATATATATATATATATATATATATATATATATTAAGTAAAATGTGAAGTATTTAAATGAATTTATGTCTTACATACAGTGGTGGCCAAAATTGTGGACACTTTTAGAAATGTTTAGGTTTTCTAACTTTGGCTGCTCATAGAAGTGCTACGTCTCATAAAGTGCAAACTCACATATAATTTTAAGGAGAATTTAATACTGATTTCAATACACAAAACTAAATTTAGATATGTGAAATAGAATATACATTATAGTTACTTTAATCTGAAAAACAAATACAGTGATGAAGTGGATTGTAATTTCAAACTTTCCAGGTCAATCAATGTTATTTTTTTGAGCTTAAAAGTCTCATTAGCTCAATGAAACATAGATGTGAAGCTGTAATAAATAATTAATGCAACCCTGCAAACTGCTGATAACTCACTTCAATCTTCCATATATAATGTATATTGAGAGTTAGAGTCGTTTAATTTTTTTGTATTGCAAATATTTTAATTTTGTCTTTTGTATTGAAATCAGTATTAAATTATCTTTAAAATGATCTAAAAGAGTTTGCGTTTTGTGAAACATAACATTTTTTATACGTATACGAACTTAGAAAAAAAAAACAACTTTCCAAAAGTGTCCACAATTTTGGCCACCACTGTATACAAATGGAATGTTTACACTGAGCATCTGATCTAATTAGCCTGCACAAATTGCTTAGTTTTTCATCCTAAAAAACTTGGCAATTCGATAGAAATGTTTCAGATTTGTATCAGATAGGCAAAAGATACGTTACTTGATAGGAAATCATTTTACCATTCACTTAATTACTAAGTTTAAAACTGTAAAACACTTTACTTTCCCACTCTAGAAAATATGGCATTTTGATAGAGATGTTGAAGACTTGTAGTAGATAAGCAAGACACGTTATATGCTATGGAATCATTTTAATATTAACTTTTGAGTTAAAAATGCCCACTCAATAACAAAATATTAATTTCACAAAGTTTTTATATCGACAGAATTAAGGGTAAATCGAGCGATGTGGAATATCTTATACCAAACAAAATAGCGGAGAAGCAATAATTTTTGCCTACACCATAATGCCCATACTTACCATTAATGCATGCGATTTTTCAGGAAAACATAGTTTATACATTGAATAAAGATTGTAATTGACATTAAATAAAGAGTATTGATATTTCAGGAGGAATTCGCAAATGCAATCCACCGATGTTTTAATGCAAAAATATTTTGAAGATGACATGAAATAAGTATCACATGTTTTTCATAAGTATTTTTTTTTCTTCTAAATTCAAAAGAGTGACTTATTTGTGCATTAACGACCTATACTATTGCTTAAAAGTTTGTGAGAATACATTAATTTACGTTTTATGTATGCCAAATATTTTTTTCAAAATCATTTTCAGCTGCTTTGGTTTTGTCAGTGCTAATTGGTGAACGAAAAAAAAATCTCCAAAATGCAATTGCTAAACGCACCAAACTTTAGAAAATTGAGCAGTGCCATGTTACAGATTTTTTTTAAAAGTTTCATAATTTGAATAGGTTTATCCCCTAGTAGCAGAACTAGTTCAAAAAACGTTTAAATTACGTTGAAAACACGTTTTTTGACGTTAAAAAACGTGTTTTAAACGTCTTTTAGACTAATTGTGCTACTGAGGTCGCTTATTACAGTGTTTGAAGAGACTTTCTGAAAAATCTTCGTGTCTCCCACGCAACTAGTTCTAAAATTTGTGTGCTCGAAAGCAGATTTAAAGGCATAATAAATAAATCTAAGATTAATTACTAGTACGTTATACACAGTGGTGGCCACGCAGTTGTGGAGACTTTTGGAAATGTTTAGGTTTTCTAACTTTGTATGCTAATAAGAAGTGCTACATTTCATAAAATGCAAACTCACACATCATTTTAAAGAGAATTTAATACTGACTTCAATATAGAAAACTAATTTAAATATATGTAATAGAATAAACGTTATAATTACTTTAATCTGAAAAACAAATACAGTGTCGAAGTAGACTGTAATTTCTAAGTTTCCAGGCCAATCACTGTTATTTTTCTGAGCTGAAAACTTTCGTCAGCTCAATGGAACATCGATGTGAGGCTTTAATAAAAAATTAGGGTTACCCTACAAACTGCTGATAACTCACTGCTATTTTTAATATCTAATGTATCTCGATAATTATTACCGTTTAACTTTTTTTGTATGGCAGATATTTTAATTTTGTTTTCTGTATTGAAATCAGAATTAAATTATCTTTAAAATGATGCAAAACCGTTTGCATTTCGTGAAGCATAACATTTTTTATACGCATACGAATTTAGAACACAACAAAAAAAATAAGTTTCCAAAAGTGTCCACAATTTTGACCACCACTGTATCTATGGAGGTTGATGTTATCAAAATCTTAATAAAGCTTGGTTTTTGGCGTCATGTGTTGCCTTCCGAAGAATATACAGCAGTGTATTCCAGTGCTACTGGTCCTCACACTTCAGACGTCTGCCATGTTCAGTGCCTAATCTACTCGGCCATGATTGCTCTTTTTTTTTATTTGTTCTATAACTAAGAGAAAATGTTCGGTAGTCTTTCGTCACCCATTTTTTTAACATGACTATTCCAGATTAAAGTCACTTTTTGCAAATAGTTTGATGCAGTAAAATATATTCGAACAGATTAGATTATCTCTAATTCTTTCTCTATATGCTTTATCTTAAATTCTCTAATTAGTTTTTGTTGGGAGTAAAAGAACGCCTTTGAGCCTGACTGCGTTATGCAGGGTGTCCGAAGAACACTGACATAGACTTTGATTCCTTAAATATTGATCATACACATATACAATGACTTACAAAGTTACGTAAAGAGAGGTTCAGAATTTCATGGTGTCGATTAAAATTTTCCAGAGATTAAAACTCAATAAATACAAAATTTAATTTTTTTATACGGTTCCCGTACAAAATAATTCCCAGATAGTTAAAGTGTACACAATGCATTAATTAAATGATGTTCAAAATTTCAGCCTTTCATCATAAAAAGGATCAGAGATCTGAAATAAGTATATATTGACTTAACCACTCTTCAATGACTCTCAAAGAGAAAAAAGGTCATGTCGGAAGTTATAAGGGGCTGTAGACAAATGTAACAATGATTGCATAAATGCAAACAACTTTGCTATTATTGGTAATGTATAGCCCTGTACCAACTTTGTTTAAACATATCACTCAGTCTTGATTGATTTCGATTGATATGATGTATGGTAGGTGATGTACAGCTGCGGAAAAAAAGGCCCCCTTGCTCTTTATTTCGTCGTCGTTCGTCGTACAGCAAAGTCATATATACCATTCGTTTGCAAATAATGCATACTTAATTTACTATTAATTTAATATGCCTAAGGGGACGTCATATTTAATTCTTCATCAACTTCGTTTTTCTCAATGGCAACACTGTATTTTGACTTTATTAAACAAAAGAAAACCTTCAAAATTACCCTAAATATAAATTTTCACTAATTTTCTGCGATAATTTCCTGAAATATTGCGAATTACTTTTTGCGCGTTTTTAAGGGACTTTCGGCAAATTGAAAAACGCTATTTGTAGGTTCCGAACTTTTCGCCTTTCATTCATTTCGCTCGCGAGAGTCAAAAGGAATAAATATTATTTTAAAGGAAAATATTGTTTCCATTTCTCTTAAAGCTTTAGTACTGAGAATATCAAGGGTAGAAATTAGAATATTTAGTCAGTGGTCAAATGACCCGTGAGTTCATAACTTCCTTGGTTCGTATACATGATTTAAAGGAAAAATGCAAAACGACTGCTCACTACTTTGAAAATCTTTCTAATTTTGAAATTGTTATTGAATATTTGAATGTTCTCTTAGACAGGTGAAATGTTGGTAGGAGTGAGAGCCTGCTCTCTGCTCTTCTGACTACAAGCATGAATGTTACTAAGCCACGGTCGAACTAGAAGAATGGTTTCATGATTGAAAAGTTATTTGTTTGAATTTCATGTAAAAAAACGCAATTACTTTTTTGTGCCGACCCAATATTATCACTGTGTTTATTTTTTAACGTTCTTCATTCAATATTATCGTTTGCAATGTGCAATATTCTTATAAGACTTTTGGCGGTATTTTAATTTATTGTCAGATGAAAATTTAGACAGAAAAACGTGATTTAGAATATTTTTCGTATGTTTGATAAAATATGAGGAGGTTCAAAGACCTAATGCTTCCAATATTAAAAAATTGTTAGTTTTAATTTTCTTCATATTTAGTTTTTATTGTTAGTTTTTCAAAAATAGGACGCTGTATTAGAAGACATACATCTACTGCATCTAATTCTATACCTGGAAAATATTTTATTTGGGGGGATATGGTATCGGACGCAACAATAGACGCTTTATATAGAATCACCACCAAACTGTAAAAATCTCTAATTTATTTGCTTCAAAATTTGATTTTTTTAAATACCGTTATCTTTTACTGTTTTTGCACAAAAGAAATCTAATTTACGTTTATTTTACTCAATTTTCAAAAAAATTGTCACTTAATAAATTTATATATGGTCCCCTAACTGTGGAAAATAACACATTTTATTTAATATAAATTAAACTACTGAAAGTAAAAATTTTAAATTTGCAAAGCCATGTAAAATCACTTTTTGCATCTATTTCCATCAAAATTTGGCAAGATTGCTATTCACGATTATTATGAATATTAATTTAATAATTCATATTTCATATTAATATTTTATTAAAAAATATAGTAGTAGTAAATTATTTTTGGGTCGTTTAGTTCTAATTGTACGAATAAAAGTCAGCTTCTTATTATCAATATTATATGAAATATGAATTAAAGTATGAAAAAATATTTTAACATAGTGGGAGGGGGATTTTGGGTGCTCATAACTGACTCACTTTCAGTTCAAATTCATTGAAAATTGGTATCCCGGGTTAAAATGAGCTAAATTTTGGAAATATGAAGTGAAATCTAGGGGTTGTTATTGGAAAAAAAGAAGTTGGCACGAATTTTAATATGGAGACGGTCCCTTATGCAATTTTTATGTATGGCAAATTAAAGTGTACGTATATCGTAAACGATTGCCATATGTAACTTTGCTGTATGACGAACGACGGCTGAATAAAGTACAAGTGGCCCATTTTTTCCCCGCAGTTGTACATAACTTATGATTGATTTTGTGCATCACCTAATCATTATATGGGGCACATTTTACTTATTGAGATTTTTTTTGGTAACAATTTAGATTTAACTTTGTTAAATCTAAAATGTTTTAATTGATGCCATAAAATTCTGTACCGTTTTTTACCCAACTTTGCAATTTATTATATATATATACATGATAAATATTTAAGGAACCAATATAGTAGTTGCTGAGAGTTATGGTAAAGGGACAGATATAATTATTTAAAGTTAGTATCGCGGATTATGTTTAAAGAAAACCTACATGAAGGGTATCTGCTTAGGGATAAGGTGCCTTAATTGGGGATTTTTTTAAAGTTTCTAACGTGTATTCATGTTACATCTTGAGAAAATCGCCCCAACCTGTAGACCGTTAGATCGACAGCCACGCTGTTGGCCAGAATCCTGGACCTTCACACTTCAGCCATCTACCATTTTCGGGGTCTTAACCACTGGCCAGCGGTGGGACCGTCAATTAAAAGTTAGAAAACTCTATTTTGTTCTGAAAAGGGTAACAAAATAAATAAATAAATAAGTAAATAAATATTAATTAAAAATATGCAAATACTTATTGAATCCTTCAGAATAATTCATCAGATATGGTCAAAATAATTCTGCCAGAAGCTATATACATAAAGGAATACACTTTAACCCGATGTTTACGGGTATTATGATAAAAATAATTAAAAGCCAAAAGATTACCCTCCAAAGATAGTGATTTCAACCAATTTTCCTACTTCCGCTGTGAAGGTTGAAAACTTAACGTCTTCAGTGTCGTGATAGATAAATTTAGCGACGAATTATAAGTGTTTGTTTGTTTATCGATTGAAACATTGGCTAGAGAATATTTTTGTCTGTTCTTAACAATCAAGAATTCTCAGGTGTTTAAATGCTCTTAAATGCAATTGTTCAGAGGTTAAAAGTTCTCATTTAAGCATTCTTTTACTTTAGGCAAATATTCTTTTAAGTGATTAAAAAATATCTCTAAACGAATTTTCAAAATTTTTTCAAAATTAAATCTATTAATAAAACGAGATGTTTTAAATGTGTCAGTGTTTTGTTTATAATAATTCCACGAATAAACTTTCATAATTATTATTATATTATTAATATTCTAGACTAAATTACTTTGCTTCTGGATTCTCTAAAGCAGCGGTTCCCAACCTTTTAACATTGTGCTCCCCTAAACAAAGAGTAACTTACGAAGGCGTCCCCATCACATTCCTAATCATACATGCAGTTTTTTTAGTCTTCAACAATGAACATTGACTTGCCCTTTCTACGAAAAAATATTATCACTAAAGTTTGAATAAACATTTTAAGCGAAAATAGATATGTTTTGGAGTAAACATATGAATAAATTAGATGATTTTTGAAAAATATGCATGATCACTTTCTATTGCGTCCCACCGGTTGTGAACCGCTGCTCTGAAGACACCTCTCACGAGACGATGGGCTGTTTAGTTATGCGACAGCGTGAAAAGGCTAACTACCAAATTCCTAGTCCGCATCAGCAACTTAGTACTGCTTTAACTATCGATATAATTCGACATTTTAAAACTGAATCAAAATCATTTGTTCCTTTTTCACCTTCCGAAGTGTGTAAAACACTGCACACTCGGACTGTTGCCCTGAAGAAGGGCTGCCCAAGAAGTTGGTAAAAGGTGTCAAAATCTGTACATTCAGCAAGTCACTATCCGCGTTTTAACCCTTTTATGCGCGGTGGTTGCGGCTTGAAACCACTTAATTTCAGTCGCTTTCGCTGCTTGTGTCACAAAAAAGAAAAATAGTTATTTAAATAGTCTTAAAGCTAAAAATGGGCAGCTGTTGCCGTCGATCTATTTAACTATCATGGACATGACAGTTGGCAATGCGCGCCCGCCACAGTCAGCAATGTCAGAAAACATTTAGCCCTGTGGCACCAGGTCAACACCTTCTAAATGTAGAAGGCCTAACAACTGATGCTTTTACGTCATCACTAGATCCTCTTATATGACGTCATCACAGTTGTGTCTTCAAAGTAAAACTATTTAAAATTTCTTGTGGATGCTACAAATTTCCGAAAATATCTTAAATTAAAGATACAATACCTTTCTGATACAAAATAATTCATTGTGATCTACTTCTGTATCGTATTATACAATTAGTGCTTGTCAAAAATCGTCATTTCGCGTTAAATACCTTTTTTTTTAATCTAACATCACTGAAAAGTTTTATGAGTGAGAAAATTCACCACAAATTTAAAATAGATATACTTTGTGAAAGTAAAACTGTGATGACGTCATATAAGAAGATTTAGTGATGACGTCAAAGCTTCAGTTGTAAGGCTCTCTATATCTAGAGGGTGTTGGTCAGATCGGCGATTCGGTCGACCATCATTTTGACGGTAGTTAAATGGATAGATGGCAAAGACTGCATTTTTTTCAGCTTTGGGCAGCCTATCCAGTCCGTCTTCAATATTGATGTGAAAATGCTTGTGATTCAAAGGGTTAAAACTGAATTAAAAATCACTTGTCCCCTTTTCACCTTCCGATCCACAGAGAAATGGAACTCTAGAAGTGTGCAAAACACTGTATTCGGAATGTTTCACTGAAGAAGGGCTGTCCAAGAAGTTGGTAAAAGGTGTCAAAATCTGCACGTTCAGCAAGTCACGATCCGCGTTTTAATATTCTTGCACGTTAGAATAATAAATCTCTGGGCTAGGCTGGAAAGGGCTGCGATGAAATCTGAAGGGAAGGAAGATGATGGAAGGATTCCCAGAATTTAATAAAAATGGTAAATTCTAAACCGCCGCATTAAACGACCTTTGACTTTGAAATGAAATAAAAAAAAGAGAGTTTAAGATGCGGGTGATGTTAATCTATGCAAAAAAGGGAAGCTGAGTGTATTTAAGAGATTGTTAATCAGGTAATATGAACGTATTTCCCCCGTGCAGATCGATGGTATCCAGTTACTTCTATTTAAATTTTTTTTCAGAAACATCCCGAAGCTTGAAATTAGCCAAAGGGTAGGCACGAGAGCCGCTCCCCTTACCCATACCCCCATTTTTTATGCTTAAAGTGAAGCCTTTTAGTGAAAATATTTTGCCTTTAATATCCTATAATATAATTGCCTTAATAACCTATTTTTGCCTGCAATAATTTGTGTAAAACTACCATTATTGTATTGTAATACAATTAACCTATTCTTGACATTTCTGTTTTTGTTTTTTTAATTTTTGCTGAGTTCCAAACTAAAAAAACCCTTTTTTGTTACTTTTTAAAATCTTTTATTAATGACTATGTCATTTTATCTCTCAACACCCTTTATTGAAAAATGTGTCCCAAAAATGCGACATAATTTTACATGTATTTAAATACTATTAGTTCACAACAGCTTTAATCTATTGTTACAATATTTCGTAAGCTGTAGAATATGATTCACATGTATTTTTTACATATATTTAAATACTATTAGTTCACAACAGCTTTAATTTATTTTTACAATGCTTCGTAAGCTGTAGAATATGCTTCACATGTATTTTTGTATAAATAGGTTACACTCATAAAAATTTCAACATAGGGTTACCAGGCGATATACGCGAAAGATGAGCGATAAAATGGCATAGTCAATTAATATCATTTTAATACGACAATAATGAAGCTAAAAACTTAGGGGGGTTCAGGGGGGTCTCCCTCTGACGAGGCTCGAACAGCAGAGATTTTTTTTCCCCTTTTACATATTGCTGTTGACATAATCTATCTGTAATGTCAGTTTTAATAAGGTTTAAAACGCTAAAACCTCTTTTACAGTCCATTGTATGCAGTGGGATGCTTATAGAATACTCAACAAGAGAAAACATTATTGGATATTCATTCGTTTCTCATTTTAGCAGTGGCTTCTTTTTTTCGCATTTTAGAGAGTTTCTTTGACGTTTTGCTACAGAAATGATAGTAGCCTAATCCCTGTAGCTGCTATCCTAATAGACACTTACGCTGATTCCTGACTCACTCATTCTGTAACATTTCCGAGTGACCACTTCATGATAAAAATTTTACCACCATTGCTCCAAAAAGATTAAAAAGTTGAGCACAAAAAGCACAACAACATCTAAACGGTTTGTACGATCCGCTGAAATTTTTTATAATTATGTATAAAAATATAGAAAACAATCTGCGCTACTTTAAAAATCTGAAAATCCACCCAGTCCCTCATTTTTAAGCGATTTTTGCTATTTTCAGTTCCATTTTATTTATGAGAGTAAAAAAAGTTCATTATTTGCGTGACAAAATTGGAAGCCACAAGTGACAATTGCGTCATACTGAAGTAATGTTTATCGCAGGCTTCATAGTGAAAATTGCGATTCAATTCGTTTAAAGTAGTTTTTCCAGATTACACAGTTTGATTTTTTTCCCACTCTGCATGAAGCATAACGTGTACGTAGACGATAACGTGTGGATGATAACGTGTAGTACAAATTTCTGCAGAAATGCTTTTTAATTGCAGCAGCTGCGTGCCACAGTTAATGTGCCAAAGTTAGCAACCTGATGTTTTATAGTACGATTGCATTATTTAATACGTATCCTTGGTAAGAAAAATATATTAGAAACAGGAAATGGCTAAAATATGCTTCAGCCCACTGCAAGGCGAACTTTTTTTTTTTTTTTTTTTTTTTTTTTTTTTTTTTAATGTGCCATAAACGCACTGTGAAAAGATCCGAAAAATTTTGCTTTTCGCGCATGCATTGTTATTTCGTAAACTAGCTACTGCGTGACATACGTAACCAGTAACGAATAGGCTTGCTGCATTTGACGTCATTGAACTGTTCATTTGGATTTTTTCGCGTGTGTTATTGTTATTACGCTAATGTTTGCAACTAGCTGTTGCCGTTCCCAGCATAGAAATATCGTCGATTTTGGTGCCGCATGCGTTAGAGTATTATATAAATAGATACTGTTATAGTAAGTAATTACATTTTTCAGTTCGGCTCTTAACAAATCTCAAACTATATTGCTCATGTAATTTCTTTTGTTTTGCATTTTTTTAAAATCATGTATACGGATCAGTGATAAATGTTACGGACCAAGGAAGTCATGGAGTCGCTGGTCCAAAGAACAAGTGACTAAATATTCTAATTTCTACCCCAATACCATGTACACGATACTCTCTCTTACAAACGTATGGTTCTTATTTATCGCACCCAATCTGCACAAAAAGAACAAAAGCACGATCTAAAAGTAAGCATAAGTTATACGATGTTTTGAATCGTAAAACAATCTATCAGATTTCATTGCGTTTTACAAAGCTATTATCACATTATTATCTTCCCTAGCATGCTAACCAGGATTTAAACATTTCATTCATGCATGATGCAAATGTAATATTAAAAAGCAGTCCACGATTAGAGCTTATTTTTTTGACGCCTTGCTGTATATTTTTTCATTGAATTATGTTTACTTAGCATTCAAAGACGTTCCTCATCTTTTTTTACCGCAGTTTTAATGAGCTGGAATGTTGATGCATACAAATATGTAGAATACGCCGCTTTTGAAAATATTTATTCATAAATAATACTTGAATTATTGAGGTGCAGGCGCCTTACTTGCAAGCATAAAATATCTTTTTCAATAATTTAAAAAATTGAATTATTTATCGACGGAAGTAGGACGTAAAATCGTGTTTAAATCATTTTGCATATAAATGAAAATGTTTATAATGTCGTAAAAGGGCTCATTTTCACTTTATCTATGATGGAATAATTTTTGCGTACGGGATAACGCCTCATTTTTTTGAACTAATTGAGATGAAAAAGAAAATGAATAATTGAATTCTGTATGTCTGCATGTTTTGGCGAAAAATTTCGAGTTCGTTAGTTAAACGGTATCGCAAACTCTCTCAGACTAGGAAATAGAGTAAGAAAAAAAAAAAGACTCTCAGTGAATGGACAGATTTTCAGAATTTTAGAGTAGCAAAATTTCTGGATACAGAAAAAAAAGCATTTTATGCATCTATTTGCATATCTGTGCAAAACTTCAAGCAGATTCGGTAGTCAGCATTGGGGACTTTGGTTTTCAGAGTCGAAAATTCTGAGATGCTAAAAAAATTAGAGCATTTATAAATTTTAATAGTTTTCGAGCAGCTGGGATTTTTTTGTGACTTTTTCTGCTAACCCATCCTTCTAATAGGATTTATATAACGGAGTCGAAGACGTTGTCTTTCAAATAGCGAAAAATCATAAAAATCAGGAAATGGGCGATTCTAATCAAAAATTTATTAAGATTTTTTTTCTATATTTACTTTTTTTGCATACAAAATTTTGAACCAAAGGGTGGAACGATGCCAAAGACACTTTCAAAATTAAAAATTATAAGTTAGATTTACAGACTTCTAAAATGGGTGGTAAATTTTCGAAATCTTATGTATCTAAGATTTCCTCCAAAGATTTATGAAAGTTTTTTGAATAATTTTACATACTGTACCAAATTACTAGCTGATCAGATTTTATGATTTATAGATTAACTGGTTACATAATAAAATCTTAAAAAAAAAAAAATCCGGTGTATAAAGTAAAAGATAGCTAGCAAATTTATCTTATTTTCAATAAAAGTTAGTTAAGAGAGGAAAATACGTAAAATCAAAACTGAAAAAAGTAGAGGAGAGGAGGTGATTATGGAATACCATTTACATTTCTAACTGTAACTTCATAGATTTTTAAATAAAATCCCCCAAAACAGCATGAGTACATGCTATAATGAATCGTAATGAAATGTCAATTGCAAAGAAATACACAATTTATTTTGTTGTTATAGAAAAAAATATTTAAAAAAAAAGTTACGAATGGAGTATAATATGGAATAGTCGGGTAATATGGAATAGATGGTTTAAACCGATGAAAAGCAATTCATATTGCTTCATATATAGTTATTTGTTACTATAAAACAAATTTTTACGTTTTGTAGTTCAAATCATTATATTGGAGTCATTTCTGCTTCGAGTCGATTTAGAAAAGTTGTAGATATAATTTTCTCTCTTTGCTCCGGTACAGTCATGGTGAGCCCACAGAGAACAGCTGGATCTTTGAATCCAAACTTATCGCCGTTGATCATTAGAGAATTTGTGACAAAAGATGCATTCAGCGTCTTTGTTTTCCGGGTTTTTAGTGGATGACATGAAATCCATTACAATATTACCCAGTATTCCATAATACCCGACACGCCATCTCGGAAAACGAACCTTTAAAACTAATTGGCAAAACACTGTCATCTAAAAAATAACCACGGTAGAACAAACTACCATTCTCTTAGTGTACATTATGAGTAACATCCATGTTCATGTCACGTGTTTACTAGTAAGTTAAAATGTTTGAAAACTTATCTACAAAAACTCTTGAAAATCACAAAACATACTTTGTTCTGTAGCGAGTGGTACGGCAACAGAGAGCGGTCAACTCTTACTGTATTGTAAGACGGGAATCTTTCTTGAGTTGTTCATGGTATTAACTTGTGGCAATAACAACTAACAGAGACAAAAACTCGGTATTCCATATTTCCCCACTATTCCATAATACCCTCCTCTCCTCTATATACAGAGCTATTTTTTTAATGCTATTATTTTGTTCAGTGACGATGTGAGATACTAGCGACTTAGTAATTAATACATTACAAAAATAACGGCATAGAAATTGCGTCAATCTAACTATTTAAAAACAATAAACTAAGTTCGGAGGCTCATAAATTCAACTTTACCGTACAGAAGTTAACCTGCTTCTTAGAAAAAAATTCTGAAACCAAATTTTAACTACAGAATTTTGTTTTGTACCTTAGTTTTCAGGCATTTAATTTTAATCAAGAAAATGTATCCCCTGCATATACAGGGTGTCCCAAAAAATGCGGTAACACTAACACTCTATCCGTTAGAGATAAGTGAGCAGTGCAAGTTGGAAAAATGTCCAAAATAAGCTAGGAAAAAAAGACTACTTTAAGAAAAAAATTCCTCTTGTTAATTTTCAAAAAGTTGCACTTTTTAAAATTTGTATACGACCCCGGTAAGAAAAAAATTTCCAGTTAGTAAAATGTTCCTCATGCACTAATGAGAGTTGATGTACAGAATTGAAGAATTATATTCTAAGAAACTGTCAGAGATATGTAGATAAATATTTGCTGACTTAAACCGCTTTTCAATGACTCTCGAAGGAATGATCGCGAAGCAAATGATCGCGTTTCGGGGGTCATACAGAAATTAAGAAAGAAAATAATTTTTTGCTCTCTAGAAACAAACGTTTACATTCAAATTTATCTATAGCCCCTGACCATTTTTGCTTAAAAATATCTCAGAGACGTTTCATGATAAAAGCCAGAAATTTTGCATATGACCACATTATATTTTACTGATTGGGAATCGCACGGGGTTGTTTACAAGTTTAAAATGTGCAAATTTTAAACAATTAACGAGAACGTTTTCTTAAGATATTTAAGAACAGAAGAATATAAGAACATTTTTTTCCATTTACATCACCCACTTATCTATAACGAATAAAATATTAAAGCAATTTACCACCTTTCTGGGGGCACCCTGTATATATTAAAAAAAACAAGAACTCACAATCAGCACAATAAGAAGTATTGAGTCGTAAATTATGCAGTTGCTTTCTCTTGTTGATACTGATTAGACGACAGTCCAAAAAAAAAAAAAAAAACCAAAACCACAACTGAAAAACACATTAAATAAATTACAATATCGAGAATAAAATGTCATTAGTGGAGCAACCCAGCATCTTAATTTCTCCATTTATTCCCCAAAACAGGCAACCCTTGCTTTATAACATTCTAAACACAAAAGATTTGCCATTTTATGCCATGCAGCGTAGCATCTAAATCGCCTATTACAAGCATTTCAGATTTAAGGAACGGTTCATCCATGTCTTTTTTCATTCAAAGGGCGTTGTAGGAACAAACAACATATCTTGTTTCAGATGGCAAGCTGATTTAGTACCGACTCTCTGATGTTACTTGCTCAGCAAAATTAACTGTGCTTTCGTTTACAACTTCCGGAATCATGTCTTAATTTCTAAAGCCGTAGCATATGACATTTCTCCTGAGAAAAGCTACTGTGATATAAGAGCTAGCGTTAGTCACCATTCTTGTATCCAAGAGTTGTGCCAGTTAAAATCAACTCAGCATTTATTTATCATTAGGTAGTGGTCTACCTTTTGTTACGAATTTTTGGGGTAATCTGCTCTTTGGGGTAATCTGGTCGAATAATTAAAATTTCCATTTTATTGCATATAAATCGGTTAGCTAGAACGCGAGATAGAGAGTTTCGGGTATCGCCATTGTTTAACATAGTGTTTGGCGGCTTCTCGCCAAATATTGGCGATATCGTTTAGCTGAATTATGTTTAGGAGAGAAAATTTTGACGCCAAATTTGGCGATATTTCACAAGATTTTAATGATGGTTTTTTTTTTTCTAGAAATAGGGAATCCCGTGAAATTGCTAGAAAGTCCGGAGAGACTGTATAAAAAGGGTTGATCATGCCCCAACAGTTCAGTTCAGTTGCAACTCTTGCTGTGAATACGTTAGCTGTGAGCCAAAGTGCTTTGTTCCTTTGTATTGCAGTATTATAAGCGACGCTTTCTCACTTGTTTTGACAAGCCTATTTTTTAAAGCTGTTTGCGAATTCTTCATTGTCATATGCTAAGAAGTTCTGCTGGGGAATTTCCCCCGAGACTGTGGAAGAATTTTATTGTATGCGGTATACAGCATTTGAGAGGAAGCTTCTGTGAACAGCTGTCATAACAGATGTTGTTGTTGTTGTCGCGTCTGCGATAGGACCTAAAGTGGACAAAAGGTGGTCCACACAGATGCTATTCCTTATAAATTTCTGTGAGTTAAAGTTCGCTCGTCGAATTTCTAGAGTTCGTCCTGTGAAGTGGATTGATAACTAGAACTTTCCATATTCCCTTTGCTTTAAGCTGCGAATCCGAAAGCTAAGAAGAGTTTTCTGCAACAATGCTGAGTAGTTTTACCGTTAAGATGCAATTTTCTTCTTCTTTAATTGATGAACTTTAAAATAAGTGGTTTTTTAGTATCAAACTACTCCAAACACTTCGGTTTGACGGTCGCAAAATACTCAAATTTCCTTCAGGTATTTGCAATATGATACGACAGGACGTGAAGTGTGGCGATTTTTTTTTTAAACTCGGCAATTTTGCTAGTTGTGTTTTGTCTTAAGAAGGAAGTCGAATGCCCAACAGTTTTAAGTACAATAGATATTTATTTTTATACTGTTATTCTCTAGTTAGTATAAAAAGATACCGAAAAAAATTCTAGAATAAAAATGCCAATTGTCTCCTTGAAAACATCGTTGAACTTACTTTTTTTACCACCAGAGTGCCATTAACTCCAGGCAAGGATTTTTGTATACACTACTACTATTAATCACTTTTCAAGTTTTGCCACATAGCAACGGGGTAGTAAAATGTTTAAATTTGATAATGTTGACCATTTTTGTCGATTTATCGCCAAGTTTGGCGTCAAAAATTAAGTCCCTAAAACTAAATCCATCTTGGCGATATCGTCTATATTTGATGAGAAATTGTCAAACCCTACCCTTTTTTCCACAGGAATATTAATTAACATCCATAAAGTTATTAGTGTAAATACAGATGAAGTATAGTTAGAATATACCTCGCGAGGTTTGTAAAAGAGTTTTAGCAGGTAATTTCAATATAGATTTCAATTCTGAAGTAGTGCTTTATGGAACAAAGAAGACTACTGCAGACTCATGGATTATGACCCATTTCCCAAAAGTATTTATAAAGGTGAAGCATAGTTAGAAGATGCCTGACAAAGATTTTAAAACAGTTTTGGTAGACGATTTTTAATATAGAGGAAGTCCTTGAATCCATGGGCCAAACTTTAAGGGTATTTAAAATACGTATAAAGAAGCATTTTTTTGCATAACAATGTGGCGTGAGAAATGAAAAGTGTAGATGATTTCAGCTCGATGGATCTCTAGCTCATTTCCCAAATACTGTGCGTAATTACCTCACTGTCATCTTTAGTCTAAGATGGATTGGAAAAGTTGAACTAATCGCTTGGCCAGCACGTTCACCAAATTAACCAAGTATCGAATTTTTCTTTTAGCCACACCTCAAGGCACTCGTTTACGAGACTCTAATGGCCTCAGATGAGGACCTCATTCCAAAACTTTCAGTCGCTGCTCCAAATGTTCGTGAAACAGCTGGTATCCTCTAAAGGGTACGCCAGTAACTTACTAGGCGCTTCTAGTACTGTGCCAATGTCGATGATGGCACATAGAGCATTTACAGTAAAGCTTTAATAATTTTCTTTGCTGTATTTTCACATACACATTTTATTTATAAACCCTCACATTGCTATGCAAAAAATGCTTCTTTGTATGTATTTTACCGATTCTTAAAGTTTGGTCCATAAATTCAGGGACCCCCTGTAGATTAGGAGAGTTATAGCTAGAATATGCCTGACGAAGGTTGTAAAAAAGTTTTAGTAGGCGATTTTAATAATTCGATATTAATATTAATAATTCAATTCGGCGATAATAATAATTCAATAAATCAATTAATAATTCCAATTCCAAAGAAGTTTTTTATGACATAAGGTCTCCAAATACGGCACACTCATGGATTATCATGAACATGATGGAACAAGAAAGACAAATAGTGCCGACGCATGCATTATGACACGCTTCTAACATACAGCACTTTAGAGCATGGTTAAAATAGGAAGGTATTTTTGATTTTCTTTCTTTTAAACTTTCAAAATGATCAATAAGTACACCAAGGTAGGATGGTGACTAAATCCCTGAACTCAAAAATGGAGGCTTGGAACCTTTGCTTTGGAAGTGGCAATCAGTTGCGCAAACAAGCTCTTTGGGATGAAACACGATTTTTTTCAATTGGAAAACAAAGTTACAGACAATTGGTGTTGGAGTTGAAACACATGCTCCAAGTCAAGATTTACTGGGTTGCTTTGACTTAAGGTTTCTTTTTGAAAGCGCGAGTTTATACTCCGTATTGTTGTGAATTATCCTGGATAATAAGATACTCCCAATGCAGTTCTAAAATAAAAGACATTTCGAAATACAGGTTAAAGAAGAAGTCACGTCGATTATGAATAAGACATTTAGGAATGATTTATTGGCACAATTAAGATCATGCATCTAGTAGAAGCATTAAAATGTAGAGTAACAAAAGAACTGAATTAGTTATTCTGATGGCAAATCATTAAGATGCAGGAGGCATATGTTGTCTGACATTTAAACTCTTAAGTAAAATGAGTTACCGCAAGTGCTACTGTTAGAAAGCATAAATGTTAATTTAATTTGTTTTCAGGTTTGTTTATATTGAATTTTAACTGATTATCTTTGTATCGATAAAAATTAAGTAGTATTTGCATGCTCAAAAACTATTTTTTCAATTCACAGAAATTTTACTGTCAGCAGTGCTGCAGGAATATCTCTGTAATTGGATGAATTTCCGTTTCTTTTTTCTCCTGTCAATTGAAGAGACTTCTTCAGATTCAGCAAAATTTTTTTCACTTCTTCAGATTTTCGGGAAGAATTCGAGGAAGTATAACGTTTCCAAGGAGTACGGAAATTATCCGTTGAAAAATGAGGGATAAATTAGAATGTATAAAGACGAGTTTTTCTGAGAGTATGGCCTTAAGGAATGGAAACTAATATTTTTAATGGAAATGTACACACATGTTATACATAACAATAATGACAGTGCCGATAAATAGTGGTCAATACTAATTTTAGGGAGTTTTTACACTACGTTCCTTCCCACGGTAACGCTAACGTTAAATGCCATCGGA
Organism: Cheiracanthium punctorium; assembly: GCA_038373885.1. Lineage (NCBI taxonomy): Eukaryota > Metazoa > Arthropoda > Arachnida > Araneae > Cheiracanthiidae > Cheiracanthium > Cheiracanthium punctorium. The sequence continues at coordinate 362,989 of JAWZYV010000816.1, read as the reverse complement.
CAATACAGCGCATGTGCACGAATAAATTCCGAAACCTAATTGGTCAAAATGCTCCGAATAGCGGATAGCGTTAGCTTTAACGTGGGAAGAAACGTAGCGCAAAAATTCCCTATTAAAATAGATGCTAGTTCAAAAAATATAGTTAAATGGTCCCAAAGCCGAAAGAGTACACAATGGTTGTTAACTCGAGAGATGGGAACCAGCTATGCCAGAAAATGACTTTAGCTCTGTAGCATGCGATGGGCGATTCGATTGACGGCCATGTTGCTGGTAGTTAACTCGAGAGATGGCAACGGGTATGCTCTTTCAGCTTTGCCACTATGCAAAGTTCTTCTATATAGACGTGAAAATGGTTGTGCGTTAAAAGGTCGATGGCTTTGATCACACATATCGAGCGCCAAGTGCATTTGAGTGCTGATCTTAGATATCAGGGACTTGAGTTCGAATCCAAAAAATGAGGACTGGGAGCAATTTTTGGCGTCATAGTACAATATTTTAAGCTCTACTGATGGACAGGTGTGCTTTCTACTGACAAGTGTGCCAAAGTTATTAATTATATACGTAATATGGTTTATACACTTGTTCACATTGTTTCTCACTTGAAATTTCCTTGTCACTTCCCTATGCCTTACACTCTTAAAAATTTAGAGCAACATTTCACCAAAACATGCTACCAGAAAAGTTGGCTCCATAAATGGTGAAACCTTGTTTCAACATTTGGTGCTTCTCCAAAGTGTGGTTAAACCCGACCATCAAATGCTGGAACAAGGTTTCACCATCTTGTGGAGCCAAATTTTCAGTACCATGTTTTGGTGAAGTGTTGCGCCCAATTTTTATGAGTGTAACAACTTTTGTACACACAGTAAGAACTTTCAGATGAAGGGTGTCTCAGTCATCAGTGTATTTAAAAGAAACAACAACAAAAGACTATAATTGCATGCAGTGTTGGAAAGTTATTGGGATCTAATGAGTTGAGTATTGGAAGCGGAAGGCTGACAGCTTGCTGATGAAGTCAAACTTAAAGTTACATGTGACAGTTGTGGTAGAATCGGGTGGAATTGTCTTAGCAGAAAAAACAATATTTTAAACGAACATTTAAGAAAGTTTTTATGCTAAAGCAATAAGGTAATTCCATCGTAACTATCGTATCACTTAATGATCAATTATTGTTTCCGAATCTGTGCAGAAAATTTACTAACACAGCTAGAACAATTTTTTACAATGTAAAATATTTCTTACTCAAGTATTCAATACCCACATACCGGCAGATTTCATTTGAATCTCTATTTCAGTCTGAGAAATTATTTCAAAAGTCTGTATGTAACATAAAGTAGACAAAAATCTTTACTTCCTTCACTGAAGCGTAAAAATGATCAAAGCTATTCAATAAGAATATTTTTTAAATGTTTTTAACATCACTAAGCAATGAAAGATTATAATAGTAACTATTTTTAACATTAAATAAATTATATAATTTTATAATATATAAATATGAGTGAATGTATGAACAAAATTAATATAAGAACGAAAAAAAAAAAAAGAAAAAAGAAAAATGGTATTCACATATGTAACTGATGTAACTTTTATTGGGTAAATGACATAACAATATCTTTTTTACAAAGACAATAATGACATTTAAGATCGTTTGCGAAAAGTAATTTACAAAATGTCGTCTGAAAACTTAAAAGTACCTCTATCATTAATTGGCTGTGGGACTGAAATATTTTTCACTATGTCATCAGTGTTGTACCATATACAGTTTGGAATCCGAAAATGAGACATTTCTGTGAAACTGACCAATATTGAGAGCCAATATTGTTTGATTTATATGGCTATTCACTAAGTTTTGAAGAAAAAAGTCTGTATTTTTTAAGTGCACTGTGCCAAGTTTTAAAACAAATGTTAAAAACTGAAAAGAGTCGGCTGAGGAATTTCATGTGAATTTTTGAATTGCTGGTCCTGATATAAATATTTGAGCTTATAACTTGTACTACAACTTGAGTTAAAAAATCTTAAGTTATTTCTTTTTACGTAACAGCAAATATTCATAAAGTGTTTTACTTTGAAAGCAAATACGAAGTTAAAAGCGTAACATGTACTCCCCTGCTTCTATGATGTTGTTGCAAAAGATGACATTTGACTAAATATTTCAAAGATTTTTTATTCTTTAATACCTGTTATTTTAAGCTACTCTATAATTTTTGAGATTGAGCAATTTGCCAAATGAAAAGACACAAGATACCGCTGCGGATTTATTCGTGCGATTTATTGAAGCAACCGACTGCCTGCCTGGAATAAACCATGCATTAAACGCACAAAGAATTATCCACTTCAAAAAACTTTTTATGCAGATAAAATCTCGAGTTTTCTTTGTTGGATATTTGTACAGAGAAAATTTTTATACAAGAAAATAACTTAATTTGTGTGAGACATTGGCTATGAGGAAATATTTATATTGCGCACTTTTCAGCAGTTTTAAAAAAAGTGAAAATACAGTTGAACATGTCTTTTTTTAACCTGTTTATCTCAAAAACCTCTGTATCCCGAAATTTTTGAAATTCCGTACTTTAAAAGTCTAAATGCATTTTCATAATTTATTTCGAAAATATTTCCTTCGAAAATATTTCTAATGCATTTTCTTATGTTTATTTCGGAAATATTTCCTTCAAAACTTCTGTATCTCTAATTTCGGATACAGTTCGGATACAGAGTGTTTCCCAAGCCCTGGCCAGTGAGACTTACTGCTGATCCAGGTTTATCAAACATTTTCAGCACAAAATGTTGTTCTAACTAAAATTATAAATGTATAACATTTGATTTAATAAATAAAATACATGTTTGTTGTTGTTGTTTCTGATCCCCGAAATGATCTTGCTAATTCAGACCAAATCCATAATCCATAGACCTCCAGGAAATCTAGAAAGCAAAGAGGTTTTTTAAAAACGTCGCCCAAGGTTAAATTAATGCAGTTTAAAACATGAGCAGGCGATGCCTGGGCAATCCTGCACTTGGTGCATGTCTTAAAATTCTTCTGTCACTGTAGGACAGAGACCGCAAGTATCCTCTGGCAAAACGTGAATCACAAAATTTTCAGTCCTCTATTACCCCCCAAAAGACGAGCAAAACAAAGGCGATCTCTACAATAGCAGTCATGCACAGGTGAGACTTAGAACACATGTTTGCGTAATACTTATTATTATTAACTGACGCTGTACAGCGAAATATTTCTCCCAGTAATTATTTTTGTCGGTACGCAGATTCAAAATGGTTGGAAAACTGGCATAAATGACAAAAATCGATGCCCGAATAATACAACGTTCTTCAACAACAGAAGCTGCACACCGATGCTTCTAAAGAGACAGAAGGCTCCTAAGCTCCCAATGACACAACTCCTCCAGATACAGAGAAGGCCGTGGATGTCTTGGCAACTTTTCGATTGCTAATCTTAGGAAAATATGGGCCACGTGGGATTGATTCACAGCTTTTAACGATAGAATGCTATTAGAAACAAAGAAACGTAGGCGTCGTCGTCAAGAGTTATTGAAAGACTGTTTTTATTTTAAAGGTACGCATGAATATTAAACATGTATGTATAATTAATTTGTGACCATGCGACAGTTTTTTTTTAAACAAATACAATATAAGCAATTTTTAATTGATTACATTAAAAACCTCTTTATCTCGAATTTTTCAATTTCGCGTGAGATTCGAGATAGACAGGTTCGACCATACCAGAGTTGAAAGACGTCCACACATCTGAATTTTCGCTTGACTCATAACTACTTGAGGAACTTTAGCAAGGATGACTACAAAATCTTCAATTTGACGAGCCTGTGATGCAACAAATATTTCATGATTCGTGTATTTTAACCAGCAACTTTTTATCGGAAACAATCCCCTTCCCTGGGCTTCAATCAGGGGCGGATCCAGAAATTACTCAAGGAGGGGGCGATTTTGTACCTGAAACAGGGGATATAGAATGCGCAAAATCATTTTATAATTAATTAATATAATCAATTATACCAATTAATGTAATTAATAATTTTATTGATAAAATCTATATATGAGTGATGATTAAAAAAGACAGGGAGTAGTACCCGTAATACACCCCTTAGAAAAAGGCTACATACTTTTCATTATACTTTCATAATATATTTTAACAGATTATAAAAGATTTTTGGACTTCTCCCAGGAGGGGGCGATCGCCCCCACCGCTCTCCCCTTGGATCCGCGCCTGGCTTCATTGAAGCGTTGTAAATTTTGTTTACAGTATAAAATCAGAAGCTTTTTACGAAAGAAAATTTTTGATATAAACTTCTAAAACTTTTTAATATTATTTAAAAAAAAAGGCTACACAATTTTAAATACATAGGCAAAACTATATAAATCGATTGCATCACGATTCACAATATTTCAAACAATAATTTTTTACATCCTGAACTGTTTTCGCCTGAGGGATCTTATAAAATACTGCATACTTAGTATAGTTTCCACGACTGAAGGAGCATAAATTTAAAAAGAAAAATGAAGACACAGATATCTCCGATATGCAGCGGATGGAAGATTTATTAACATGCTGAGATAAACTTCGATCAAAATGCCCGTTTCCGTGACTCCTTCACAGTTGCAAACTGCCTTCACAGTCTTCGACAAGGCAATCCGTTCGTGATTTATCATTGATATTGACGCGCGAAACGTGATACTTAACTGAAAGGGACTTAAGTAACACGTTACGGTTGAGAAATATTGATGCATACAGCCCATTCAAAAACTGTCTTCATAAATCTGCATCACAAAGTGGAGCAGGAATAAACTTCTGCAGAAGTAGTTATCACTTCATATATAAATGTATAATTGTGATTTATTTTTAATAATAAGGTTTCACTGGTGTAATAGATACATCAAGAAGAGAACTGCTGCTGTTTACCTAGTTGAAAAGTCATGATTTCGACCCGCTTCTAACATCAAATACCTTTTTTTACTTTTTTAATATGCATCAAAATTAATCGCATATTTTTCTTTAAAACTGTTGAATGTGCATATAAGCACAGTTATCAACTGCGACGGTATTTAGTTTACATAAAATAATGTTAGTTTTTTTAACCCTTTAACGCACAGTGTTCTCGCTCTGGGAACACCAAACTCTTACGTTTTGACTGTTGTCAGTCACGAAGAATAGATTTGATTTCTATAAAAATAGTTGAGGGTGTCATAGCTCCACGAGAATCCTTTACTTTTTAGCACGTCATTTCCCGTAAAAAAAGGGTCACGATTATTTTTAACAGCACTGACATCTGCTGAAAAATGGAAGAATGCGAGAACAGCTGGATAGATTGCCCAATGCTGAAAAAAGGGCAGCCGTTGCCATCGCTCGACTTAACTACCAGCAAGATGGCGGACGATCGAAACGTTCATCGAAACGTCAGATCTAGAGACCCTTTATTGCCGGCACAGCCAGCTGTCGTCAAAAAAGGGTGTCTAGATCTGTGGCACGCGATGAACGTTTCGATCGTCCGCCATCTTTCTGGTAGTTAAGTCGAGCGATGGCAACGTCTGCCCTTTTTCCAGCTTTAAGAAAGGGTTGCGCCTCAAAGGGTTAAATAGTTAAATGTTTGATATTAAATTACGGTGTGTGTCACGGGAAAAAATGTTTTGTGGAATTGAAAAAATTTAGATGATTCAACGAAAATATGGTTGGGGCTATTTCAATCGAGTAATTTGTTTGATTTTAAGAAAATTTTTAATAATTAACAGAACATTTCGTTTAATTAACAAATATTTTGTTGATTCAACAAAAATATTTCTTTTAAACAGAGCCTGCAAAAATTTTGTTGAATCAAAAAAAAAAAATTTTTTTTAGCTTTCATTTTATGAAATTTTACTACTAAAAATTATCTAATATATGTTATCATTTTAGTCAGACGGTACAGTGCAATAAATCACAAAATTTATTTTGTTTAAAAAACATAGGTTGTTATTACAAGCTTTGAATAAAAATATCAGACATGAAGTTTTGTTCACTATTACACTGTGTGTGTATTAATTATTCTGAAGTAAATAAATGCAAAAAGTAAATAAATAAATAAATGAATAAAGATCCCGAGAATTGAACATTTATGGGAGGAAAATGTCATAAGTTTGATATATTGAACCTTTTATTGCTCAATCCTTATTGCAACATTCTCTATCTTTAATTGATTAATAAAGTAAAAATTTCCAACATTGTAAGAATACAAATTAAAAAGTTTTTTTGGAAAGTAGATCAAAATTATTAGCAATGATAATCATTAAAAGAATAGTTAAAAAAATCATCTCCTTTAAGGATGAAAGCTTTTGCAACAGAATAAATTCATTATTTACAGTAAAAAATCTATGATAGTTAATTTGAGTGTACTAAATTTTTAAAATAGTTCAGTTGTTATAACAAAATAATATTTGAAAATTAGGCTTACGTGCCTAAAAGCCACATTTAACTATTTAAATCTATTGGGGGGGGGTGCCGACTTTTTGGGGGGCCGCTCGCCCTGCGGTGCTTGTGGGGACCTCCGATACGACTTCTGCGTAAAGGTGTAAGATTACTGGGAAATAAATAATCAAATTTTATCAGGCGCGTAGCCAAGAAAATTTTTTTTGGGGGGGGATATGAACTTATATGTGTATAAATAGACGGAATTTCATCACTAATCCAAAAATTTCGGGGGGGCGGATATATCCCGATATCCCCCCCCCCTGGCTACGCCCTTGAATTTGATACATTACTTGATACATTTCAAATTACTCTAAAGGATTATATCCTTTTTTGGTGCCTGCATCAGCCTGGTGCCATCGGCAATCTCCGACCATCCGACCTGGCCAGTCGGGGCCTGATTTCAGATGATCAAATAAACTATTAAAACTGAATATTAGAGTCGTTCCCTTTGAAATTTACCTTTTGAGTGACATTAATAAATGATTTCTATAATTAAAATTTAAGAAAAATAAAAGAATCATAAAAGTGGTTGGTGAAAAGTCATTGGCCAGCAACATCAACAACATACAAAAGATTAAAGGAATGAGGAAATAGAATAGTGAAGTAATAGAAAAGTAAAATGGTTCACAAAAATATATACTATATATATTGATCAATTTTATTTTAAATGCTAATTTCATATTCTTTTACTGAAATAATACTATATGCTTTATTTATTTATTTATTTTTAATATTTAAAGTGTATAACTGAATTCAAATAATAAGAAACTGGAGAGAACGCATACTTACAGAAAAAGAGAGAGAAAAATGAAAGGAAATTGTCCGGATAAAAAGTGAGTCAAAGGTATAATAAATGTTTCCAAATAAGTAGAACGAACAAATGAATGTAATAGAAGAACCATAGTTGAAAAGAAATTTAAAGTTTTGCTTATTGAAGAGAAAATGCTTCCAACAACTGAAAATGGGTCAATGAAAAAATTTTGACTGCACAAAAATGGGTGAACAAAATTTACTGATTGACGTTGTTTGTTAATTATGATAAAATTCTGTTTCTCTTTTAAATTAGATATTAGGAATAAGATATTACTAATAATTTTTAGATTGTTATTATATTAGATAAAAATTAGTATAGTTAAAGGCATCATTCTAGAATTCCCAAGCAAGTCGAATGTTCCTTTCTTTGTAAAATTTTCAAAAAGATACCATTCGCTATGTAACTGATCATTTAAATTCCATATTAAACTGTCACATTTATGTTTCTAGTGCGAACAACAATCCTTATTTTATATAATGCAGAATGTCCTCTTGAAGCAGATTTTTCATTCATCTTAAAAAAGAAAAAAGAAAACTTCTGTAGAAGCAAAAATATTATGATTTATCATGAGAAATGTTGACACGTGCAAGATAAACCTGCTTTTTCATGTAACCTTTTCTTTATCAAGTACACATTAGTTGCTTTTTAATGTACCTTTTATGTAGCATCTCAAAGGAAATATATTTTTTATATAGTATTTTTTTTTTAATTTGCGAGAATTATCTGCAAAAGTTCGTAAACAAATGTACACCTCAGACAGTACCGATAACATTACCTGAGTGATTTTGTTATGCAGTTTTCTTTGTATTTATTTTCTGTCAAGGTTCTGACATAAAACGCATGCTATTTTTATTGATTACCGCATAATATGTTTTGAATGCCAACAATAAATTTACAACCCATCAAATAGATCAGCTTTTATGAGCACTAAGAATAAATTAAAATTTATCGACTTTTTATCCGTGAGTAATCAGTCCAACTGCGTGGAATAGAAATTTGAAAATAACCAGATACGAGTAGCTTCTATAGATTGGTTTATTTTAAGAAAATGTCAGACAGCAGAAATACTACAAAACTTAGCGTTCTTGCTTAATAACAGTTAAACATCCGAACCGAAGAAAGTAGAATAACTTCAGTGTAATGTATGTTTTTTGCATTTCATGATACTTCTATTTATTTATAAGTTCTCTTTCCTCTAATCTAGCATACAGTATTACTTTAAGCACAAATGGAAAACAACAAAATCCTTTCAGAATCAAAATACTACCCAGTGACATTTTTTAAAATTTTTGGTATAAAAGAGCAACCTAAGAAAACATCCAGGAAAAAAGTATGCTTTTGTTCAATTTGGTTTTTGCATCCTTTTACAATTTACATGCACCTGGCGACATTTTACAATATTGCCATTCTGTGTACCGACGGAATACTTAGGGGTGATTTAAAGCTAGTCTCCTCGTCAACTTTTAATACTGTTCTGGCCATAACGATTTGGTATGTAGTTCGAAATCGCATCAGTAGGTTTTACTCAAGAGTAAAATGCATTGCTGACGGAACAGAGGTAACAGAAAATGGAGTTTGGCAAAACAAGCTGATATTTTTTTCGATTTCCACTTGCTTCATCATACCATTGATCCTTGCCCTATACATACTACTAGATGATGGTGTGAATGATCCCCGTTACATTGAATTTTGGTTGCTAGGTTGCCACATAGACGAAAGAAATCGATTTTACGAGTTCCTTCTGTGTGTGGGGGTATTTGTTTATATTTCACAACAAATTGTGTTTCCCACGGCATTTTTACTACTGTTTTCCCTCCAGAACCTCAAACAAGCCGAGTTTATAAAAGGTATCAACACAGGTATAGGAACTGACAAGTTTGGGGATCGTTCACTGGCCAAGCAATCCCGTGTTCACAAGAATCTTCTGCTGCAGATCAAGAACTACGAGGAACAGTTTGCTCTTCCCGTATTTCTACTGCTGTGCTTACTAATGTCAACCGGATTCACTGGTGTGGCTTTGCAAATGAGACTGCCCAGAGAAAAGAAGATATTCAGCGTGATCGAGGGTTCCTGTTACTTGTACTACCACCTGGTGGGCATTTTGTCCATCACGTACACGTCGTCTCAGATTCCGTGACAGCTGCAAGGGATAAGAGAATTTTACCAGGCGAAATATGAGTCTTGGATCGATGAAAAAGAGGGACATGCAACTCTGAAAGAAAAACAGGAATTAAAAATTTTGAAAATGATCACCAAAAGAGATACAGTTTATTTGACCGCGTGGAATATAGTGCGGCTAGATAAAGACCTCGTCTTAAAAATTGTCGGTTGCATGTTGACTTACGGTTTTCTTATCATACAGTTTAAGAAAAACGAATAAATAAGTGAACTAGCATTATCTTAAGAATGCAAAAATGATAAATGAACATTTTGCACCAAGCCACCAACTGCTGTCAACACTCACAGAAAAATTCGTCTTTATACACTAATCGATCCCTTATTTTTCAACGAATAATTTCCGTGCTCTGTGGGAACGTAATATTTTCGTGAATTCTCGTTCCCGAAATGGGGAGAAGAGGGGAAAAATTCGTTGAATTTGAAGAAGTTTCTTCATTTGACAGGAGAAAAAACGAAACGGATATTCATCAAATAACGGAAATATTACGGCAGCATTGCTGCCAGAAAAATTACCGTGAATTGAAAAAATGATTTTCGAGAGCACGTCTTTATACACTAATTTATTCCTCATTTTTCAACGAATAATTTCCGCACCAAATAGAAACGTCATATTTCCGTGAATTCTTCTCGAAAATCTGAAGAAGAGGAAAAAATTTCGTTGAATCCGAAGAAATTTCTTCAATTGACAGGAGAAAAAGAAAACGGAGATATTCCGGCAGCCCTGTTGCCAAATTTCCGTGAATTGAATAAATGATTTTTCAGAGTGAATGTAATATCAATTCTAGACACGAACAGCTGAAATATACCCAGTGTAGACGGTGACATTTGTTTTAAATTTAACATAATAAGAACCTAATACATACCTTCTAATAAGGCATAAAAAAATTTGGGTGTAGTAATTACAAGATTGTACTATTAAATTTTTAGTAATTTTACTGCTGTAAAAGGTATTATTTTTGAATTTACAAGAAAAAAAAAAAAAAAAAACCAATACATTTTAAGGAATGCTTCTATGAAGCGCCAAGTTTTTTTATTTCACCATAACGTTTTGTTACTTTTTCTTTAACGCGTATAAATTTCTAAACCGAATAATATTCCGAATTTCCAAAAAGCACCTTTACCAGAATCAATCCATATCCTTTTTACTGTTCCTTTTTTCCCCACAGAAACTACAACGAAGACAATGCAACTAATAAAAACATAACTAAATAACGCTTAACCAATAAGCATATAAAAGCCACTTCTTCCATTAACGCATTGCGCATTGAGATGGACTCCCCCACCCTTTGCCATAAACTAAGTGAAATGTTACAAAGTGAACAAACAAAATAAATAAACATCGGCAGCATGACACCGACCTATAGAGGTTGGTGCAGTTAAACTTTTAAAATCTCGTTTAACGCTTCATCAAGTCTGACACAAGCAAAGGTAATTGAGCAGCACTTTAATGCAATCTGTCAGCCCAGCCTTCTTATGCAAATCATACAGACACTCGCAAATCTGGGCTTGTTATGTGGATCTCGCTTTTTTCTAATGAGGGAACATCAAATTTGAATTTGTGTCTTTCCTTTTTGAAGTTACAGAGGTGAGGTGTGTACGATTGTGCAATTTTATGTTTTTTGAGAAATTGTTTCATCGCTATTTATCAGCAGCGTCATCAGCGAATAAAATCAACAGGATCTAGTTACAAGTGCTTTAAACGTCTCTGGTTTGGTCTTCCGTTTACACCAGATGAATAAAAGATAAGGTTTTTCAAAGTGTACTTGCATTCAAAATGTTTGACAATTCAGGGTACATGCTACGAAAGCCCGAACTAAAAGTAACAGGGAAATTTAGATCTAACTTTAACAAACCATTGTCATACATTTATATATTTTGTTTGTTATTCATGAGTGCAAAGTCAAAAATTAGACGACTGCTAGATCAAGTAACTAAGCCCCAAATTATGCAATACACAGTAATCGCCCTCCATTCATATTTTAAACTATTAATTAGTCTTTTCTCAAACGGATGTAAAACTTTCGTGAACCAAAATATAACTTACTTGGTTCTGTAAAATTTATGAACCCATTCTTATCTCATTAATTACACATGTGAAGGACTAACCAATTCGACGCCTTAAGTCTCAATTTTGGCAGTTTCCGTATCGTTGACAATTTTTCACCGACTGGTAAAAAACTTTTGTAGTGGTAATCACCGACTGGTGATTAACACTACAAAATAACGTAGGCCCGACTATTAGCCGAGCGCACAGAGCTCTCATCTGGGGCAGACGGAAGGATTGATGGAATCAATGAAGGAAAAAAAACAACAACAGAAAACGTCGTCCTCTAATGCTTTCAGACCCTGCGTCTACATTACAATTTGAGGACGCAAAAACTACCTACGCTATCGTACAGAGTGGATGTCCTAATTTGGGCACAAAAAGAAAATGCAATTTCCTCGAAAATTTAAGAATCAGGATTTGTTGTTTTATTTTTTTAATTACAAATTTAATCTCTGCTATCAAAAGAAAAATTATTTGATTGAAAGAGAAATTATTGGATCAAATCTGGAAAGATTAATATTGGACTAACCACATTTCTCCAGGAGACAGCTGTATCATTTTTACAAGCCATTACTAAGCAACTAACGATAGGTATGGTAAGAACTAGACCAGAGCCTGACTAAGGCATGTGCATGTGGGGCAAATGTTTCTCTTGTACTTTGTAGAAATGTATTGTTTCTAGAAAAAAATTCCCCTCTCTCTCTGTTTAACTTGAATTCTCTAAAAGTTATTAAACTATGCTGAAAAAAGGTTTCAGTAAAGTATTTTGAGTAAAATTATGAATGTTTGGTCAATATGAGCATTTTGGGTGGAACCAAAGATTTGCCCTTTTTCCCTTGCAAAAATGTTTAAAGCATCCACAAGAGTAGAAAGCCTGAACTAGCCTGTTCTAGGCTTTCTAATTTTTTTAAAAAACTGAATGGGTACATATGAAAGCCCCCTCCCATGATAAATGGCCCCGGACCCCATGTTGGCTTTGCTAAATTCTGAACTACACCCTTATTTCACAAGGTGTCTGAAAGATTTAAACTTACTTCTGTCTTTCTAGATCATCGCTTTTAAATAGCAAGTGAGACCGACTTCATTGTTACACCCCGAATTTAAAAATGCACTACGTGTCGGCTTGGGTAAACCCACTGTCACTCATAAATCATAATAAATAAGTGTTTCTGTTTACAACAGCAGATATATACATATATTTTGACTTTTCGGGAATATACCTTAGATAAGTGTTAACTGATTTCTTCAAGGTACTAAATTTACACATATATCTTAATCCTCCAGACGTTTACATTACCCTTTTAAAGGGGAAAAATATAGCTTTGTTCCTTGAGATCCATGTTTATTTCAAACGGTCAGGTTACAGTTACTGATAACGTATTAAAATAAATCCTTTAGTTGATTGTTCTTTTTCAAAAGTGCGATAAAGAACAATAAGATGGTCATAATGCTTTTGTTGATTTCAATTATTTACCTGTAAGGCACAGTAAGAACAATGTTGTTTTATTTAACCAGTTTGAGATACGATGATCGTTTGAATAAATATTTACATAACTATCACCCATTTCTGACAAAATTAATGATAAGCCAACGCAAGGAAATTTTCCTTCGTGAGGACAATAAAATATTTGTCCAGTTTTTTTGCCTGATGCAAATGAGTCTCGTAGACGGTCCTTGTTGCGAAGGTGAAATCCGAGGTAAAACTTAAGTTTCTCTCTCTTCTTTTTTCCTAAACTGCTTGACGAAAGACGACAGGGAAAGAGAGAGTGAAAGAAGTAGATAAAAAGAAAGTCGCACATTCAGTGTCAAGGTAGAATGGTTCTTTCTTTTCCGTTTTCACGTTCTGTTTTGCGATCTCGTTTGGGACGCGAAACTTGAGATTAATAGTATACGAAAAAGAAAGCTTAACCCTTTAACGCGCAGTGTTCCCGCTCTGGGAACACCAAACTCTGATGTTTTGACCGCTGCCAGTCACGAAGAATAGATTTGATTTCTATAAAAATAGTTGCGGGTGGCATAGCTCCACGAGAATCCTTTATTTTTTAGCACGTCGTTTCCCGTAAAAAATTGTCACGGTTATTTTTAATAGCACTGACATCTGCTGAAAAATGGAAGAATGCGAGAACAGCTGGATAGATGACCCAATGCTGAAAAAAAGAGCAGCCGTTGGCATTGCTCGACTTAACTACCAGCAAGATGGCGGACGATCGAAACGTTCATCGTGTGCCACAGATCTAGAGACCCTTTTTTGACGTAGCTTTCTGTGCGGCACAGCCAGCTGCGTCAAAAAAGGGTCTCTAGATCTGTGGCACGCGATGAACGTTTCGATCGTACGCCATCTTGCTGGTAGTTAAGTCGAGCGATGGCAACGACTGCCCTTTTTTCAGCATTGGGAAAGGGTTGCGCCTCAAAGGGTTAACTCCTTAATGCGCGCACTTTTCTAGAAATATCAATACCCTAGTAGCACAACTAGTTCAGAAGATGTTCAAAACATGTCTTTTGGACGTAAAAAAAAAACCGTGTTTGGAACGTACTTTGAAAGACAAAATCGCTCATAACTTCCACAAAAAATAAATTAAAACAATGTCATAATGTTTTCCAGGTGTTGTGAAATAGATATTTAAAATCAATGCAGGAGATCATCTATAATGGAAGAAATGGTGAAATTTCAGGGGATGTGATGTGATCCACTTATCCCACCTCAATCTATATACTTCTTATGTATAGCGTACTGTGCGAGCGTTAACACATTCCTATGCATAAAAAAGGGATAAACTTGCTTTTGGATGGAAGAACAGTGAGGTGGTTCTCCATACATTTCGACTGGAGAAAACGAATTCCACTGGGGTTTTAGATGTTCCATTCTAAAAGAGTCGTTTTGGAACGGCTTGGATATTTGACACCATTGGCTAATTTCCATTCTCTGACGATTTACACATACCCATAATCGATAACTACTTGCATTATGGTTACTCCGTGTATAAGAGCATATGTAAATTATCCTTGACAGATTGGCGTTTTTATCACCGCCAAATATTTCATCTCGCCGAGGAGGCAAATATCCAAGTTGTGCCGTTGTTTTTACAGCTGAAAGAAAGCAAAATGGAACGTATGCTCAGTCATTCTAGAAGAAGTCGAGCACACATAATGTCTTCTCATCATTATGGAACAAGTTTTGAAAGATATCGCAGACAAACATCACAAAGAATGCATCATCAAAATAAAGAATGAATCATCATAAAGAATATAAAACGATAAATACTTTTTACTGGCACTCGCTAACCAGACCATTTCTCCCGCCGAAACAAATAAACTATTACTCGAGATTCTTCCTCGGACACCTACTACTTTGTCTTTCGTTCTTTGTTGTTGAGTAACTCTCCTGCCGCCCCCGCTTCCGCCAATCGCTTTTCAATTTTTATTATTCGCAATTGCAAGGATGGATTTTTTGGCTGTAGACGAGATGGGTTGGTGTGTGTGTGTGTGTTTTGCTCTTTGGTCACGCTGACTATTGATGATGGGTGAAAAAAAAACTGGACCATATTATGTAGGCCGAGCTGTGTGCAGTTTTCGGCTCGGATAATGACGCCGTTGTTCGCCTTAGAACAAAACTTTGTGCGTTGAGAAACGCCGAGTGGTAAGTGGCGAATTATGCATGTCGCTCAAGTCTCCGGAACTGGGTGAGGCTCCTAAGAAATGGACATTTGAAACTGAGATTTCCGTTTCTATTACATTAAAAAAGATTGTTGTCCTTTTTTCATATATAAATGTGTATAAAGAGGACTAATGTTTTGCTTTCGAAACACTTCTGAAACAGCACTTACTTGCGCACACTCTTAAAAATTGGATGCAACATTTCACCAAAATATGGTACTAAGGAAGTTGGCTACATAAGATGGTGAAATCAAGTTCCAACATTTGGTACTTTCATAGTACGGTTGAACCTGCGAACCAAATGTTGGATCAAGGTTTCACCATATTATAGAGCCAACTTTTTAGTACCATGTTTTTGTGAAATGTTGCACCAAATTTTTAAGACCGCATCTGGAATTTTCTGAAGATGCATGTAGTGATACCTTGGATAACGAACTCCGGATTGCAATCGTTACACTCTCAAGCCGCAAGAGTGAATAGTCACACTCAAGAAGTGAAATGACAGCTTTAACCTCTGAAGATGGGAATATAGTCAATGCCCGAGAGTGAAAAAGGGGCGCATTTTAACTAAATTATTTCGGGAAGAGTCAATATTCACTTTATCAATGTGTCAATTCTCGAGTTCTTACACTACAGAAGCCCGAACCTTTGCTCCTGCTTTAGAGATTGAATGCCATTTCACTCCTTATGATGAAATCTTTTGATTGCCATTTCACTCCTTACGAAAGAGTGGCTAATCACATTTTCTGTTTAAGAGTGTAAGCAAGACGATAGCTATGCAAAATGCAGTCAGTGTCATTCCTGTGGATCATTTTATTTTGACATAACATTGATTAATTCAAACCATGCAATTCATCCAAAAGTAAATATAAAAAAAGCAGCATAAATATATCTTTTATACCATATTACAACTTTAAGATAATGAATTAAAATAGTCTAATCTGATGAATTATGAACAAATGAGGTATTTATTTTATGAAAACATTGTTTTATAAATTGCTCCTGAATTAATTAATATCTTTGTTATACAATTATTGCACTGCACGTGGGAATGTATTATCAGAGTTGTGAATTTGTATACATTTATAAAGCATATTTGTCTGATAAATAAAGAGCTGTTTAAGTTACCCAGTCCTTTCTTTCCCACTCTCAATTTCAGATCATTTTTATCTATACTTTATCGGAAGCTTAGAAATTAAGAAAAATTCACATTATCTCAACAGGCTGAAGTAAGGAATTACTGAGTATAACTGCATGCTTATTTCTATACGGGAACCAGGGGCGTAGCCAAGGGGGGGTTAGGGGGGTCATAACCCCCTCCATGAGGAATTTTTTTGCCATACAAAATGTATATTCTTCACACCTTTATCACACACATGTATGCATATATGTGAGTTTCAGTAGTCGTAATCCCCCCCCCCCCATGAAAAATTTCTGGCTACGCCCCTGACGGGAACTAAACATTTTTTTCACAGAATGACAGAAAAAAAAAGAAATTTCGATTGATCCTTCAACAATAGAAAACACAAATAATGTTAAGTATGCAGGAAAAACGTTTTCAGGGATTATTCCTCAATGACATGACCGATAAAAATATTTTCGCTCTAGTACCAACTACGTTATGGTTACTATGCCAAATTTGGTCAAGATCTCATAAGAGGTCTTGGGGGAGTTAGCGAACAATTGTCGCAAAATTTCGTCATTTAGCTTATGTCTGCCTTCGGCTACGTTCAGGAATAAATTATTTACCATTTACCAGGCTAAATGTTTTCTGAGATAAGCAAATAAGTGTATAAAATTATGTTCTGTTTACTTTGTATTTGTTGCTTTATCAATCCCCATTCCCGTGCGAGTAACGGGTACTTAAGCTAGTTTACAGTAAGGTAGGAAACGTTCTTTTTTGGGGGGAGAGGGGGTTATTAATGAAGAACTTTAAAAAATATAAATTGTGAAATTGAAGCAACGCAAGTTCATAACGACACGTGATTTTTCCACCTGGATTTTTAAATCTCGCCAGCCAATGACGAAATCACCACTAGACATGGAAATGAGTTTCCCGATGTTCCAAATTTGGCTGCACTATGCGCTTAATGTAGTTTTTATTATAACGAGTACATCTATCAAAATGAATAATATGAAAAGATGCCCAAGTACGTAATTTCTTTGACTTGAAAAATCTTTCTAGTTGATATTTTTCATCCCTCTTGCGTTGTTAATATTCATTTCTGCGTTATCTTAAAGATCTTCACACGTTGAAGAAACACATGCATACATTAATCCCATTACCCAGCAGGGCAAAATAATGTAATCCATTACCAGCTGGTTTCTTCCACACATGCCCAGATTCCAAGACGCAATCCTAAATTATGGAATAAATTAAGACCTGCTCCCGAACGCGTTCCCGCTTTGTGTTGGAAAGTTTTGTCACGTCACACTTTTTAATTAAGAAGGAGAAAGAAGAAGAAACTGTATCGACCTGGAAATTAGTGTGAGAGAATGCTCAGGTCACACTTAAGGGAAGGTTCATTTGGTTTAGCGTCTAATGATGCAGCGTCCTCGGGTGAAACACAAAACGGCCGACCTGTCAGTCGAAAAGCAAGGTGAACTGAACACGAATGGGAAAGAAGGTCTGAAGTAGCCGGGTTTCAAAAGGGATAAAAAGGAAACACTTATTATTTGCAATGATTTTATTATTTTTAATAAAGCTAGCCGCCAAGGCGGCCAGCTTCGCTGCCCAATACCTTACTGTTCTTTGTACTCAGTGCAGTGTTGACTCAATTTCTGGACTCATTTCAATGAAAATCATGTTTCCTTGTTTTGACAGTATTTGTCATTAAATTTATTTAGAGTAGGGTTGCTATACACTTTGGGCGCCATCATAAAAGCCGATGTTGAAAAACAGCAAATAGCTATGGGCGATTCATGCGCTAAGTATTGTCAATTCGATATTTTAAAGCTGTGAAAAAGTCCGAAAGATCTTGCACTTTTGTGTATCCATTATTATTATTTTGTAATCTAGCTACTGCGTGACATATGATTGCTCCATTGGACGTCACTGAACTGTTCATTTGGATTTTTGCACATGCGTTATTGTTACTGCAGTCATGTTTACATCTAGTTCTTGCCGTTCGCAGCTTGGAAATAGCGTCGATTTTGGTACCGTATACGTTAGCGCGTTATATAAGTAGATGTGCAATAACAGTAAAGACAGAGCTCGACAGAAGATTTTGAAAGTGGCAGAAAAAAGTGCTGTCAGCTTTTATACACTGGCAGCAAACGCTGTTCAGCTCTCGACAAAATCTTAAATAATAATAAATAAATAAATAAATAAAAGAATAAAATAACAAATTTAAAACAAATAGAATAAAAATAAATAAAATATGCTTAACTTTACTGGTAAGTCTTCTCATAGGCGTATTATGACGGAAAATTTTAGAGTGAAACATATTGAATTTTAAGAGCAAAAAAGGCAAGTTTCTTTTGAATTTCAGATACAAACGTTAAAAAATTTGTACATTATTTTGAGAGAAAAATGGGAGGCTGTGCCGCAACAACTTCGACCTACAACTACATAGTATACATTTTTTTAAGTGTTAAAATAATCTTTTCGCCAAAGCAAAGTTTAAAATGTGTCAAAATAATATATTTACTGCGCCAAAACAGGGGGGGGGGTGACATTCAGAGTGGCAATGTTATACAGCGAATTTTCAAAACTTTCTTGCAAGGGATTCCGGATCTCGTCTCTTTCAGCTGCTTTTAGCAAAACTTGTAGCTGTATATTTTTATTATTCGGGGTGTTTCAATGAGAAAAAGTGGAAGAAAGCGGGAATCGAAAATATTTAGGAAATAAGTGAAAAAAAAAAAAAACGAAAAAATTCAGAAAAACAAATGATTTTTATTGATTTTTTTAAGTTTAAGGTTACAAAACCTTTCATATATGCATCTCTGAAAAGATATTTAACAGTTAAAATAAGCCTTTCCGTAAACCCTAAATGAAATTCATGGTCGTAAAGTATTCAAACACTGTACAAATGAAGAAAAGGCCCGGGGGGGGGGTGTCTTAAGAAAATCTGAGGTTGATGGAGCAAAATGGGGGTCATATTTGGATTCTGGAGTCCATTTTGCATAAGAATCAACC
This sequence comes from Cheiracanthium punctorium, assembly GCA_038373885.1. Lineage (NCBI taxonomy): Eukaryota > Metazoa > Arthropoda > Arachnida > Araneae > Cheiracanthiidae > Cheiracanthium > Cheiracanthium punctorium. Next base: position 343,689 of record JAWZYV010000816.1, on the reverse strand, counting down.
GGAAGTGTATCAGTGATCGAAAAATAATTTTTTTCTTTTTTCAACACTTTCCAACACAGTTGAAAAGTGTTTAGGATTTCGGTTTGTCTGTCTGTCTGTCTGCCCGTCCGTCCGCTCTATGGGCAGTCACCTTTAAAGCGTATTTTAGAAATATTCAGCTATTTGAAATGAAGCAAAATTGATATATGTTATTAAGGATTGTAAGATAAGGTTCTCCATCGAAAATAGTGTCTGTATCATTGCCAGTTCTTCTACAGGAGTACTCAAAATCATTTCAATACATTACGATCAGAGGCAGTTTAGAGACCAGCGTTCATTAAAGCACAATAGTATGTATGAAGGAGTTGTCAGTGGTCGAAAATAGAAACTGCCCATTGGCTGGTTAGACGTCGCATAGTGTTTTTTTTTAAATCCATAAGAAACGCTGAAGTACAATAAAACAGAGACTTCAATACTGTTCAGGCTACACTTTATTGAAGTTGAAAGCAAATGCAGTTTAAAAAATACGTACAATGTTATACATCGCTTTACAAAAAAACTTTAATAACTCCAGGATCTGTCTAATTGTTCCGCAAGGCCACACGGCATGCCGGAAATCCATAATAACCAAACACAACCTCCTCGACTGGGGGAATATTTAGAAGTGTGTTAAAACTTTTTACGAATAGGCCAGCTTTTGACAGCCTCGCGAGAAAAAGATGAGCCACTCATATGCCACTGCCCACGAAACCAAAAGGGACCGCTAGGCGTAATAAATACAAAATATTTGAAATTAACGGTATAAAAGCATATCGCCAAGGCAGAAGTGCCAGAATTTGGTGAACCAATACCAAAAGCCTACAACCCTGTAAAACCAGACAGCATCAGACCGAAAGGGACGCCAGAATTTGCATTGCTTACGCTAAACCAAAATTAATTTAGAAGGGGGATACCTCGAAATGGCAGACCTAGGTCCTACAAATTTAAGAAATCCAACACAACCTCTGAAATTACAACTTACGTGCTTCATATTTTCAAGTTTCAGATTACACCTCAGTAAGAAGCACTTAAAAACATTGCAGGCATGCCATAGAACTCGTGAAACATTTTCCCAATGCAATCCCCATCTTGTGCATTACGCCGCTCTCAATTAAACCTAACAACGACAACAGCACAACAACAAAAAAAAAATATTCCAGAACAAAGGGAAATCATGTTTGCATGAGCATGTTTAAAATTGTATCTAATGATCATCACGATACATCCTTCCATGGAAAAAAGTTAACAAAAGTCAGCGATTGTTGTACCCTCGGCCGTCCTGTCACACTTAAGGTATTTGAATATTTCACACATAGACAATGGACTCCTGGCCCTCAAGAATGACATAACAAAAGCGGTTCACTTAAGAATTCGCGAGATGACAGGACCTGTTCTTTTATTCCGATGAATAATTAACCTATTCTAGATAATGGCGTTAATTATATTCACTGGGAAGCAAATTCTTTGAATCGCTCTTTAGTTCTCGTTTGACCTATATTTGCACTGCACTATTATAAAAATAATGCTTTATATATTTTTTTTTCACAATGTTTATATTACAAGGATACTTTTTGTGATAGTAATGAAAGTACTATTAAGTATTGAGATGAAATAGCCTGTAGTGTAAGCTTATTGCACGATTTGAAATGATGAATATCTTTCGAATTACACGTAGTATTTTTAACTAACCGTACGAAGCGCAATCATCTTCACGTCAATATAGAAGAACAACTGGGTATACTGCCCAACGCTGGAAGAGTGGAGCCGTTGCCATTAGCGCTGAATGCGTTGAAGATTAAGTGGTTCCACAGCACGACCACCGCGCATTAAAGGGTTAAAAAGTGTGAAACGCATTTTTGGTGTGAACTTCTTTTTTTTTTTTTTGCTCTTCATTAAGCTATAAAAAAAGTCATTGTTTGTTCTTTTTTCGATAGGTTTTCCTGATGACATGATATAAAATTTTAAAAATATAGATTTTTTGTTAATTTTGATTGAAAAAAAAACCACCATCGTATACAAAATATTGAACGTTTGCACCGTATATTAATGTTATACATTCTATTGTGTTAAGGCAAACCTGCACCAGGGGTATCTGCCTAGGCGAGGACTGCCTTGGGTGTAGGACATTTTAAGGACTCCAGATGCATTCACGTTACATCTGGGGAAAAACATTCAAAATTTCAGACCCTTAGATAGAAGGCTGCGCGGTAGGCCACAACTCCTACCGCGCAGCTACCGCGTAGGAACTCCACCACTTCCTCCATCTACCATGTTCAATGACTTATTCACTCGGCCATGGTGAGGTCTACGATCAGGGCGTAGCCAAGGGGGGGGTTAGGGGGGTCATAACCCCCCCATGAGGTATTTTTTGCCATACAAAATGTATATTCTTCACTCCCTTATCACAAACATGTATGCATGTATGTGAGTTGCAGTAGTCGTAACCCCCCCCCCCCATGAAAAATTTCTGGCTACGCCCCTGTCTACGATATATTAAACTCAACTGAAACACGTATGCGATTTTTAATCACATGATTGATGCATTTTTAATGTTGTTTAACCAGGGTAAATCGTAAAAGTGTATTCTGACAATGATTCTTTGATGTGCATCAAAAAGAGCAGTATTTTCAGAAAATTGTATTTTTCAAATGAAGTAAGGTTGTCCACGTTTTTATCTAAAATCACCTTGAAAAGGAAAGACAGAAAAATAAATAAAAATGTGTAGTTGTTTTCGCTACAAAACTAGCTAAGGCCAGTTGAGTTTGTAAGAGGGTAACAGTTACCTACTTACTCTCTACTGAATCGAAGTTGAAATTGTTCCCTTCCATCGTTGATTAAACCAAATGGGGAAGATTTCCGCTCTGTGTTTAGATTGCTCAACAGCAAGGATCCTCGAATGCTCCGTTGCAACACAGCGTTGCACTTGATTCATTGGAAAATGTAAGCTCGGAAGCAACGCTGAATCGTGGCTGTTACGTTTTTGCAATGTTTCGAAAGAAAAGCGTATTTTGCAATATTTAACAATAAAGATTTCACACAGCAAACACAGATTGTCACTGCCCAAGCGAATTTACGGCAAATCATATAAAATACGGTTCATAGTTCTGAACAAATTTTATTTTGCAAGATGAAATTCGCCAAAATTATTTTTTAAAATTTCGTAAACTTTTGATGATAAATCAACCATTATGTAATTTGAGAATTTGTAAGATGATTACCTCTTGAACAGAATTGCTTTCTTGTTGACTTCCAATTTTCTCTTTAAAACTGCTGGAGAAATTTATACGTCCCACGTAAGTCTTTATGTACTCTCAACGTATTTACTCCACGTAAGTGAGATGTTAAAACCATTACAAATCATTGATAATAATCAATGAACTGTTATTTTCCACTCACCCTCAAAAAACCCAATGACTTATGAATTAACCTGGAAGGCAGTTAATGCCTTAACAATATATCATCGTTTATGATGGGAAATTTTTTTTAAAGAACATTTACGTCATTTAGCTTATTTCCTAATACATAATGAAGTACGTTTTAATTTTTACTTCTCGAACAAAATAATGCACATAATACAAATTGGGCTTTAATGGCACTCTTGAATCAGATATATGGCGCAAGCATTTTAAATGCTCGTAGGATCGAGAGATAAGGCCTAACATTAAAAGATTCCAAGGTGAATATTCATGTGAAACTCAAGCTTTCATTAATGTTAAAATATATAGAACAATGTAAACAACTGCCCTAAATTACACAAGATTAAAGGATCATTGCAAAATTTTGGCCGGTAAGTGCACACGCTACCGATGCACCAGACGCATTGTTGTTCACTTTACGTTAAAGTTCACGATGGTGGTTTAGTAACTTTGGCAATGTTTGCGAATGATTTAATTTCACTTAAAGCGGTCTGGGCCATGCCGATTGTTTAATTTGGTTTTGTAAAAGGTGCTTTTTAAATGATTAAAAACGATAGTTTTCTTTCAGATTACACTTGAAATTGCATTTGTTTTCAAAGTATGGTGCCACGAGGTTTGCATGCCGTTATCAGTTGTAAGTGGCACTGAGGACGGTGCGGCAATCCTGTGGTTTTATACTTTTACAGTTACGATAGATGTTACGGTTTGCAACTATTAAGGCAAATGGTATTTCAATCTTTGTATTCGTTGACCCTATTTGAGATATGGTCTAGACGAATATAATAATTATATTAGAGTCGCAAGGCGAATAAAAATTTGTAAATAAATTTATTTAAATTTAAATACATAATTGACAATCTTTCTAGAGGAGCTTAACCTGAAATTCATTTTTAGGCAGTTTTTTTGTTAATTTTTTTCTTGATTGAATTAATTCTGTTATAGAAACACCTTCATAAACTGCAAAATAGAGAAATTGGAAACTGCGCCAGCTTCACACTTTTGAGGTATTACTAATTGCATATAAAAAGTGTTTCAAAATTAAAATTCATGTAAATACGTACTGTACTAATTTATAATTTCATTCCATATTGCTATAATTTTATTTTTTATCAAGTACTTTTGATCAAAATAAGAAATAGCATAGGTAGTCGCAGATAACTCAAAGCAGTCTCGATTGTCAAAATATTCCAATTTTCCGATAACGATCGATTCCATTTACTCCGGATAATAGACATTTTGCTGAATCTTTTCGGCCGCCATGTTACCTCAATTTACCAAGTAAGATCACTCGGCCAAAAAAGTTTAAATACCACAAGCAATGACCCTAGTAGCACAACTAGTTCAAAAAACGTTCAAATTACGTTGGAAACACGTTTTTTGACGTTAAAAAACGTGTTTTAAACATCTTTTGGACTAATTGTGCTACTAGGGGAGGTTTGTCTATGGATTAATTTGAATGATGACTTTGATAACCTAACTACTCGGAGTAAAAACCTAGTTAGGAGTTTCACGATCACTTCAACAGATTTTCAAACTGAGAATTGATTATTATACACAATCATATAGCCTGCGACCCCCCCTCCCCCCAAATCGTTATTTAGATTTGAAACGTCTTTGCGTAATCTCTACATCCTAGAAATTTGCAGGACATAACGTTATACAGAAAGTGCGTTTGGAAAGTTCGTTAAAGGCAGATCTCACATTTAAAAGACCGTGCTGGTTAAGATGTTGCACTCGCGTACATGCCGTTAGAGACATAGTGCCCAATGCTCTCCAGGGTCCAAAATAACATAAGTTGAGAGGATGCACATGCAACGATCCATGTAATGCAGTCAGCCTGTGAAGGCGTCTCACTGAGAAAGGTAGCAAAGTGTTAATATGAAATCAGCCAAAACGGCGACGGCAAAGCATGAAAAATTAAGGAAGGTGTACGGTGTGAAAGCAGTGAGTAAAAAGTGCGTTTCTGAGTGGCTTAAAGTCTTTAGAGATGAAAAGGAAGCTGCCGAGGATCAGTCTCTTAAGCCAAGTTTTGAACATCCGCCATATTCTCCAGATCTGGCACCTGCAGACTTCTTCTTGCTTTGCTTGGGCCGCTACTGCATGAGCAATCCGATGCAGTCGCGGGCGAAATCTGTTTATACAGTCTTTCTCTTGCCTACATAGCTTTGTGTTAAGCTCACCTTCACATACAATACTATTTTTTTCTAAGGAAAAGCGTAACAACTTCTCGGAATTGAAATCATCAGCATCCTCACAGACCACTTTATTTCTCGATTTCGGAAACACCTCGAACGAACGCACACGGAACAGCTAAACTACACTTCGAGGAACCTATCGACCTTCGCGACCTCTACCGTCTGAAAGAAAAAAAAAGCATAATCTCGATCTACGAAGTTTCGCAGTGCCCGCGAGAGTCGGCGTGAAAGTGTGTCTTTCGCTCTTTCGCAAACCAAAAAAAAAAAAAAGGGGGGGGGGGGACCCGTATCTTCCTCGGCCATCATACACGAGAGTTATCCACACGACGTAATCGTAAAAAAAAAAAAAAAAAAAAAAAAAAAAAAAACGAGAAACGTCCAATTTACGTTTTACAGCATTTCATTCTTTCCAGACACAAAAGCGAATGCGAATTTCAGGAATGGAGAAATTGCAGCCTGTTATTATTTTTATTTTTCCTTTGTTTATGCACCCACGAAGTAGTCCACAGGTGTCAGACTACCCTCTAATTTCTGCTACCGAACTGCGCTTACAGTAACAGGCCACTTCTGGGAAAAAAATGAATCGATTGTAGAATTTTTCAGCCATAGTGTTTATTAAAAATAAAAATGGTTAGACAAGTTTGCAAATGAGTAAGGTTTTTGAACGGTTTTCGATGTTTCAAGAAGATATGATTGTCTTTTCCACCACCGAAGATGTGACGTCAGATTGGTACAGATTTTGCAGAAATGATACAACGGATTTAGTATTGGTAGTTATCGGCTATTAAAAGCTTTCCTTGAAACAAAAATGAAGTTTATTATTTATTAGCAAACTCATCTAATTCAAGAGACCTATCTTCACATAATGGTTTTAACTTGCAAGTTAGTCTGTGAAATATGTCGGGACATGTGCATAGTGTTACGAATTTTCGGGGCAACCCGCTGTTCTGTGGGTTTAAAATAGTTTAAAATTCGTATTCTACGCAGCAAATAGTTAAATTTTGAGTTTTGTTGCATCAAAATCGGTTAACTACAAAGCGAGATACGGCGTTTTACATTTCTCCATTGGTTTCTATAGCATTTTCTAAAACCTCGAGAAATATTGATGTTAGAGCTTCGCTAACTTCACTTTTGGGGACTTATTTTCGGCGCCAAATTTGGCAATATTTCATCAAAAAGTCGAAAAGCTTGACGGCATTCCGGACATTTGACGTGATTTTCCCAATGGGGCCTTTACAATTACTTTTACTGCATTAACATCACATAATAGCCTAATATTTCTCAATTTCTCTTCTATGACGTAATCAAAAGTCCCGCTTAATGGATATTCTTCGGGAGATAGATACTTCTGGAAGCTCCTTGTAGCTTCTGCGTCACCTATAAATACAGGCATGACAACCCCGCCCCCCCCCCCATTTGAGTGTATTATCGAGCTTCCGATCAGTACACAGTAAAAAAATTCAGAAACGTTACATATACTTATAGCAGAAAAGTTTCCGAAAGTATAGCGTAACCTACCGATGCTCTACTCGAACTCACGATTTCGGAAACATAACCCACATTTCGGGATAAAATATTTACGGGGAAAGGAAATCTTTATTTGGGACTTCGCGCGCATGCGCCAAGTGCCAAGAAACAGGGGGAAAAGAGTGAACGCGTCTTCCTAATAGCACAGATGGTCACAAAAGTCGCTGTGACGTCACAGAGGGTCACAATTGTCACAGGACTGTCACATTTGTAACTTGCAGGGCCCGATTATGACCAACAGGGGACCCGGGCATTGATGAATTTGGGGGTCCCCATCTATAAAATTTGTTTTCTTTTTCATAAAATTTTGACATATAAAAGAATATTTCAGAATAACATTAGAAACTGTGGGCCCTGGGTTTAAGTCCCGATTTGCCCATGCGATAATAAGGGTCTGGTAACTTGTGAGTGATGTAACTCCACTGTGTAGTCACTGTGAAGTTTATTTGTGACCAGCCACCAGGTGACGTCGGCGGATGAATACTTAAATAAAACGGATGAATACTTAAATAAAACAGCACATTATCTCCTGAAAATAATTTATGTGAAAAAAAAAGATTTAAGATTTTTAATTTATATTTATGAATACTTAAATAAAACAGCACATTATCTCCTAAAAATAGTTTATGAGGAAAAAAAAAAGATTTAAGATTTTTAATTTATATTTATTAATTATGGTATTTTCCCTCCATTTATACAATACCCCCAAAAAATTTTAAATTTCCAAAACAAGCCATACAACAAATAACTTTTGCAGCAGTCAGTTTACTTTAAAAGCAAAATACGGCAAGAAAATCGCAGCGTCGAGGTAGCGTGCTCTCCTCCGAATGCGGACGTCCAGGGTTCGATTCTGGTCGCTAGTCCTGACCGCTCCTTCCGTTAGAGTTTGGTGCTGCCATCTAGTGTAAGATACTCGAAACACTTCATCTAGTGCATGTTACTTTTTCTGAAAAACTCAGAAAGGTTACTCGTTAATTCGGAAACCTTTGAGAAATACACGGAAAGGTTACTCAATATTTTACCAAAATATACAGAAACGTTACCCATCTTTTCCAGAAACCTTACCTAAAAAGCAGGAAAATATGTAAATATTTTTCCGAAATATGCAGAAACGTTTCTTAATACATTACCCGCATGGTTCGGAAACGTTTCTGCAATTTTAAACTCCAAGAGCTGTCCCATTTTTTTGGGTAACGTTTCCGAATTTTTTTTTACCGTGACGCTGCTTGCTCTGTGAATTGTTCTATAGTTTGCTTGCTTTTTAAAGCTTTGTTTTGAAGTGCTGTGTGTAAATTCTTTATTGCTGAGTCTTGAGGGACTGTGTACAATTCCCCTCGTAAGTTTCGACCAAATTTTTGCCTGTGAAAGTGTTTTTATTTTGTGGAGAAATACAGCATTTGTGAAAGCTTTTGTACTAAGCGCGGACTGTTATGAGACGTTACTAGCTGTTTGTGCTTGTGAATTTTGTAAAGCTGATTGTTCGACGAAGTTCTAGAAGCCATAAAGTTCGTGTTCCATCTTAACAAGTGGACGTTTTACTAGAACTTTCGACACCAACTGGATTTCAGAACAACGAACCCAGGAATTAACAGAATTATTCTGCAATAATAGCTTTTCTCTCCATTGATTTAAAAATAAGCTAACCATTGTGGTGCTTACCCTGGTAGCACAGCCGTTTTTTAAGGCCTTTGAACGTACTGGGAACGTCTTTGGAACGTTTTCTGAACCACTTGTGCTACTAAGGTAAAAGTAAGCGATGTCTGATGGTAAGAAATGTAAAACAGCATTGCTTCATGGACGCCAACAGTATTTTCCAGGGGGTGGTGTCACGATTACTTCAACTTATGGTTAGTTGGAATGAACACAAAAGGATGGGAAAAACGGCTTACAAAAATCCATTGAGCGGCAAGTGTCCCCCCTTGTCCTATGTTTCCGACACCCATGATTGCATTGTTTATTAAGGCAAAGCCACTCGAGGGCTATGTGTCGAAGGAGGGGTGCTTTGGGCGGTGGACTGTTAAAGGAGTTTTCAAGCGTATTCACGTTACTTCTGGAGAAATTTTGTCAAAAATTACAGACCATCAGATCGATAAGTTCAAACTCCAGACCTTCACATTCCAGGCATCTATCATGTTCAGTGTCTTTACCAACTAGGCCATGGTGGCATTTCTTGATGTAAAGACAGATTGAACCACCAGTGAATACATTTCTGCAGAGAGGGATACGTCAATTAAGAATATATATACAGGGTGTCCAGCCTTAATGTCACCCAATAGCTAATTCCCGAACCGTTCGGTTTAGATATGCACTTCCAATTTAAAAAATGTTTTAAAAAGGGTAAAGAATGTTTTTACGTGCTTTACGAACCAAAAAACCCATTTAGAAAAAAATTGCAAAAATTAAATTTTTATACGGTCCCTAGGTCCTATCACTTATATTTAGGAAAAGATGCAGTACACAAAAACAAAGTAAACACAAAAAGTTTCATTTTATTACGATAAAAACTGACCAAGTTATGTAACTTTGAAAATCATACATTTCATCCATTTTCTCGGCCAATTTCAAGAAGCTAGTAAGGGACCGTCTCCAAAGTGAAATTAATTGGAACTCTGCCAGGAAACTTTCGCTCTTGCACGTCACTCTTATGTAAATCGTTTTTAAATTTAAAAGTACATACATTACGTTAATATTACAATAATTGGTACTTAAGAAACAAAATTTATTCTGTGTACGTGTAAAACATAGATAAAATTAAATATTTTGGACGAAGAAAAATTTTCAAAAGCAGTTCCAAAAAAATAGACTTATTTGCCTGCGGCTTCAGACTGATTTGCTGCGATACTGATCATGGCGAACGTTAAAAATCTGTTGTGTAGTCGCTTGCAATTGCATACAGCCGTATTCTAATATTACGAATTCTAGTATGGGAGAACGAGATGTATACAACTGGTCTCCAGGCATTAGCTCCTGCGCCAGGACTGGACGATAAGGAAATGCACCGTACGTATGTAATATGTTCCACACCGTCGATTTTGAGTAGGAACAAGCCTTGCTAATATCCTGGACACTACTTTCAGGATGAGTCAGGGCATATCCTAGAACATCCTCAGCGGGTATCCGCAAGCTTGAAGGTGTGGCACGAGACAAGGGAATACGTCTATGACAACTCCCAGTTCTATACAAGCGTTGAACAGCACGGGCAATTGTACAATAAGATAGATGTCTTCGACTGGGAAATTTAATGGCATAAAGTCTTGCCGCCTCTCTCTTTTTTCGATTACACTGCCCATACAACTGTACCATTTCGCAGTATTCTTCATTTGTATACATCTCGTTCTCTTGTACTAGAATTCGTAATATTAGAATACGACTGTATGCAATTGCAAGCGACTACACAACAGATTTTTAACGTTTGCCATGATCAGTACCGCAGCAAATCAGTCTGAAGCCGCAGGCAAATAAGTCTAAGTTTTTGGAACTGCTTTTGAAAAGTTTTCTTCGTCCAAAATATTTTATTTTATCTATGTTTTACACGTACACAGAATAAATTTTGTTTCTTAAGTACTCAGTTATTGTAATATTAACGTAATGTGTGTACTTTTAAATTTAAAAACGATTTACATAAGAGTGACGGGCAAGAGCGAATGTTTCCTGGCAGAGTTCCAATTAATTTCACTTTGGAGACAGTCCCTTACTAGCTTCATGAAATTGGCCGAGAAAATGGATGAAATGTATGATCTTCAAAGTTCCATAACTTGGTCAGTTTTTATCGTAATAAAATGAAACTTTTTGTGTTTACTTTGTTTTTGTGTACTGCATCTTTTCCTAAATATAAGTGATAGGACCTGGGGACCGTATAAAAATTTAATTTTTGTAATTTTTTGTAAATGGGTTTTTTGGTTCGAAAAGCACGTAAAAACATTCTTTACCTTTTTTAAAAACATTTTTCAAATTGGAAGTGCATATCTAAACCGAATGTTCGGGAATTAGCTATTGGGTCACATTAAGGCTGGACACCCTGTATATAGAGTGTTTTAAAATTAGAGGAACAAACTCCTAGGAGGGGTAGATTACACCAAGATGGTTCAGAATTACAAAGCCCTGTGGGGTCGGAAACGTTGTCTTCATGTAACTGCTGTTAATAATCACTTTGGAAGAAGTGTTAAAGTGTGCGTCTAATTTTTTTAACCCAGTTTCATAAACAAAGGGCTCTCTTCCGACAATTTCATCAATGTAATGAAAAAATGAAAGTCTGAATTAACAAACTTTATCAAGTGAAATCTGTGAAAGATTCATTTGTTTTTGAAAAACCGCGGTCGGAAAGCTCACTATTACTTGAACTCTTCTTCTAAAGTGATTATTAACAGGCACATGAAGGCGACGTGACAAACCCCAAATCGGCATGTGATTCCGAACCGCCTCGGTGTAAGCTACCCCTCATAGGAGTTTGTTCTTTTAATTTTGAAACACTCTGTACATACATATACAGTCAACTCCGGATATAGAGAACTTTTGGCTAAACAGTTAGTCCCGATTCACATACAGTCTCTCTGTTCACCGTGGAGCACTTCGGTTTTAGTGAACTTCGGATGTAGCGGACGAAATTTGATGGTTCCCAGAGGTTCATTATAAATGGAGTTGACAGTATATATACTTAATTTCTTGTTCTTCTACCTAATAGATCTACTATACTACTTTATAAATATTGACATGGTCCAAGATTTTATCGTTGAATTCAGTTGCTTTGTTTTAAATGGCTATTGCGATCTTCTTACGACATCCATTTTGACATTAATCTACCTTTTTTACTTCCTTGTACGTAGTATAAGGAAGTAATGTGATCCCGAAAAATTTTGGGGGCCAAATTTCGACAAAAAAACCGATTTTGACTACCTCTAAATTTAATTTAAAATTTTTTTTCGACGCATCTCATCGTAGGTTAGCATGCACGATCATATTAACGCGTCTGCAACTCATTTTGACCAGCGGCGAGTCTACTGTGGCCAGTTTTTCCATGCCGTCTGTACGTACGTATGTATGTAACTCGCATATCTCAAAAACTATGGGTCGTAGAATGTTGAGATTTGATATTTAGGATTGTTCTATGATCTAGTTGTGCACCTCCCCTTTTGGTGGCAATCGAATGGATAGTTTATGTACAGGACCGCCCAAAAGATTCGAAATACATTACGCTCTATGGGCCGAAATTCATTAAACTCGCCTAACTCAAAAGCTATTAGGCGTACAATGTCGAAACTTCATATTTTGGATAGTTGTAACATCTAGTAGTGCACCTCCCCTTTTGGTTCCATTCGACTGGATAGTTTATTTACAGGACTGCCCAAAACATTCGAAATACATTACGCTCAATGGGTCGAAATTCATTAAACTCGCATATCTCAAAAACTGTTAGGCGTACAATGTTGAAACTTTATATTTAGGATTGTTGTAACATCTAGTTGTGCACCTCCCCTTTCGGTTCCGTTCGACTGAATAGTTTATGTACAGGATCGCCCAAAAGATTCGAAATACATTACGCTTTAAGGGCCGAAATTCATCAAAGCGTTTTTTAGAGGTATTGGGCTATTTCAAACGACTCAGAAGTAATATAGGCTGTAAAGAGTTAGAAAATGAATTTCTCTATTAAAAAAAGTGTCTTTATCATTTATAGTTCTGCTACAGGAACACTCAAAAGATTTCCAATACATTACGGTCAATGGCAATTTTAGGGGCATTCATCCATTTCAAGCACAATACCGTCCTACCACATAAGTTAGGTAATGGTCCGACCACGGTCACGTGCCTCCCTCAAGAACTATGCCAAAAGTCGCCAAGCTTGGCGACTTTTGGTGTACGTGTGTGCATATTTAACTTTCAAATCTCAAAAACTATTATGAAATTTCATATATAAGAATGTTGTAACATCTAGTTGTGCATCTCGATTTTTGGTTCCAATCTGCTGGAGAGTTTATTTACAGGACCACCGGAAAGAATTTCAGTACTTTAATGTCTATGGACATTTTCAATATAATACTACTGTAGATAGTCATTGTTTGGTACATGCCCAAAATCTCGCCGTCTGTCCTCGACCTTATCGAGTTTTGGCGAAATATCGCCAAATTTGGCGATAGTCAGTCATTGGGTCCATGCCCAAAGTATCGCCATTTGTCATCGTTCTTGGCGAGTTTTGGCGAAATATCGCCAAATTTGGCGATAATCTGTCATTGTTTGGTTCATGCTTGAAATCTCGCCAAATGTCGTCGACATTGACGAGTTTCGCCGAAATATCGCCAAATTTGACGCCAAAAGTTATTTCGTATTTTGTATAACTCTAAAACTAACCCGTAGATTTTTTAACTTTTGTATTTAGAACTATTGTAATATCTAACTGTTTTCAATATCTTTTTTGACAGCAATCGACTGAGAATTTATTTACAGGGTGAGCCAAATGACTTTGAATACATTGAGGTGTATGGATGCATTCAATTCATTGAAAGTCTGTGGTCAATGACTACTTTGGCTGTCCCCAAAATCTCGCTGACTATCTCAAGTTTGTCGGCTTTTGGTGAAATATCGCCAAATAAAGTGTCAGAAGGAAATCTTTCAAATTGAACTCAGCTTGGCGATATCGAAATATTTGGCTGGAAATCGCTAAACCTTACTATTATTGATATTTTATCTCTTTCAAACAAATAAATTTAGAGGAAGTGCGTCGAAAATATTTTTGATCTAATGGACGTGCAAGGAAGTCATGTGTTGGACACATCAGATTTTTATTATGCTGTAAACGTGTCATTGCCAATGCCAGAGTTTTGAAAATCGTATTCAGAACTAAATTATTATTATACTTTTTTTTATTCCCTTCTCTTTACTTTATCCAAGTGGATCCTTTCCTTTCACTGACACAAAGAGAAGATTCTACAAAGAAAACGTCCAGTTCAATGGCTGTTAAGTTTGAAGAACCCGGGACTTTCCAGGGAGGAGTGCGATATCGCCGTCTCCAGACGAGACATGGGTGCATCTCCCTTAAAAAGCACCGAGAAAGGGCTATCAAGAACGTGGGAAGATTTGATACATTGTTATGCAAATACCTACGATGCCGGTTATTAGAGAGAGAGGAGCTAGCTGTCTGCCAGACTTGATGAAGGGAATCTTACGCCATTTTTCTTCTGCAACGGAAAAAAACACTCTTATTTAAGAGGTGAACACGTGGGCTGGGTTGTTTTTTGCGGCCTGACCTTACCATCAAACCCCTTTTGTTGGATCATCTTTTCGACAAAAAAATACCACTGTTGAAATGAAAATCGTGGTCTCGTGATACTGTTGACCGGTGGATCACGTGACAAGCCTTCATTTTTTTTTTTTTTTTTTTTGTGGTTTCCTTTCGCGCGGGAATGGAAATGAAAAGAAGTTTTTTTGCTCACGAGGAGTCGATTTGGCTCTCTCTTCAAATTACGGTTGATAAAACAAGCAAGATGAAAACTATTAGGGAAGAATTCTTTTATTCACAGCTATTCGAAGAATCTTATCAAGCTGGCCGGCTACTTCTTTGACCCTGTTTAAGAGTTTTATGCGGTTGCGAAAAACAAGCCGCTTTTCAACGCCTGTCGGAAAATTGGCAGAGAAGGAAATTTATATTGTTGAATTAATAACCAGCATTGCACAAATTGGATAAAAAGGACGTGTTTTTATAACATGTCTCTAAAAAAGAACTATTAGGGTTTGATTCTGAAGCATTTTTTTTTTTTTTTTTGAATAATAAATTTTGTTTTATCGTGCTTTTGATCCTAAAAAGAAACATTTTGTAATTAAAAACAAAATCACAAAATTGTTTTTCTCAATATTCGAACAATCGTTCGCCTTAATAAATTCCGTGAGTTTACACAAGGAGAATTGAAGAATGCTTTTCATTTTTAACCAATAATTTTATTAGATTTGTTTTAAATTATTTTCAAGTTTTGCTGCTATTAATTCACATTAATTTTAAATTTAATAGACATGAAAATGATAATTGTTGTATTCATATTAATAATAAATACATCAAGCACAGACTGTTAATTCAGGAGACGTATTTTTACGCATAAATCGAACCAACAGTTAATTATAGAATTTATATTTATAGTTAATACTAGTGAAAGAGCCAACGAAAGAACCAAAAATAACATATAAAAGATGAACTAAACACTATTGATTTATGGCAGTTTTTTTCAGAAGATACCTCGAAAACTATTTATTACGGATTTAGTTACAGGAATTTGTACTTGAGTTTTGTAAACAGTATATAAGATGATCGGAGAATTTATGAAAGTACATGCATGTTAACGTTTTGAAGCGAAAGCATTTCCGCATCGATGAAGAAGAACAATTGGATATACTGCTCAACTCTGGAAAAGTGCAGCTGTTGCCATTGATCGATTAAACTATCAGAGCTAAAGAACTTATTTGACGGCATCAATTTTTTTTTTTTTTTTTTTTTTTGACTTTGTCAAAAGAGCTATGTGGCACACGATTGGCGATTCGATCGACCGCCATCTTGCTAGTAGTTCGATGACAACAGCTACACTTTTTTTAGCGTTGGGGGTCATTTAACTTATATTTTTTACCGCTAGCAGTGAAAGTGCTGGAATTAAGTGGTGTCACTACACGACCACCTCATTGTTCGAAGTATTAAGAAACACTTTCATAAAGTATTCCAGAACATAACTTTAAGTTAATACCAATTCACTGAAGTCATTTTATTTTATTATTCAAGAGAAAGCAATGGCCTAAAGAAGCCAGGCATTTTAGGTTTGTAGTAGATGTTACTCAAAATCAATCAAACTGCCTTCAATCAGTCAGTTTGACTGATTGCCTTTATTAATTTGACCGACTTTTCCTTTCTGGAACTAATACACCTTGCTTGTCATTTAAACGATTGAAAATCGGCACATCTTCAAACGGGATTTTTTTATGTGCCAGAAATAAGTAATAAAAACGAATGGTATAAATATTAATTCAATGCATTTTAGTAAAAGTTTATCTGTTTAAAGCGAAATAAATTAACTATGTAGATATTTTTTTAAAATCACTTTACATAAAATTGTTAACACTTCAATGTGTTCTTGTTTGACAGAAGGTGCATAAGAACATTTAGAATGTTTTATAAAAGGTTGAGACGGGTTTTGTTTATTTCTGAGACAAACCAGGAAGATGATTATTCTCTCTGAAACAGCTTTTAGGATGACTGTCATGCAAAAAAAGTATGCAATGCCCAATAATGTTATTGCTTTGAGAGCAACTTTTGTGCTTAGAACACTAAACGCGAAGATTAAAGAGTGATCTAATAGCCATTTCAATAATCAAATTGGTAGTTTTCAGTAGTTTTATCCCAACTTTTAAGTGGTCTTTTAAATGTGACATATGAATGTAGGGGTGTGGAGAGTATATTTAGGTAGTCTCTTCTGTTGAAATTAACGCAGGATATATTAACGTAGGATTACTTATCGTTTAGATAGTTATAAGACGCTCGTTGAAAAAAATTATGAATGCAGTAGCGACTATAATACCCTATGTCAAGGCTTCATATAACACCGATTAATGTACCGTTAACCGTGTTACATGAATTTTGGTGCTCTATGGTTAACGTATAACCGTGTTAGTCTTATAACACGGTTTATTACCCCGTTATATGAAGCCCTGTTATAATCTACCATTACGCGTCTTCATACGACACGGATTAGTATAGCACAGCGGAAACCGGTGACCGTGTTCGTATAATGCGGTAAAAGAGGCTCGTATAACATGGTGAAAGAATGAGACAGATATTTCGATTTTATTACATTTTAGCAGTGATGATGCTCTTGATGTGGCTCGTGTATTTGTATATTCTAAGTGTCTCATACAGTGCGGATTCATACACATATTCATGTATAACGTTTCTACTGTGTTATAAACAGAGGCGTTTACCGTATAGCAAAATTTTTTAATTTAATATACACGAAATATTTATTAACTTGGAATATTGTACTTTAATCCATATTATCACAAAAATAAACCGTTTTCATTTTTAGAATTCATGAACTTGCGCTGCCATTACACAACTGAAAAATTAAAAGAACATGCACGAATGGAAGAATAAAAATAATTCATGTGTCATGTGAAATTTTCAAGTTAAGTATTTAATTCCTCCATAGCTCAGCGGTATAAGAAAATAGTTTATTAATTTTAATATCTTGAAAAATTTCTAAAACCAATCTCAAGAAGCTATCTCACAAATTGCGATTCTACTTAGATTTTATACGTATTTTATGTCCGTGTTCATTAGTTTCACGCACTTTTTAATTTATGACGCCACGTTCTTTGAATGTCGTAAAAGAAACCCAGTTAGTTCACTCGGTTAATTTTCTAACGGGATAATATTGAAACTTACAACGACGGCATTCTTTACACAGGACCGTAATATTTTGTTAATACATAAAAAATCATATTTTTTTCTGTTTAATATTTTGTTTATGGTAAAGATTGGAAAAAGGTCATTTGGTATAACAAATCAAGTAAAATTATATGTTGCATGTAATTGTATAATGGCATATGCATGATAAATGAATAGATCTCTGTTATATTTTATTAAAAAATTATTTATATCAGAATAATGCACATCTACAAATTGGCAGAGCAATTTTAGAACTAAATATAATAAATCTACATTTAACTCATAACTGTTTGATTTCATTTGTGTAACTTGCACATATCTTCCACACAGTTGAATAGATGTACACAAAGGATGCACAGAAAGCATATACAGATCTCTACAATACACTTGTGTTTCAAGTGAACTTTCACAGCAGCATGAAAAAGTAATTTTATTCAAGATAGCCTCACAAAGTTATTTGCAAATCACGGAAATGTGACAAATTTAGTATCGCCTGATGATAGTAACGTAACGTAATTTTCGACTGTTATGTCCAATAACCTTGAATGTAATTAGATAAAGAACTTACACATTACTACTAGTTAAGCAGGTAGGGTATAGGGCCCTAGAGATCTTCATTTCTTATTTTTGCACAAAAAAATCTGTGTATTTTGGAGTAGGCGGAGCTAAGTTTTCTTTAGGGAAGACAGCTTCTTATTAGCTTTCAGTAAATTATGATAGCGTATATACACAAGAAATTCTTTGGATAACACATTTATTTAGTAGAATTATAAGTAGGATAAGAGATGAAGAGCTGCAATATCAAGTAGAACTAAAATCTAATACTTGATTGTACTAGAATTGGAACCTTAAAAGTTTTTTTTCTGTATTTTCTATCATGAACTTAGAGGTCATGATGGAAATGTTTACACTATTAAGCTTGTGAGAATGCATATTGGTGGATAATATTTATACGAAAATATTGAAGCAAAAATGATCCACTACTGTATTGCTGGTGTAACTGTAGTTTATCCATTCTTAGGTGATTAAATATTTCTTTAGCTCAAAATATTTGCTTTCCACAACAGATTAATTTACTGCTGTTAAGAAAATCAATGGTTAGAATAAGCTAAATTAAACATGAACTTCGATATATGAAAAAAAAAGATTCATTGCACAGAAATGAGTAATTCATCAAACAAATATCTAAATAGGAAAAAATTTTTGCATACATTTGAAATACTAAAGCTTATAAATTAACATTCCGTATGTTATCAATACTCCAAATATCGTAAATACAAAGCTTTTTTTGTATTTGAACGCTCCTCCTATCGTAAGAACAAACGGTTTGCGGTAAAGCACAGAATTCAGGCTGTTTTGCATCATGACGTGGTGCTGAAAATGGCTGTCCAAGCACGCAGTTTCATACAGATGCAAGAAATGCAATCTGAAGTTTTCCAATGCCTCGGGAATTTCAGAAGCAAGTATAACGCTGCTCAAAAATTCCATGCATCTGACAAGTACGTGTACCCCAAAATAAACATGTCCGAAGCTGCGATTGATCTGAAGTAGTCCAAAAACCGACATAAATATACTGACCAACTGAAAAGAAGTTAAATAAAAATTGGTGGTAGAAAAAATGTCGTTGAACGTTTTGCATAAGTTCCACATTTCTAAATATTTCTTTAGTTTCATTTTGATATTTTCAGGATCGATTGAGTTGGGCAAGCTACATTCTTTGCCATCCAGAAAATCTTTTTGCGATATATGTTGCTTCAAACAGCAGCAAAGGGAGCAAAATGCGCAGATCATTGTTGCTGGCAAAGTGATTGTGGTGTATGTCAACAACCATAAGCTAGATATGGAACAAATGTACCACCATTGCGCCAAGTCTTTCTTCCAGTGCCCCAGAAGAAGAAAGTTGCACTCGCTGTCACAGACACTTAAATAAACTATACTAAGACAGAATGGCGCGGTAAAAGGAGCCAAAGTGCAGATTGCTGAAATCATCGGGTTGCTGCCCGAAGAATTCCGAAGTCTTGACGATTTCACACTCTTTATAAAATCTGCCAATGGTCCCCTTTTCAAATATAAGCTAAACCACGAACATAGAATCAAAGGAAGGGTAACAACGCTTGATAATCCGAACTTATACGAAAATTTTAAGGAAGGAAGAAACACAATGAAAGACCACAGAAAGGAAAATGCAATGGCAATTCTGGCAAGGTATATTATAAACATTCTGCGTTTAGTTTGTTTTACGTAGACCTGTATTCCGATGAGTGCAAGACTTGACCAAATTATATTATGCTTATCGAAAAGCATGACTATTACGAAATATTATATAGCTTAGCTGAAAAACTTAAATTTTATTATGTTGATGAAGTAAAATATTTTGAAGAACTCAAAACATGCCACGGATTTAGTCCTTTAAATTGAAAAAATCTTAAATTAAAAAGAAAAAATATAGATAACTTGTAGTATGTTCTTCTTTTATAATAATGATTAAATGATTGAAGCAGAATTATGAAAAAGAATATTATTACTCTAATTAATATAAATTTTATCAGATTCTTTTTGAAAAAATATAACTTGGCTAAGACAGAATTTTATAGTAATATTATCATTCTTGCAAGTATATGTTATTTTGCTGAATTCATTCCATAGGTTTGTTGTAGCCATTACATAGCTTTGTTATAATATTTTACTTACAATGCAAATTGTTTGCTTTTCTTAAACATTACATGAAAATTTAGCTAGACCTTTTTCCTTCAGCATAATCTTTATGACTTACTAATTGCCTTAATAAATTATTTCACTATAATCATTAATTTATGAAAGAGGAATAACTATTAATGAATGAAATGCAAATAATGTTTTATACGTGATGGTTTTTGCTTTCAGAATATAGTTCTGACAATTTGCATTGAGCACTCTAATACTAATGATAAAAAAATATTATGCGCTATAGTATAATATAAAACAGCCTTTATGTTTTTCATATAATTTTTATGAAGTACATAAGCAAATTTATTTCAACTGCGTAACATTTATAGTAAATAAAAAATTATTCCTCAAACGAAAGTAATTCATCACTTTTCATTTTATAAATGAATATTAAGTGAAAAAACCAAACTTTTAAAGTATCTGAAATCCCAGGTATTGGAAAGTACGAAAAATGCTGAATTTAAAAATAAAACGTGTGATTGAAAGTTCCATTCGAACCAAAGTAAGCTTCCGTGAAAATTAAAAGGGAAAAAAACTACTTTCAATTTACAATAAACATATTTTTTTTTTATCTCTGGTAAATGCTAAACTAAACACCTGAAATATCAAGCTGTTGTTCAATGAACTTAACGGTAAATATAGCTATTATAGTAATTTAACAGACTATTAAATGAGAAAATACAATTGACAACCATTCAAAATGACTATTTCTTGCGCAATCAATATGTAGCGTACCTAAAATAGCGT
This sequence comes from Cheiracanthium punctorium, assembly GCA_038373885.1. NCBI lineage: Eukaryota > Metazoa > Arthropoda > Arachnida > Araneae > Cheiracanthiidae > Cheiracanthium > Cheiracanthium punctorium. The sequence continues at coordinate 322,669 of JAWZYV010000816.1, read as the reverse complement.
AAACAGGCAAATACTGAACCAATAATTAAGCAATTCAATCATCGAAATGACTTTTTAACTAAGAAAAAAAGTTTGCAATAATTGCAGTTTTTTCCTTGCTGCATTTCAAATGAAAAATTGAAATACATGTCTGTGATAACGTCTCTTCCTATAGATTTAAGGATTATAAGACAGATTTCCCACAATTAATGATATCCAGTTGAGACGCATTTTCTAAGCAAACTAGAAATTAACATTTATAAACGCTGTTGCCAATAAGTAAATTTTAACTGGAAAAGCAATTAAAATAAATAAAACTATATTACTCCTTACATTAACGTGTTCTACAAATCACAAGAAAACAAAACTGTTAGTTGAGCTAAACACAAGATCTTCTCAAGAATAGCAGTACCTTGCTTGTGTACATTATTACAAAATGTTTTAACAAGTGGAATAGCCATAGCAACCATTTTACCCTGTCATACAAAGGTGTTTTTTAATTGGTGTCTGTTGCATATTACACATAAAAGGTTTTCATAAATAGATTATGAAAGTGTATTTACTTCATCAAAATATCACAAGGATATATTGACAGGTTTGAGTATTTTTCTTCCAGTATGTCACTTTTGATTTATCGTTTAGCAGTGTAAACACAGTAACACAAAATTATCATCGTTTAAATTGTATATTAAAAAAATCTGATGTGTCCAACACATGACTTCCTTGCACGTCCATTAGATCAAAAATATTTTCGACGCACTTCCTCTAAATTTATTTGTTTGAAAGAGATAAAATATCAATAATAGTAAGGTTTAGCGATTTCTAGCCAAATATTTCGATATCGCCAAGCTGAGTTCAATTTGAAAGATTTCCTTCTGACACTTTATTTGGCGATATTTCACCAAAAGCCGACAAACTTGAGATAGTCAGCGAGATTTTGGGGATAGCCAAAGTAGTCATTGACCACAGACTTTCAATGAATTGAATGCATCTATACACCTCAATGTATTCAAAGTCATTTGGCTCACCATGTAAATAAATTCTCAGTCGATTGCTGTCAAAAAAGATATTGAAAACAGTTAGATATTACAATAGTTCTAAATACAAAGTTAAAAAATCTACGGGTTAAAGTTTTGGAGTTATACAAAATAGGAAATAATTTTTGGCGCCAAATTTGGCTATATTTCGGCGAAACTCGTCAATGTCGACGACATTTGGCGAGATTTTAAGCATAAACCAAACAATGACAGATTATCGCCAAATTTGGCGATATTTCGCCAAAACTCGCCAAGAACGATGACAAATGGCGATACTTTGGCCATGGACCAAATGACTGACTATCGCCAAATTTGGCGATATTTCGCCAAAACTCGCCAAGATCGAGGACAGACGGCGAGATTTTGGGCATGTACCAAACAATGACTGTCTACAGTTGTATTATAATGAAGATGTCCATAGACATTAAGGTACTGAAATTCTTTTCGGTGGTCCTGTAAATAAACTCTCCAGTAGATTGGAACCAAAAATCGAGATGCACAACTAGATGTTACAACATTCTTATATATGAAATTTCATAATAGCTTTTGAGATTTGAGAGTTAAATATGCACACACGTACACCAAAAGTCGCCAAGCTTGGCGACTTTTGGCATAGTTCTTGAGGGAGGCACGTGACCGTGGTCGGACCATTACCTAACTTATGTGGTAGGACGGTATTGTGCTTCAAATGGATGAATGCCCCTAAAATTGCTATTGACCGTAATGTATTGGAAATCTTTTGAGTGTTCCTGTAGCAGAACTATAAATGATAAAGACACTTTTTTTAATGGAGAAATTCATTTTCTAACTCTTTACAGCATATATCACTTCTGAGTCGTTTGAAATAGCCCAATACCTCTAAAAAACGCTTTGATGAATTTCGGCCCATAGAGCGTAATGTATTTCGAATCTTTTGGGCGGTCCTGTAGATAAACTATTCAGTCGAATGGAACCGAAAGGGGAGGTGCACAACTAGATGTTACAACAATCCTAAATATAAAGTTTCAACATTCAACGCCTAACGGTTTTTGAGATATGCGAGTTTAATGAATTTCGGCCCATTGAGCGTAATGTATTTCGAATGTTTTGGGCAGTCCTGTAGATAAACTACCCAGTCGAATGGAATCAAAAGGGGAGGTGCACAACTAGATGTTACAACTATCCAAAATATGAAGTTTCGACATTCTACGCCTAATAGCTTTTGAGTTAGGCGAGTTTAATGAATTTCGGCCCATAGAGCGTAATGTATTTCGAATCTTTTGGGCGGTCCTGTACATAAACTATCCATTCGATTGCCACCAAAAGGGGAGGTGCACAACTAGATCATAGAACAATCCTAAATATCAAATCTCAACATTCTACGACCAATAGTTTTTGAGATATGCGAGTTACATACATACGTACGTACAGACGGCATGGAAAAACTGGCCACAGTAGACTCGCCACTGGTCAAAATGAGTTGCAGACGCGTTAATATGATCGTGCATGCTAGCCTACGATGAGATGCATCGAAAAAAATTTTTAAATTAAATTTAGAGGTAGTCAAAATCGGTTTTTATGTCGAAATTTGGCCCCCAAAATTTTTCGGGATCACATTACTTCCTTATACTACGTACAAGGAAGTAAAAAATGATAAAATAATTGACGCATGTGATTTTCCTAAGTCAACCTACCATTTACTTAGAAATAGAGAAGAATGTTTTAATATACATTTGATAAAATGTTAAATGCTTTTAAATAATTAATTTATGAAAGATAAATAACATTGCATAGGATACAACTTTTTTATATGTGATAGATTTCTTTTTTATGTGTTGTTGTCGATACTAAGCACGCTGAGATGTACTTCTGATATTAAAAGAAATTCTTCTTATGCTATACTTATAACAGTAATCATATTAGTTTAACTATCTCTATAAGCAAATTTTACACTACTTGAAACATTGCACACAAAGAAATGCTGGTATTGTTTTAACGTGTAAACATATTCATATAAAATACTGTTCCTGGTTCATGTGTATTTCCTTGTACAAGTGAAGGAAGTATTGTGTGACCGAGAAAAATTTCGGTAATCAGACTTTAAATCGATTTTGACAAATTCTAAATTTACTTTGTCAAGTTTCTGTGGACATCTCAACGTACGCATGTACAGATGCGGAAAAAAAGGCCCACTTGCTCTTTATTTGGCCATTATTCGTCGGACTGGAAAGTTATATATACCATACGTTTGCAAATAACGTACACTTTAAATATCTAGTAATTTAATTTGCATAAGGGCCGTCTTCATATTTAATTCAGCATCAACTTCGTTTTTTTCAATGGCAGCATACTACTTTATTAAACGAAAGAAAATCTTCAAATTACCCTAAATATAAATTTTCACCAATTTTCTGCGATAATTTGCGGAGATATTGCGATTCATTTTTTGCGCGATTTTAAGGGGCTTTCTGCAAATTTTGAAACGCTATTTGAAGGTTCCGAACTTTTCGTCTTTCATTAATTTCGCTCGCGAGAGTTAAAAGAAATAAATATTATTTTCACGGAAAATACTGTTTCTAATCTTAAAGTTTTTTGTACTAAGAATATCAGGTGCAGAATATTGGATATTTAGTCAGTGGTTCAAATGACCCGTGAATCCACTTCTCCTTGGTTCGCACACATGATTTAAAGGAAAAATGCAAAACGACTGCTCACGATTTTGAAAATCTTTCTAATTTTGAAATTGTGAACCACTGAAATCGGGGTTGCTATTGGAAAAAAAAAGTTGATGCGAATTTTAATATGGAGACGGCCCCTTATGCAATTTTTATGTATAGCAACTTAAAGTGTACGTGAATCGTAAACGATTGGTATATGTAACTTTGCTGTATGACGAACGACGGCTGAATAAAGTACAAGGGAACCTTTTTTTCCCCCCGCAGCTGTACATTTTTAATATTCATATCCCCCCCCACTACATTTATCTGTAGGGGAAGGTGACACAAAAGGAACCCCTTAAGGGGAAAACTTGCATAAAATAACAGAAATGTTAAATAAAACGTTGGCCCTTTGTCACAATATTTTACACAATCTTTTGCATCACAAATATATTTTAACAATATTTTAAACCCAAATTGAGTATTTCTCTTGGAGGTTCTCTTAGACAGGTGAAATGTTGCCAGGAGTGAGAGGATGTTCTCTGCTCTTCTGGCTATAATCATGAATGTTACTCAGCTACGGTCGAACTTGAAGAATGGTTTCATGATTGAAAATTTATTTGTTTGAATTTCATGTAAAAAACTCAATTACTTTTTTGCCGACCCAATATTATCACTGTGTTTGTTATTTCACATTCTTCATATAATATTATCGTCTGCAATGTGCAATATTCTTATGACTTTTGGCGGTATTTAAATTCATAGTCAGATGAAAATTTAGACAGAAAAACGTGATTTTGAATGTTTGTTGAATGTTTGATAAAGTACGGGGAAGTCCAAAGACCTGATGTTTCCAATACTAAAAATGGTCAAATTCATGCCTGCAATGATGAGGATGTCAGTTTTTCAGAAATAGGACGTTGTATTGGAAGACATACATCTACTGCATCTAATTCTATGCATGGATAACATTTTATTTGGTGGGATATGGTAGCGGATACAATAGATGCTTTATAGAATCTCCATTAAATGTAAAAACCTCTAATTTATTTGCTTCAAAATTTGATATTATTTTAATACCGCTTTCTTTTACTGTTTTTGCACAAAAGAAATCTAATTTACGTTTATTTTATTCAATTTTCAAAAAATTACCACTTAATAAATTTATATATGGTCCTTAGATCATGAAAATAACATATTTTAATTAATATAAATTAAACTACTGAATGTAAAAATTTGAAATTTTGCACAGCCATGTAAAATCACTTTTTGCATCTATTTCCATCAAAATTTGACTAGATTGCTATTCATATTTCTTTTATTTTTGAATACTTGTTTAATAATTCATAATTCATATTAATATTTTATTAAAAATTAGAATAATGGTAAATTATGTTTGGTTTGTTTAGTTCTAATAGTACGAATAAAACTCAGCTTCTTATTATCAATATCATATGAGATATGAATTAAACTACGAAAAAATATTTTACCATAGGGGAAGGGGATTTTAGGTGCTCATAACTCACTCATTTTCAGTCCAAATTTATTGAAAATTGGTATCCGGGGTTAAAACGAGCTAAATTTTTGAAATATGAAGTGAAATCTAGGGGTTGCTATTGGAAAAATAAAGTTGATGCGAATTTTAATATGGAGACGGCCGCTTATGCAATTTTTATGTATAGCAACTTAAAGTGTACGTGAATCGTAAATGATTGGTATATGTAACTTTGCTGTACGACGAACGACAGCTGAATAAAGTACAAGTGAACCTTTTCTTCCCCGCAGCTGTACATTTTTAATATTCATATCCTCCCCCCACTACATTTATCTGTAGGGTAAGGTGACCCAAAAGGATCTCCTTAAGGGGAAAACTTGCATAAAATAACGTAAATGTTAAATAAAACGTTGGCCCTTTTTCACAATATTTTACACAATCTTTTCCATCACAAACATATTTTAACAATATTTTAAACCCAAATTGAGTGCCCTCCCCCCCAAAAAAAATTGAAAAAGAGACTGAAGGGTCATTTTGCCCTCATCCAGGGACAAAATGATCCTTCATTTGAAAATAATTGGAAATTTTTTCTTATCGGCAAAATAAAAGATGTAAAAGTAATTATGACTATAGATAATGAAATAAGTTTTACAATCCTATAGCATGCATATTTTATTTTTGAAAAATTTTAAAATAAAAAAGTGTCACACGTAATAAAATGGAATATTACACAATTATAATTCAAAAATTATGGTCTAAAATAAACGCAGAGATAAATTAAATAATGAAATTGGGAGTCACGCATTTTGAGAACGTCTGTAGGGCTACCATGATGACTAGCACCCGGTATTTCAGTCGTTGGATCACTTGACCCGGGATTATGGCTGCTCCCTTTAGGTCATATAACTGGAACATGCCGAGAAATATAAAAAATTAAACAAGTGCAATTCACATCTAAAACACTCTAATCAGTGAACCAAGTCATACTTCTGTACATTAAAGACTGTATTTCTAAATAAATAGGAAAGTTGGTGCTTACTTTATAAGAGATGATAAAATCCAGTGATCAGTATTGATTAGTTATGGGCCGAACGTGTCATTTAAGTAAAGGTCAAAAGGGGCAAGCAATTGATAAAAATCGAGAGGCGTCAAACACAAATGGAAGCCACCCAAGATTTGAATATCCCTCAAAGTGCCATATCAAGAGCTTGAAACCGTTTTTTAAGAAATGGATCAGTTGACAAACTGCTTGTTTAAGGGCGACCAAGAGCAATAACTGCATTTGAAAACTGTTTAAAGTCAATGTCGGCCAAGGCCGTACCCAGGAGGGGAAAGGGGGGATTAGGGTGTCCGGTCCACCCCGCCGAAATTCGAAATTTTGTTAACAAAACAATAATAATGAAGCCTTTTTTTTGAAAAATTGATCCTTTTTCACCTTCTGGTGCCCCCTCAAAATTTTTGGACCCTCCCGAATTTTTTTTCTGGGTACGGCCCTGAAGCTGGCTCGAAGAAACAGCGAAGCGACTACAAGAGGTATAGCGTTCCATTAATAGATTTTGCTACTAGCGCATTGTTACTGTTTGAAAACTGCGTTCTGATTTTGGCTGAAATGGCACCAAATTTATCACAAAGATTCTTAATACACATGAAAACAAATCTTTAGTTATTCCGGCTGCCACAGGAATCAAATTAGCCGTTGCACTACTCAGGCCCGGACTGGCCAGGATGTTTGACTGTCTGCAGACGGGTGGGCTCCCCCCTCGGCGGGCCCTCCCTGCTGAGGGCGTGCCCCCAAACAGAAAAAAGAAAATAAAAAAAGTGCTATACCAGGGGTTCCCAAACTTTTTTCCCCCGTGGCACCCTTGTTAGGCTAAAAACATTTCGGGGCTCCCTTCTCAGGCTAAAAACACTTCGCGGCACCCTTGTCAGGCTAAAAACATTTCGGGGCTCCCTTCTCAGGCTGAAAACGTTTCGGGGCAGGTTACCTTTAAAGCAATATGAATATGAAGGTTAGAATGAAGCAGTTTGGATACATTTTTCATTGTTTCTTTTATGTTTATTGGGATTACTATTACACTATCTTGGAAAAGGGATATAGAATTTTGCTCCCCCCCCCCTCCCCATATTTCAGGGAGTTCCTATAAAATAGACACAGAACTCTCTCGAACTTGACTAAAATATTTTTGTTTCGCCTACTTGATCATCGGATTGGGAAACTTTTTTGTGAAATATCGGTTCAGAGGAATTTTTTTGATTTTGCTCCCCCAAAACTTAGACTTTTCTTGATTATCTTCACGGCACCCCAGGGTGCCGCGGCACACAGAACCTCTGTGCTATACTGATAGCACTTAATGAAGTTTGACACAGAAAACTTTTTGCAGCTGCATTTGCGCCCCAAAAGGATTCAAAACACTTTATTTTATATGTAGTTCTCAAAATGTTTTGAGAGAGGATTCCCGAATGAACAAGAGATTAATTAAGATGAATGTCGCATATTAATTAATAGATCAATATTTTATGAATGCATTAATTATCAATCATAATTAATTAATAATAACGCCATACCTGCTCCCATACCCCGAAAGTTAACACATCCTATTATTTATCGGTTATACAATAACCCGGGCCCCTTCTCTTGAGACGGGCGGGCCCCTACCTTCCCAGTCCGGGCCTGGCACTACTGCATGAAGACTTAACGAGGTTGGATTGTACGCTGGTTTGTGCAGGCCCGGACTGGCCAGGTCGGATAGTCGGCGATTGCCGAGGGCCCCGACTGTGATTTTAAAAAAAGGCCTATTTTAAAAGCAATTTTTTACACTTTTGGAGTCTAAACATTATAACAACTCTAAAGGTCGAATGATATTTCAGTCCATAAGACTCAAGAATCACTCTATTGATGTCTATTTACTCATTTAGAATGTGTCTAAGCTAGAAGAAAACTTCTTTTCTTTTTGCCTCTTCCTTTTCTTTTTTTTCGTGGAACAAAGCTTTAAATGGTGTTTATAAACATTTAAAATTCAAATAAAGCTACTAAACCAAATGTATTCTTATTATATCAATGTGAATTTAACATTCTACGCTAAATTAGAACTTTGATTAATCATAATTTTTCCAAAACAAAAATCATATATATATATATATATATATATATATACTCTCTTAAAAATTTAGAGTGACATTGTCACTCTTACAAAAAGTCACCGGCAAATGATCCCAGATAGAGTGAGATAAGAGTGAGAAAACTGCATTATGACTCTTCATCGATAGGATTCTGTCACCCTATCTGCAAGAGTGAGACAATGTCACTCTTAGAGTAAGGGTGAAGGCGCTATCTGCTCACTCTAGTGAGAGAGTCACCATATTTCCCATGATGCGTTCACTTCAGAAGGAGTGAGTGCGTTGCTTCCACAGGCAGACGACGCCATATTGGAATTGGACTGCAGTTGCGAAGTACCAACTGCATACAAGTAATGGAATACTTTTAGCTAACACAAGTAAGTAAAACCTTATAACTTTTCAATTATTGTAAATGTTAGTTTAAAATTTGATAATTCACAATATATAAGATACATTGATTCAGTGTCGGATCCATTAGGACTCCAGCTCTTCCGACAGACATTGCTTTGGTTAGGGTTAACATTTTGCTTTACTATGCATTTTGTTTTTAAGACTTAAACAAGCCTGCTTCTTTTAATTTTATACCCTTCCGAGAAATTGATCTTTGGATCCGCCTCTATACTTGATCGTAGTATGTTATTTATGCTTATATAGCTGAAATCTTGCATTCGTTTTTTGTTTCTGTATATAATATTTGAGCATGTTTTGATGCGTGTTTGTAAATCGGTGGTGCAGTCAGGATTTTATTTCGGGGGTGGAGAGGGCTCTAACCTGTGTATCAAATTGTAAGCAAGCTGTTTCAACTGTAGCCTCAGTATCAAATTTTAAACTAAGTAAAGGGTCAGATTTTTAGGAAGGATACGCGCCTGTTGCAAATAGTATAAACAAAATTTTAAATCAAAAGCAGAAAATAATGATCAATTATATATTGTATGCAATTTATATTGAAATAAATTACAAACGTGGGAAAAAAATATTTTGTGATTAAATTTCAATATGTCTATGTGCATCACTTTATCTTATTGCACACTCTAGCACAGATTCACGCTTAGACTATACATATATACGTTGTTAGATCAAAATAACCGCTCTGTTGTTGTGGTGTAATATTTCCCTCTCCACTTTTTACACATACACAAACCTCTCTCTCATATGGTAAAGTGGATAATTTACGATCGAACACCCCAGATGGCCTCAGGAAAGTCCACTTTTAAATCAGGGAAACCAGCTGAAAGTAGCAGGTGATTCAGAATGTGTGAGCTTTCATTAGTAGTACGAAAAACACAAGGGATAATATGCTGGTAAACTGATTCAACGCGGAAAAAAAGTTATTGTTTTTGGTGTTAAATGCGAGATTTTTGGAATTGAAAAGTTTGTATACTGTTTAAGGATAATTCAATAGTACAGTAACGGATAAGTTTAATATTACTGGTAATAAAGGTAAGTGTTACAATATTAAATTTAGTAATACAGTATTAATTTTAGAGCCTTGCAGATTTTGGTTTGGTAGATTTTATGTCTTCTGTTGTGTATCAATATTGGTAAATAAAATTCTCAAATTGGTAAAACTTACCTTTTAGCCTAGATACCAATTCAAAATAATGCTAATTTTTTTCTATTGAATTTAATTAACATATGAAATATATCCACAATATTGGCTATATACTGGAAATGTTTCTGAAGTAATTCCATTACTGATAAAGTTTTTAATAGTAGCAAGTTAGTAGTTAGCCCAAATATCTTTTCAATGTGTTCACAATATTAAGTAAAAATTCGAAATATTTATAATGTATTCTTAATATTGACAAGTAATTTTTAAAAATATTTTTATACCATTTTATTATTTTTCTAATGCTAATATACTCAATCCTTCACATTGTTATTATATTGGAAATAAAAACTAATATTGGTAAAAATTAGCAACATTTATCCATTATATTGTCCATGTTAATGAATTAAATTAAATATATTTAAAATGTATCCACACAGTATTGTGTGTATATTATAAATTTCCCTCATATTGTACTAACAAATATTTTTAATGTGTCAGCATCTTAATATAACAGTAATGGTGAATTAAGACTGTTTATCTACTGTACATTATTTCAAAATTTAAAATCTGATAAATAATTTTAGGTGCATTTATGTACAAATTGCTGAAAAATATATTTTAATAATTAAGTCAAATACTACTGAAAATCCTGTGATGATAAGACCATGATTATCACAGGAGCAAGGAGGGCACATGCCCCAGACACCCCATTTTAAGGGGTCCTTAAATTTTTTCAGAATATGAATTTAGTTTATTAAATTTTCATTCTAAGATACTAAAGCCTGGTTTTTTTTTCTAAAAGTTGGATGTGTGTGTGGCAAAATAGAACCCAAATGGATGAGCCGATTTTAATGTAGTTTGTTTTATTTTAAAGATGGTATAATCAGAACGGTTCTTCATTGTATTTGATAATATTCACTTCATCTATTCCCCTTAAATAAAGCTTACTTTACACCTGTTCAGTCTAAGACAATTCAAATAATATTGTTGACATTCAATTAATTTTGATTGCTGAATTATTTCTGTAATGTTATGGAAAAAGCCATGCTTTGAGTTGCATTTTTTAAGACTTCATTTTTAATAAAGGTTATTTCACATATTGCATAGGAAATGTTCATAAACTTAAAATTTATCTAGCATATTTCATTTTAAATTCATTTAATCAGAACATATCTTTGCAGATTGAAAAAACATACTTAAGTGGGGGGGGGATGAGTTTGGCTTAGGGACGTATCTAAACCTTAAAAATTTCAAGCTGAACTTTCAAAATTACCCACGAATATGTAATTTTCTCCATTTCTTATGTTTACTTATTTCGAGGGTGGCTGAAGCCCCACCAGTCACCCTCTGGCCAAGGACGTACCCAGGAAGGGGGGTGGGGGTCTGTAACACCTCCGAAATTTCAGTTTTTATTAACAAAGCAATAATGGTGAAGTCTTTTTGTGAAAATTTCTGCCTTTTTCATCGTTTGGACCCCCTCCGAAATTTTTGGACACTCCCAGAATTTTTTTTGGGGTATGTCCCTGCCCCTGCTCTCCTCTCCTAGGGGGGGGGGGAGCAAGTTCCCTACCTTGAGCCCCCCCCCCTTATGGGTGCCCATATCATTAATGTTATATTTTTCAAGTATTTAATATTATTCTGTGGTTTTCTGAACTTGCAGGTAGCAGAACAGATTTCATTATTTATTGATATTGTTGAGAAAGCAGACAGCATGGATTTCAGATTTTGGGTCTTCTACTGGGTATCATTAAGGGTAAATAAATTTATGATATTGGTAAAATTTACTTAAAAATTCAAAATAATTTTAATCCTTTTTCTACTGAATTTAAATGAAATGTATCTGCAATATTGCCTATATTTTGGAAGTAGTTCTGAAGTAGTTCCATTACCAATAAACTTTCAAATAGCACCTCACAGGATTGTAAAACATTGAAAACCCAAACCAGTATTTTTACATAGCAGCAAGTTAATATTTAGCCCAAATGTATTTAAAATGTATACACAATATTAGGTAAACATTGGTAATATTTCTAATGTATTCCTAATATTGACAAGTAATTAATTTTATAGTATTTTTATTTTTTTATGTTCATATACTTAATTATTCAATATTATCATTAAATTGGAAATAAATACTAATGTAAATTGTAGCAAATTAATATTTACCCATTATATTGTCAATCTTAATGAATTTAAATTAAATTTATTTAAAATGTATCCACAATATTGGGTGTATATTTCAAATATTCCTCATATATATTGCACAAGTATATATTTTTGATATGTTAGCATCTTAATATATTATTACTTGCGAATTATCACTGTTTATCTGTTACACATTATTTTTGCATTTAAAATCAGAAATAATTTTAAATGCATTCATATACAAATTTCTGAAAAATATATCTTAATAAATAAGTCAAATATTACTGAAAAATTTAATGTAATATGATTGTTCCCTGATTATCATGGGCAAACGGGTAAATACTGTGGAAAATACAGAAAGACAATTGTCAGAGTCGGTGAAGAAACAAAATGTAAGGGGGCCCCCATTTAGACCCATACTTCTGACTCAAGCGACTTTATGTCATAATTGCTGCCTGGATTTGAGAACGGGGGGGGGGGACTGAAGCCCTATAGCCACTCATCCCATTACCCCTCGATCTACCACCGAATCATTTGTTCTTGTGATAATGTTTAAATGTAAATTTTAACTGAAGACTCCTACCTTGGGTGGTCATTAGTTAAATATATATGAATTGATAATAAATGAATATTCATATAAATTGGTTGCTTTAGAAAACGAAACTTTTAGAATGTTTTTTATGTACTGAATACTCATTTTCTTGAAATATAGGAGAGTTAATAACAGCGATGACTGGGTGATTTTTCACGAACCTTTGATAAGGGTGAATACTACTTTGGATGTCTTTAGATATAAGTATGTATTTATTTTTAATTATTTACTGTTTCAGTGTATTTTTAAATTTGGGAGTTAATTTTATATTCATATCATATGTTATAAATGTTCCTTATACACATGTCTGTGTGAATTTTATATTATTATTATTATTTGCATTGCAAAGCATCCCATTTTAGAAGAATGTATATCTTAAGCACTGAATCAGATGGGTAGTAGATTTCTCACAAAAATTGTGTTTCATTAAGTGTCTCACTGAGTAGAAACAAAATGTTTCAATCAAGTTATTATTATTATTTTTTTTTTACAAGAAATAATGCAATTTCTGAACAGGTTTTAAAAGAATTCAACTATGTCAGAATTTCTTCTATGTCAGAATAAAAACTTAGTCAGAAATTTGAAAATTCAGAATTTCTCTTCACAAGCTGTATTTATGGCAATACAAATGGTTAATTTATAGAAGTGAAATACTCAGAGAAAAATTTATAACATATTGTATTGTCCAAAATAGAGGGAGAATTAGCCATCAGATACAGTTTCCACTTTCGTGAATTTCTCCCTAAAAATGGGATAAGACCTGCAGTTTTGTTGTTCTATAAAAGTTCATCATGCTGTCTATGAAGAAGCATTCTGAATTATACCGAGTTTTTGAGAAGCCTGTCTTTAAAGCTTGCAGAGCCAAGTGATGAATAAAATATGTTACAAGAAAAACTGATTGATTTTGGCTGTTTATCACTTTATTAACTTTTTATTTTCTAGTACTCTGAACTGGTCCTGTGGAAAACCATTGAATTTTTGTCAGTGGCATGCTGTAAAAGAGAAGAAACTATCGGCATTATAAGTGGTATTCATATTTTTGTTTTATTTGTTTATTTATTCTTTAAATGTTCTTAATTACTAGTTCAAAGTCTGCATACTTTTGATCTCTGCGCTCTAATTTTTTCAAAGCTTGTATCGCATAATTTCATAATTGTCAATAACTTTTTTTTTTTTTTTTTGAGATGTTTACTTTTTTGTTTAGTTTATTTTTTTCTTATTTTCCAAATTGATTTATATGTTTTTTTTTTGTTTTTTTTCCCTAAAGTGATGTTACTTTGGGGCAGTTAGTGACTACGTATTAAATTTTATAAATTTCATGTAAATTGAGAAAGTTATTAGGGCTGTTCTTAAAAGAGAAAAAAGTATAACTTTTGGTAAAGTTACATCAATGAGTAAAACAATAAATATTTATACAGTAAAATTCAATGTGGTATTCTTTATTAAAGCATTTGACCCAGGCAACTCTTTAGTATATCATTTTATGTTATGCTATATTCTGTCATTTATTTAATCTCTATTATATGTAAATTTTTTATGTCAAGTTGCATATTTGACACCAAGTTAATAAATTGCTTGCAAAATCAAGTCTTATTTGCAACATTTTATGAAGTAACAATGAAATAAAGTATAAAAATCAATTTTTAGTCCCTTCAGATTAATTCTTTTAACTCTGCACCCTCACTCCCTCTTAAAAATATGTTGTAAGTAAAACCTTGAAACTCCTGTAACTTTTATTATTATTATTATTATTATTATTATTATTAATGTTGTCACTGCTGTTGTTGTTTAAAATGTAAACTGTAAGATGCTACTTTCAGAGATGAGATTTAAGAATTTAGTTTAATATTCAGACCTTTTTCAATGTTTATAAAGAATTCATTTTTTTCAAAAATTTTCTGATTTTTCAGTAAGGCAAAATTGTATATAAGTAAGATAGATTTAGTATCAATAAAAATTAAAATATTTATTGCTCTTGAAATTCATAAGTATAGTTGCTCAAAAGTTGTTTGGACATTCTTTCAGACTTTTTTTCCTTTTTTGTTAATCTCATATCTGTACTTTGGTACAAACCAAATCGAAAACTAGCCTACCAGTTTTGACACCATATTACATGTACCACCATTAGTGGTAAAAACAGATGAAATATATTATTTTTTAATTTTACTAATACAATATGTAAATGTAAACTTTACTTCCTTAGTAAATTCAGATTTTTTAAGCCTGCAGTATTGACAAAGTGCAATAACCTTGTCAGTGTTCACATGTTGTCATATGTATATTTGAATATTACTCAAAAATATCTTTAGTCTAGTTTTTAACTGACTTCAAGAAGATCTAGGTTATTAATTGGGGTCAGTACTCAGAGGTGTAGCAAGAATTTTCAGTGTCCGAGAACAAATTTGCATCACTTCTTGTTTACCAAAATGCGCTGGAAAAAGTTTTATATACAAATTGGTGCCTTTTGGATCCTATGCCCTGGGACAAATGTCCCCCTCTAGCTACACTTCTGAGCACTGAATCCTTGTAATTTACCAGACTGGGTATGAAAAGTATTTTCAAACTTCCGTTTAATTATTTATTTCTTTTGTTTATCTTCCACATATAGATGTGATCTTTGCTAAGAATGTTGTTATTTGATGATATTTTACTTGCTGTGCATGAAAAGTTTTTATTGCAAAGTTATCACTTTATTTTTTACTCAATTTTTGATGTACCTAAAATATATTACAAGTCCTGAATATTTTCTATTTTTTAATTGATTGTAATAATTTGCAAATTTAACTCACCAATAGTAAGTAATGTGTTTAATATTTATTTTGTCACTATTAGTTTGATGTTTGTTGTTACGCACAGGTTACTGTGATTCAGGGATAATTTTATTCCAAATTGCTTTGATAAGGGATTTCCGCTTCAATACTGTCCCCAATTATTCTTTTCTGTGTTACCTCAGAGGATTTACCTCACAAAATAAAATTTTGTGAAGTAAACCCTACATTGTGTTACTTACTTTTAATAAAGTATTTTGTGCTCTCAATCACTTTGCATATCAGTATATTCTAATATTAATAGAACATAGAGAACAGATTATTTTATAAAACAGTACAAGCATTTCTTATCTGTGAAATTAAAGTTTTTTTTCTTTTATTTTTTGCAGGTAAAAAAATAGATTTTTTTTTTTTTTGAGCTGCTATATTTAAGTTTTATTGCAGTTTTTTTTGCATTTGCTTTTATGTTCAGTGGCAAAATTAAAATGTAAAAGGCAGCTTAAATTCTACATTATTTTATTCATTTATTCATAATTTGTACAATTTTAACAGTAGGAACCCTGTTTCCCTTCCCTCTCTTACTCAGAAGGTTACAGTATATGTAAATGTTACTTGAAAGTATTTATTATTACCATACATAAATATGGTAATATGAAAAATGGTAATAAGAAAGTATTTATTATTACCATTTTTCGGTATGCTTTTGTGCTGTTCCAAAATTGTATTTAACCTGCTCCTAAAGGTGTTCCAAAATGTATGTAGATTTGCAGACTTTTTATTATAAAGTTATCCTCCGATTTTAGTGAAACTATAAACAAAATGTTTTCTGAATCAAATGAAAAGATCTGCTGACTTATTCCTCTGTAAATTCATCACCTAGTTGAAAGTGTTAAGCTGTGCTTTAGTTGGAGATTTAAATTTGACACTAATCCATGTACACACAAAACTAATTTTAACTAATTTTATTTTGTATGTATTTAACATAGATCTAGTTTATGCTCTAGTATATTCTAGCTGCCAACTCTTTCTGATTTTGAGCCTTTCTTCAGTCTTATTCAAATTATGGGGAGGGGGGAGGGTACCCTTTTTTTATTAGGATAGAATAGCAGTTATGTTTTAACTTTTAATTCTGTAATTACTTGTTGAAGTCATAATTTTTATCTTCCAGATGCTGTTAGAAGAATCCCTGAATGTGAAATAGTATTGAAGTACTCATATTGAATCCAGTGATTGTATTTTATGTAAATGTAACAATGTAATACAATTAAACCAAATTTGTAATAATTTGTTGTGTGTTCACTGCCATTGCTTTTATAATTCATTCAAACCTGCATGAGTCTCAATAAGAGATATCTTCCACTTTTTTCAATTCGTAGGCTATTTTTTACTTCTGCAGTTCTGTAATAGTTTAAATTTTTTTTTTAATTTAGAACGCATCGTAAACTAAAATTTGCTAGGCTGAAGACTACTCTGGACTTGGAAGTTCCATTACTCATGTTTTTATTAAGACTTTGCTTATATATTTTTATTAACTGTTTTTTCTTTCTTTTTTTTTGGCCCTCGTATTAATTGAACTTTGTTCTAACATACTAATGAGTTTTTCTGGCTTTACTTTCATTTATTGTTCTAAATCTGTTTCCAATAGTATAGTAATTCTTGCATAAAATCTATATTAAAAGAATTTTTTTTTCAATTTGAAGTTTTTAAAAGATTAAGTAATTTGTAGCTATTTTGCTGTAAAAGTGAAATTGAAATAAATAAAATCACACTTAAAAATAAATAAAGAAATGAATGTGTATATATATTAAAAAATTAAGAAATGGCTTTTATTTTGAAGTATGTATAAATTATGTTCAGAACAGGAATTTGGTTTTTTAAGAGGTGAAAAAAAAATCTTTTTCTGTGAATCACCACCCTCCCCCCTCACCCAGACATTATCTATGGAGGTTAATATGGTTCACCCTCATGCTCTAAACTTCAATTATTTCTTTGCGTTATGGCAAGTCTACAAGAGGGGTGTCTTCTTGGGGGGGGCTGACTTGGGTGGTGAACTTTTTAAGGATTCTAACCTGTATTCTTGCTCATGCCTCTAAACCTTAAATAATGGTTTTTGGACAAGACAAAAATGTTGAGGGGATTCAACAAAATGGGCATTGTTGGGGAATTATGAAATAATTGGTTTTAATTTATATTATTTATGTATTGGCCTGCACAAAAATATTTCTTTACCCCCTTTCACAAAAAAAGAAATCAATCAATATAAAGTAGTTTCCATTTTAGAAATATTTTATTCCTTTTTCTGGGGGGAGGGGGAAGAATAGAAAAATAGGTATTCTCTTAAATTTCCAAACATGATATGTACATTAACAGAGGTTATCAGCAGATATATTTATATTTTTGATTTACCCAACAATTAGTTTATTTATTTAATTTTTTGGTTTTCAATTAAAGGATAGCTATTACTCTTTTAACTTATTTTCGTGTTTCATAATTCTTGTATTTGTTCGTATAAATGACTGAAATTTAATTTCAAATAATTTCTTTTCGATAACAATTCAATCCTGTTCATTTCTTATTTATTTAAATTTAAAAAAAAGACTTGTTAATTGTAATAAAGTTGAAAAGAAAGTTTGAATAAATTATGCTTAAAATAAAACCTATTTAAAAATCAAAATTATTAGTATTCTTTTGATTTTATATAAATATCTTATCATGAACTATTTTTATTGTTTTGTTAATACTGTTGTAAGTGAAAGTTGTTCTGAAATGTACCATAGGTAAAAAATAAGCTTTCAGGGATTTTTTATTTCAGCAGGAGAAAAGGTAACATTGAACATATCAAATATTTCTGCACACTGTTGAGTAATGTGGATGTCCGAAACTCTTATTTCTATTCTTGTTTGATCACAGATTACCTCAAATGAAGTTATAGTACTGCAGACAAAGAAAATTCTTATAAATCTCCTGCTGATGGATTTTACATAGCTCAATGGCTATACAGATCACCTCCAAGCATTTTGAAACTTTCACTTCTATTCCTGTTACGTTTTGACTAACCAAACAAAACATAAACTGTTAACGAATTCTGTAACTAAATAGATCTAGAAGTTATGGAGGTTTGTTTTAGTAACCATGTGGAATTCTTGGGGGTACCTTTTAGTGATGCCATCATCTGATTATTAAAATGAAATTCTGTACTCCTTCTTAATCTGTTTAATTTCAGAATAGGCTGTTATTTTAAATACTGTATGTTTTGTGTCAACAGTCCACATTTCACTCACTGGAATGAAAGCAAGAATTTAAAAATGCATGGGGTCAGATATTACTTGTACCATTGAGCTACGTAAAATTTATTTTCCAGCTGTTATGGATCATTCTGAACATGACAATAATCCAAGATAGCCCAGAAATAGATATCTAAGAAGTTCTGGATATGAAATAAGTATCAATTTCTGATCTTTGGATATTTTGAATATGAAATAGATAGCCATTTTTGGGATATTTGAGATCTTCTGGAAGTTTATGTATTATAACTATGCTACATATATACAGATACCTGTATGTTATAGATGTTATTTACTCATTAGAGAGATCACACCTCAAATTTCTAATAGAGAAATCTATTTTATGTTGGACTTCTAATAGATATACCCAATATCCAGCTATGATGTATTAAAGATTGCCTATGGACAAACTTGGGGGGGGGGGAGGTAAATGCGGCAAAAATATTTACTTGTACGATATGAAGAATATTTTCAAGGCGCTCGATATTGCAGATACATTTTAAATATATTTAATTTAAATTCAATAGCAGCAAAGTTTTATAATTTTTACAATATAAAGGTTAAATATCAACTTTCTACTTTTTACCAATACTAGCTTTATTCCCAGTGTAATATTGAGTAAATATTAACCAAAAAAATTAAAAATGGTATAAAGTTATGTTAATTACTTATCCATATTGAATATATTTCCAATGTATATCAAATACTATAAATGCATTTTAAATATATCTGAGGCAAATATTAACTTTGCTACTTTGTACGAAGTTACATTTGATACATTTGACGAAGTTACAGTTGATCTTTGTTTTCAATTTTTTTTAACAATATTGAGTTAACATTAAAAAATTTATCAATTGAGGACTACTTCAAAAATATTTCCAATACAACCCTATATTAAGAATATATTTTTTTGTATGTTAAATTCAGTGGAAAAAGGTATTAGTATAGTCATACTGAAAGTATAATGTTATTTTGAGAATTTATCAGACCTAAATGCTAATTTTTACCAATATTGGAATTTTATTTACCAATATTGGAAACTGTTTATTCTCAATGTGTTCACTTACTACTTTGTAATATTATTGGTTTTTGATATCAATGTTTTCACAATATTGAGTTAATATTTAAAAGTTCATTGGTAGTGAGACTGCTTCAGAAATATTCTCAATATATAATTAATATTTCAATACACACTTCATATGTTAATTAAAATTTTACAAATAATAATAACATTTTGAGCATATATCAGGGCTAAACTCTAGTTTTTACCAATACTGGAAGTGGTCTTTACTCTCAAAGTATTCACATATATGTAAATTTTAATAATTAAAAGTAATTAGTACTTAATAATATTGGAAATATTTCTAATATACACTCAATATTATTGATAAATTTCAAATACTTTAAGATTCAATAGTATTAAAATTTGACTTCAAATGGGCAAAATATTAAATTTATAATATTGGATTTTATTTTCAATGAATTCACAAGATTGGATAAATATTGATGCTATATAGAAAATATCTTTTAATGTTTGCCAAATATTTAAAAAATAATAATAATCAATGCTGTTACCAGATACATTCATATATATATATATATATATATATATATATATATATATATTTATAAGGAATTATTTTAATTTCCCTAAAATAGTGATAGCCAGAAGCAAGGCATATGCAAGGAATAAATCCAGGGCCGTACCCAGACAAAAATTTCAGGCAGGGTCCAAACCGTGGAAAAGGCAGAATTTTTCACAAAAAGACGTCATTATTATTATTTTATTAACAAAAATCAATTTTTTTGGGAGGGGGGGAGGGTCCGGACCCCTGGATACGGTCTCGAATAATCACCCTATAAAAAGTGGCGGTCACTCTTAAAAAGGGTCATAGCTCACTCTTGATCAGAGCGCTCCACTCTTTAAGGGATGGCGTGCTGTCACCCTTTCCTTAGAGTGAGGCACTCTTTCCCGGAGTGGGTTTTTGAATTCTCACTCCTAGTCCAGAGTCAGAAATGTCACTCTTCAGAATAGTGATTTCTCACTCTATGGAGGTTGGCTGATTTTTGTCACGAAGGTAGGGTGATATATCACTCCTCAGCACTGGTTTTTCACTCTTGATTATTAAGAGAGTATATATATATATCTTCTTAAGACTTCTTGTTAAGATAGATTAAGACTTCTTGTCATTTTTTTCTATTATTCATATATATGAGCATTTTTTTTAAGTTAGAAAACAGTTTTACGACGAATACATAAAAATACAAATTGTTCTTTTGTTAAAACACTTATTATTAAAAGAATTTAACGCTGAAGAAAACTGGCATGTAATGGATTTTTATTTACAGTGTGCCCACTGAAATCCTTTGTGACTTCATTAACATCAGATCGGAAAGAGCTATAGTCATAAAAGTGGGATCCAGGTTTAGTAAAGTAGCTATGCGCTACGCAATGAAACCACTTATAGCGCCAACTGGCGGCTAAATTCGGAATTAGTCTTTTTATCTCAAAAACGGTACGATATACGAGGAAAATATCTATTATAAAGCTATTCAACCCATCAATTTTATAAGAAAGACACATCGTGCATATTTATGCGCTCTCCAATGCACACAATAATGCTATAAATGGAAACGCATATTTGCTAGGTCGCGTTTTCCAAAATTGCCATTGCCTGACATGAGAATCATTTATCCATCATGCTATAAGTGTTTATCGTCACCAACAGTACACATTTGGACTCTAATCTGCATTTCAGCCTGCAAATTGCAGTGTGTCACCTACCACATTGCTCGGTATGGTAGGCGACACACTGGCACAAGTATCAGTAATACGCATTTATGACTTCTACCCCCAGGTGGCAGTGTAAGCGATTTCATTGAATGGCGTAGCTATTTGACTATATTTAGACCTTTCTTTTACGACTATAGCTCTCACCGCTCTGAAGTAATCGTCACCTGAAGTTATCATTATTATTGCAGTGAATGTCATCCACATGTCCGATACCGTTTCTTACATTCTAACGAGTCTGAATTTAAAACAATGAGATGCTTTCAGATTTAAAAAAAAATAAAGTTTTGAAATTTTCCAATCCCAAATATTCCCATGTCCCTCTCACTCCCATTTTTTACTATGTTCTTGAAGAACCACACTGATATCAGCTAAGCCGATGTCGAAATTTGTCCGCAGCATCTTCCTTTTGTGGCCTTCGGACTCACGACCGTAACTGCACCACTGCCCATCATGCTGTTATGCTTCGCTTAGACTATAATTTTCACTAAACGATTCGGGAAATAAAACAAAATACCCATGAGGCATTTTAAGTTACATCACCTAGTGTGTCTGAAATGTGGACGTATCACGAAAGGATATCGCCTTCTGAACGCGATGTAACAAACTAAAAAAGGAAGACAGTGCCCTAAAGGTTGGATGTGAACCGGAACGCAGTTAACGTTTTTAAAAGATTTATTTTTGAAAACAATTTTTAGGTTGCTGTTGTTTAAAATTAAAATTCGTTTTCAGTTTTTTAATGATAAAACTAAACTAAAACCTTTTCTTCATGTAGAGCGCATGTGAAGAGATAACTTTATTTGGAAGAGCAACCAAGATCAACGACATTTTCATACTTAAAAGTTAGTTTAACCCTTTGAGGCGCAACCCTTTCCCAATGCTGAAAAAAGGGCAGCCGTTTCCATCGCTCGACTTAACTACCAGCAAGATGGCGGACGATCGAAACGTTCATCGCGTGCCACAGATCTAGAGACCCTTTTTTGACGACAGCTGGCTGTGCCGCTGGTAGTTAAGTCGAGCGATGGAAATGGCTGCCTTTTTTTCAGCATTGGTCAATCTATCCAGCCGTTCTCGCATTCTTCCATTTTTCAGCAGATGTCAGTGCTGTTAAAAATAATCGTGACCATTTTTTTACGGGAAAGGACGTGCTAAAAAGTAAAGGTTTCTCGTGGAGCTATGTCATCCGCAACTATTTTTATAGAAATCAAATCTATTCTTCGTGACTGGCAACAGTCAAAACGTCAGAATTTGGTGTTCCCAGAGCAGGAACACTGCGCGTTAAAGGGTTAATGTTTACACATGTATTTTTGGTAAGTACTCTTTGGTGTAGAAGTACTCTAAATCCTCATTGAAAGAAATGAGTCAAGAAGTATTTCTACCATTACATGGGAAAGGTCCCAGTGGTCCTATTTTTTCTAAAAAAATTCTTACCTTTATAAAAACTAAACTGAAATGTAATAGTTTTCAGCAATTGCTGAATGTTTCTTCGGATATTAAGATTTAGATCTTAGACATTTGGACTGTTTTAATTACTAGGATAGTTAATCAAAACTTTTAGAAGGGTAGGAGTTTCGGATAAAGTAGGACCACTGTGAGATCCCAGTATATGGTATACATTATCATCGCCTTGGCTGGCGCCACACCCTGTGTTTTCACAACAGCCATTTTCTAGCAAATCATGTAAAACTAGAGTCACAAGAGCTAAAAGCATTTTTCATCCGAGTAACTGAGCAGGATACTTTAATTTGTACATAGTTCGGACAATCACATATATTCCATTTGCCCCCCCCCCCTCCCCCCGAAAAAAAAAGAAGCTAAAGGTTGAAAATAGATTCGCTTTAATAAAAAAAATCAATAAATATATTTTTCATGAAACTGTTACATTCGGTTTGGAAACACATTCGTGGCAGAGAATTCGTTCTCACCTTGCAAAGTAAAGTTATCCTGCCTCTAAACCCAACTTTACCTTGTTTCGTCTATCAGTCAGTCTCATAAACATCAATGTGAGACTGTGACGGTCCATAATTGGCTGGACAGCCTAAGTTCTTTCTAGAGATGGTTACGTTTCCCCTTCTTCGTAGTGTTAAAAACATTTGTTTCGTTGTCTATCTTGCGAATATCAAGTACGCAAGCCTAAAAATTAAAGTATTTCGTTACCAAGAATTGGTTTTAAGCCTGATTCTTTGAGGGACACGCAATCGCCGCAATGACAAGCTTCATTTTGGCATTGGATGGTCGGGCAGGGGGGGTACCATTTGTCCAGTCCGATAACCCTGAAGATGGCATATTTGAGGTGCTGGGTTTGATACTAGCTCCCATCACACACTCCTCTTTCACAAATCCCATGATCCTCTTACGAGTTCTTATAGGGATAACGGACGACATGCAAATGATTTTTTTATTGTCACAAAGGAAAAATACTGATAACGCCAATGAGATGAATTAAGCCCTTAGTCTGCACATTCGCCTCTACCACAGGCTAATCGAGGTTTTTTTTTAAATAGCTTATTAGGAATTTCAACATGATCCATAAGATAGACGATTTTTCTCCTATGTTTTCTTCAAAACTTTCTCAACAACATTGCGGATTAAAATTAGACCAGGAAACTAATAATGGGACCCATCACTCGTCCAAAATGACTACTGGAGGAATTTGAATATTGGGTCATTTCAATATTTTATCGTTTCAATATTGCCACGAGGATAAAGATGTCGCATTCCATTTCTAGAGGAATATCGTAAGTGTTTACTGCGTAAGGGTTTCATTTAGAAATATGCGGGCCATCTCTTTCGCAGACAGCTATTAAACTCTGTCCTTGATGGTGAAATGGCTCGTTAGTGACTGACCCTCTTTGAAATGTTAGTTAATGTTGAACATTACTCCACTGAGGGTTAACTAGTTACAAAGAATGTCTCTTTTTTTTAAACTAGACATATTTCTCCGTTTGCTCCAAATATGATATTGCCACATCAATCACGAATCAGAAGAAATCTTATAACGTATCTTTCGCACATGCTAATAAAACTGAAATATTGCACTTTTTTTTTGTTTATTTGGAGTCAGTTTCCTTCACCGACCAAAGAAAAAAAGATTCGATGTTTAAACAATCAAAATAAAGAATCGCCAGCTGAAGTTCCTGCCTTGGGGGACCACTCAAAAAACCAGTTCATCGAATTCGCCTTTTGACTTTGGATCTGTATGGTGACACGCACGAAGCCCAATAGCTATATTGATGTACTGCGCCTCGACTCAAATAAATCGAAGAATGTGTCTGCACGCATGACTTTGATGGCGTCCGTCACGTGATGTGGACCGATTTCGAACGCACGCCTTTGTTCGGGTCGTTTCAATCAGGCCATCTACTTAGAGAGGGATGATTTTGATCTGGTTCTTTACTCAAATCGGATGTCTTCTTATGGTCGTGTGTATCAACATCCTTCGTTTCGAATGCAGAGAGAAAAACTTTTTGCTATCGATGGGAAAGGGAGATAAAAAACTCCTCTGTCCCTTTCTTGCTAATCATCTGCCATTTTTCTTTTCTCACTCTGACGAAAGACTTGTTCTCGTAATTATGATCGAGGACATTTGGATCAATATGAAAGTGGTTCATCTGACCATCCCTTTCAATTTCGAAATCGGATCAGCCTCGGTGAAAGGTTGCGAAATGTTTTTGTTGTTTTATTTTAATCATTTTAATTTTAAAGAGGCGAAATGTGCTAAGTTTGTTATGTTTGAGATGTGAATCCCTCTAATTAGGGAAAGAGCTTTTCTGCATTCATTTCGCATTAATCAAAAGGGGGAAATGTAAAGGTCGCCCGTTTTATGAGATAGAGCATTTCTAAATTAAAATCGTCGAACACATTGTGCCAAGGAAAGGAATCCATTTATCAGAAAATGTAACGCTTCGCTTGTACTCTCACTTTGTTGTTTATGCATAAATAACGGTTAAAGCTTAAGAACGACTGTTTAAGCGGAAAAAAAAAATTAGAAAACTTTTCCTCTCCTATTTACATTAGTTTGTGTGTTAAAAGTATAACATCATTACCTAATTCAGAATTCTACATCTCAAGTGTTTAAGTAGTCTTCCTTTTTATCTGCGAAAACCTACCCTTTAACTAAGAATAAACAGATTCCGCCATTGTTTCGTAAATAGTTCTTTAATTTCTGAAACTCATAAGTATATTTTAAATTTACGTCCTCAGAAAAAAAACTAGAATCGTGAAAGACTTCTGTAATAAATCTCCGCTAGTCAATATCCAAAGTTTCTAAAAAATCCGGTCACTACATCCCGAAACTAACCTATAACCTTTTTACGTTTCAAATGTCATCCAAGCATTGTGAGCACAATTTATAAAACCTGAACTTACGCCGCTAATGAAAACATTTGCGAAGATAACAATGTTGTACAGGTTAGGTTACGGATTAAAGCATGTGCTAAAGTTGCAGCAGCTATTAGATTTCCGCCACTGATTAAAACCCATTAAAATAATGTACAAAAGCCAAATTTAATACTGCTTTTCCCGAAAATATCCTGCGTTTTATCGAACCAATAAGTACTGTCATTTTCCCTACCAGTACTGTCATTTTATAATTTAATTTTTATGTTTCTACACAGGCTAACAGCATTTTACTTTGGGTAAACCGGCAAGTAAGTGAACACAGCCAGGAAATAAACATTTTGTACATATTTCTAAAAATAAGGTTTGAAGAATTTTTCAGTCTGTGGATTAGCAACAGTAATTTCCTTCCATGCAGTAGAAAGCTGTGTGACACTTTATTAATTACCCTGGTCACATGTCCTTCTCTGGAAAAAATAATAATTTTTTTATGTGCATTATCTATATTCATTTACTGGGAGTATATGCTATTCACCAGTAAATGAACATTGTAATGTCAATGTCTGTTCATTTGCTGGGCTGTTGAACCACTTTTTACTGGAACTCACAAAAATCCAAATCCAATAACTTATAAGCTCCCACACAGTACTGTTACATAAATTACAAAAAAATAAAAATCTAGTGTCTCCACTCGACTTTCCGAACACCTTATCTTTACCATGAGTTTAAACGAATTTTATTCAACTCAATCAGATATAGTGTTCAGTCGCTATTGTAGAATTTGAGTGTATACGTTGTAATGTATAAATGTACTTTTTTGTAGCCCTGTAGAAAATTGTGAGTCCTACACACACCAAAATCTACACAGTATACAAAAGAGTGACCTATAATATGTGAACTTAATTTGGACCCAATCGATTGCACTATATAGACGCTAGCTCACTTTCAGAATTTTCTTCTACAGGCTGTAATGTATAAGAATTCTTTTTTTTTATGTCCCTTTACAAAAACTATTAGCCCTACACTTACTAAAATCTATACACGTGGTGTGATGATGACCTATAATAAACATACTCCATTTGAGCTTATTCTAATGCACTGTTTAGGCACTAGCACACTTTAAATGATTTGCGTCCATAGGCCGTTATGCATAGTTATTTTTTACAACCCTGTGAACAAACTATCAGCGCTACCCACATCAAAATCTACGCAGGTCATGTGACCGTGACTTATACTATACATACCCACTATCAAAAATAAAATACGAAAAATTCACAATTTTTTTTACAAGAAAAAAACGGGAGAATTTTCATAGATGCAAGTTCAAATAAGTGGATAAAAAAATTGTGTGTAGTTTAACAGACGAACGAGAAATTCTTGCACACTCTCAAAAAATATTTCTTCAATTCAGGGAAATTTTACTGTCAGCAGTGCTGCCGGAATATCTCCGTTATTGACGAACAGCCGCATCAGAATTTTTTTTATTCAATAAATTTTGTGCGTTCTATTTTAACCCCAATAATCAAATCTGAAATCACAAGTAAACCTTCAAAATTACCCAGATAGCACAAACAGGTTCTTTAAACGTCTATTAACGTTCAGAGAACCTGTATGTGCTGTATGGGTAAACTTAGCTTGGCGACATCTGCTATGTTTGGCGAGAAATTGACGAACCTCAATGTTATCGAAGCCTCATATTTGGCTTTAAAATGAAACAGGCTTTATAACGAATAGTTTATCAGGCTTACAACAAAGCCACATGGTGTCCGTATGTAGTCATAGGCATGAGTGAATGAAACTATTTTGAGAAATTGGCTATTAAATGCATTCGAGATAATCGAATTTAAAAAAATCCTTTCGAACCCCTTCAGCACACAGCATTCGAATAGTATATGACATTTGAAATATCGAATAGAAATCGCGAATACTATTCGAATAGTGAAAATCGCGAATACTGTTCGATTAATGAGAACCTCGAAAATTATTCGAATACTGAAATCGCGAATACCATTCGAATAGAAAACTCCAAATACTATTCAAATAGTAAAATCGCGAATACTATTCAAATAATAAAATAGCAAATAGTATTGGAATAGTGAAATCGCGATTACTATTCGAATTCGAAATATTGAACAGAAACTGCAATACTATTCGAATAGTGAAAGCCGCGAAAACTATTTGATTAGTGAAATCGAGAATACTGTTTGAATAGTGAAAATCGCGAATACTGTTTGAATAGTGAAAATCGCTCGAATAGCGAATATTATACAAATAGCAAAATTGTGAATAGCATTCGAATAGTGAAAACGCTAATACTATTTGAATAGGAAATTGCAAATGCTATTCAAATTGTAAAATCGCGAATGCTATTCGAATACTGAAAATCGAGAATTTTCACAACACGATTAATCGATTATTGATTCTGTTCGAATAGTAATCGATTATATAAAATCATTCGAATTGCTCATCACTATTTATATCACATTTGTTTTCCTTGCGTAACACTTTCTTGTATCATTCTCGCTTTTTCTTGGAAGCATCTATCTGGGTTTTTTAATTGCCCCGCGCTTAAGTTTTTATCAATTGCTTATATTTTAGTTTAAGTGCTACCTCAATATCCATTGTGTCATGAACATTTTTTTTTTCTGAAAGTTGTGCGGTCCAAGTATCACGTCTCAAACAAATTAAACAGACTGCATAATTACATATCCCAGGGAATACCATGGTTCGAGCATCTTTGTCTTACGTAAAAACTATCATTTTCGTGGAAAAATCCCAACATCTGATAACCCCCTTTTTCTGTCTTCAATCAGAAAGTAATTACATGACCTTGGACAAATAATACACCTCATACGACGTCTCATAGCTTAAGTAATTACCAAACAAAGCCTAATCTGAGTATTTCACATTTATACGCTATTGCTTTACCGAACACCTGAGATCTTTTAATACTTACTTCCCCAAAGCATCTTATTGTGTGTGTATCCCGTAAAAAGTTTTCAGGAGGTATTTAGTCAATATTTATTACACGCATTAAAAATCTATTAGTGCTTATTTTCGGCTTAAGGTCATGGTTTTACGATTCTTTTATCTTTTAAGTTCGGAAATATAAATGTTAATTATGTCACGTGCAAGGATTAGTTTTTAAAAAATAATTGGCTGTGCAACGTATGTTGTTGATCAATGTATATTACATTGTGCTATGGTTTGATTAGAGCTAAATTAGATATGCAAGATGTCAGTGATGAGATGAATTATAATTCTTGTCACTTGTGTAAATATGATGGGAAATTTACAAGGATGAATATTTATGAACTGTTTAATTGGTTTTTTGCGTATGACATGAAACGTGTAAAATTAGTTAAAAAATTATGTATCAAGAAGTACAATTGATCCAATTGAAAAATGCTGTGGACTGCAAATCAATAAAATGATTTTTCTTTTTAAGCTAAAAGCATACAAAATTAAAATGCACCTTTAAAAAAACGCAACTTCTTCAAATATATAACATTAAATTTTGAAAAGTTAATTGAAAACTATTTTGCAAAAACGTAACCATTAGTTAATTGAATAAAAAAGCTAGGAGCATAGATTATTACAATGCATTTTTAAGAAAACGCGACTAGAAATACAATTTAAAATTTCTTTACAAAAATTGCAATCATTATTAATTTAAAATAAAGACAAAGCTGTAAGCATAAATTATTTCAGCGTATTTTTCAGAATACGCAACTTCTTTAAATATTTAACTTAGCAATATCCAAAAATAATTAAAAAACTACTTTGCAAAAATACAATTATTATTAATTAAAGTTAAGTTAAACTCATGAAGAATTGCTGCGTTTGTTTATTTTTTCTTTTTCGTAGAAAGCTCAGCTTCTTCCAAATTGCAATTAAAAAAATTGAAGTAAAGACTGGTTTAGAAAAATGCAACTATAATTGACAAAAAAAAAAAATAATGCTAAAAAAGCATAGGACATAACTGTGAGTTTCTTCAAAAGTGCAACTAGGAAACTAGAAAAAATAGTTTAAAATCTAATTTAACAACAACAACAAAAAAAAAACACTTATAACTGTTTGAAATAAAAAAACTATTAAAAAGTGAAAAGTCTAAGTACAACTTCAAAAGTGCAACGAAAAACTCAAAAACTCAAAAATATCTGAAAAACCTATTTTACAATAAATACAATTACAATTTGATGCAAGTAAAAAAAACTCAAACTAGAAGTATAGATAATCACATATGAGGTTTTTATTTTATTTTAAATCAACTTCTTCAAAATCTCAAATAAAAATACAAAAAAAGGTATTAAAAATCTCTTATCTCCTTACAAAAATGTAATTATAATCGATTAAAAAAACAATAGAAGTATAGATTATTGCGTTTTTCAGAAAAAACCAAATTCTCCAAAACTTGAACTTATCGCAAAGTTTATCTTCAAGATTAGCAACCGCAACGCATCGACGTAACAGTTCATTTTACTGATGCTGCGTAACGTCTTAGAATTTCGGTGCCAAACATCATTGTCAAAAAACGATAAGAAAAAACTTTAACATCACGAAGGTATGCTCGGTTAGTCTAGTGTCGTAAAACCGCTTGCATACTACAAACGCCTCTTTAATTTGTGAAGTTACTCGAAATACCTGAAAACGTAAAGGTTTCATCGTAAGATATTAATTTAACTTCTTGCAGCTGTTGAAACATTCCATCCATTACGTCGACAAATTTCAACGTTTACAAAGACGGAATTAAATCAGTTAACAGTTTTAAACATTCCAAGGTCATAATATCATGTAAAGCAAACACCGTGTAGTCTTAAGAAGTAGGACACTTGAATTTTTAGCATTTTATTAAAGAAATTCTAAAGAATTACTAAGTGAATTAATTTTCCTGTATTTTGGGCGTTTAAAAAAAATGTCTGAAATCACACTACCTGGCGATGATAGTGCAGTCACGACTGCACTTCGAGGATCAGCAACAATATAAATGAGAAACAAAATATTTTGGATCAACCTCATAAGTCTCATAAAGATTTAAAGAAAAAATCTGCAGTTTTTATAAGGCATCTTACTTGCTGTGAACAATGTCTGTGTGAAACATATATAAGTTATATTCACGATTATGTAAATATTTGTTCAAAATAAAATTTCAGAAAGTTTCAGATTTTCTTTGCGTAAGACTTGTTCAGTTTTTATTTAAATTTCTCAAAATTTACTGGAAATTTGACAAAATATCTTGAAACACAGTTCTGATTAAAAAATGTACTTAAAATGACGCAGTACCCGTTCGTTTACAGGTGCCCAAATTTATGATTACAATCACAAAATTTGTGATAACTGAAGAAATATTCCGTGTATTGTAACAAAATTTGGCACAGAGATATT
This sequence comes from Cheiracanthium punctorium, assembly GCA_038373885.1. Taxonomy (NCBI): domain Eukaryota; kingdom Metazoa; phylum Arthropoda; class Arachnida; order Araneae; family Cheiracanthiidae; genus Cheiracanthium; species Cheiracanthium punctorium. Next base: position 291,550 of record JAWZYV010000816.1, on the reverse strand, counting down.
ATCATTGGACCAGGCATATAGCAACATAAAAATATCGAAAAAGAGGGGAGATGTTAGTTAATATACATGGTGTTTCAAAAGCGGTAAAATCATGTTCTATCATATCCTGAGAAATGTCCATCTTATATAGGGTGTAACCACCATGCACACACCATTCTTGGAAATGCTTGCTACACAAGCCTCAAAACGAGCTATCATACTGATAATAAGGTCGATGAGAAACACTTGCGGCTGTAAATCCTATTTTGTCCAAAGGGGGGCTTTTAACATATGTAGAGTCCTGGAAGGGGCGTGAATATCGAGCTATTTGCTTTCCTATAAGCCATCCCAAACAGATTCTATGGGATTAAGATCCGGAGACTGAACAGGCTAGTTCATATGACGAATATTCTCTGATTCAAGATCATCAATTATGTGAATTCTGTGTTTCCTCGCATTATCGTCCATAAAAATATTGTCCGGGCTTGAAGCATCCCAGAAAAACCTCACGCTGCCTTCAAAGACCTCATTCTCATAGCACTGTGCGGTAACACAACCCAAATAAAAGTCGTGAAGTGGTGTACGACTGACCACAAGATGCCGCCCTAGACAAGGATTCCTCTGCTACCAAATTGGTCAATTTCCGTACTGCTAGAGGAATGATACGGAGCTTTTAAATAAATTATCTAATTTATCTCCTTTTGAATATAGTTAACAGTCAATTTGAGTGTTTGAGAAAATGAAATGAAATCATTATTTGAGTATGTGAGTGCATTACAATACTTAATTCTCCTCCCAAAACCCTAGGCATGACTGAATACCTGCATGTGTTTGTTTACAAATTACACGAGGTCAATGTCTCTCGAATTTAAATTGTAAACATAACTCCATGCACGTCACCTTGCATGGGGAATTCAATTATATGATAATTCATTAAGCGATTTCTTATGCAACACTTTCTTTGTGTTGCAGGAAATGATTTGCATAAATAATTTTGTTGGCTTAGTAAGAGTTTCATTTGATGCGAATGCATATTCTGTTTGAATCCCGCATAAAAAGTTGGGCTTGATTTGATTACAGTTATCATAGATATTTTAATAATTTATCGGTGGTGTATTTTTTTATGAAATTTGTGTGGGTATCTAATACGAAGAAACTGGGTTTTGTAACTTTTTTTTTCCAAGGGGTGGGCAGCTGCCGATTACGCTTGGTTCACTACAGCTGCCCGAAGGTATTGTGGCCATTTTGTTATGAAGGCACCCAGTAGGCGGCCAGCGTTACCCCCTATGAAGGATTGGACAAGTTAACCTCCATGCCTGATCGAGATTCGAACCTGGACCCAAGGCGTAATAGAATGGTTCTAAAGCCACTACACCGTATGAGCGGCGCTTTTGTAACTGATTTGCTATTCCATGGATAGCTTATGAATTATCCAAGGGGGAAACAGCATGTTCGCTGTATTATTCTCATCAATATTTTTACAGCTGCTGCAGTTGCAAGAACTTGAGGAATCATATAGATTTCGTTTTGCTGCTGAAATGCGATTCCTAGAACACCTTGTGAATCACCCAGGAGAAAAAAAGAAATGAACGTGATATGCGTGAATATTCTCTAAAGTACATCTTCCAAAATTTGAACAGTTGTTGCAATTACATGAACTTGACGTATCACGCAGGTTATGTTTTGTTGGCTGAATTGTAACTCACCGGACAGCTTATGAACAAAGTAGGGGGGAAAAAAGTGTACAGTGTGAATGTTCTCTATTTTAAGTTCTCCAAAATTCTTCATGTTGGTGCAGTTATAAGTACTTAGATATCACACAAACTGCAGTCCTGGTAAACAATTCAGGAAAACAAAAACTGTATAGTATACTTGTACACTGCAGTATGGTAACCATTTTTTTCCCTTTATTATAATATTAATAAGAAGTTTGGTATTGCACGGTAAAAGACATGGTTATGTGACTATTGCAATTCTTGGGCAGTTTGTGAACCACTCATTAAAAAATTGTGTTAGTTACATGTTCATATCAATATTCTCACCAGTGTCTTTTAGAGATGAGACGGGCTCAGCTCGAGCCCGAAAGCCCGAGCCCGAGCCCGGGCCCGACTCGGGCTCGGGCTCTGTAATTCACGATTGCGGTCGGGCTCGGGCTCGTGAAAAATTTTTCCTTTGTTGAACATTATCCTTGAAACAGATCTTAAAAAGTGATTCATGGGATAAATAGACGTACTTATTTTAAAAAATCTGGAGTGACTCCACTCGACTTTCCGAACACTTACGATTAAGATCATTACCAAGCATTTAAATAAATTTTAATCGATGAATAATTCAAATATATATACCAAATTGAAGCTCAATCGAATGCACCGTTTAAACGCTAGCGCAATTTCAAGAATTTCGTCCCATAGGCCGTAATGTAAAAGAAATCTTTGTCGTAGCCCTGTAGAAAAACAATAAGTCCTATACACACCAAAATCCATACAGGTCTTGCGATGGTGGTTTATAACATATATACCCAATTTGAGCTCAATCGAATGTACCGTTTAAACGCTAGCGCACTTTCAAGAATTTCTCCCCAGAGGCCATAATGTAAAAGAAATCTTTGTTTTAGCCCTATAGAAAAACTATAAGTCCTATACACATCAAAATCAATACTGGTCTTACGATGGTGGTTTATAACATCTATACCTAATTTGAGCTCAATCGAATGCACTGTTTAAACGCTAGCGCACTTTCCAGAATTTTCCCCCATAAGCCATAATGTAAAAGAAATCTTTGTCGTAGCCCTGTAGAAAAACTATAAGTCCTATACACACCAAAATCAATACCGGTCTTGCGACGGTGATTTATAACATATATACCCAATTTGAGCTCAATCGCATGCCCCGTTCAGGAGCTATCGTGTTCACTCACATACACACAAACACACATACACACACACACACATACATCTCGTAAAAATAGCATAAATGAATTCAGAATACCTCAAAACGTGTAAATACACCAAAATCTCGAATTCGAATTTTTTCATGATTACAATACTTTCCTTACATGGTACATGTTCGGAAAGTAAAAATAGCGGCACGGGGGACTAGAAGGTGTGTGAAGCTCCAAAATGTATTGTATCTTATTAATGAAGTAGTTAATTTTATTTGTCTTTAGCTGAAATTTCGGGCTTGGGCTCCAACTTTAATGATATTGCTCGGGCTCGGGCGGGCTCGGATTGAAAGTCTTCGGGCTCGGATTGAAAGTCTTCGGGCTCGGGCGGGCTCGGGCTTCAAAAAATGAGCCCGAACTCATCTCTAGTGTCTTTATAGATAATAATAATCCAAGAAATTGGATACTACACAGGAAACCACCTTGTTATGCATCCGAATTACAATGTTACAATTACGTCCTCAGACTGTAAAACATCTAATGCCGTAATCTCTTGCAAATCCACTTTATCACGAATTTTATCATAAGATGGAAGAATGATATAAGATAGCCAAAAACTAAGTTAAATTAAACTAATGCAATAAATATTTTGGGGGAAAATACTTCCCATGGAAGATTTTTGTCCGTGCAATCTGTACTTCGAAGTGAAGCAGTTAAACTGTTTCACAGCATGAAATCTGCATCTAGAAGATACCAATCTGCGAGCAACAGGATATGGGCTCGACACATGGAGGTCGAATGTAAAATTCGTGATACCATTATTACAGGGCATTGTCAAGATGCAATGGCAAATAGATCAAGAGAAATCCTGCTACCTGTTAACTACTGAACTCCATTCCATGATTTCACATTTTACAATGCTCATCAGGTACATTTAAAGCCCTGTGAGGGAAAGTATAATTAAGATTCCTGATTAGTTTCAGATAAGATGACCATAAATTGGACACCATTCCAGTGAACGCTGGAATTATTGCTTTGGTGAAGATTACCGCGGAATAATAGCTTGATGCTAATGTAATTTGCCTCGGTAATGAAGGAATAAATATTTTTGTTTCTGTCGACCTGATTCCGGACCCGAATGGTAGTTGCTGGAGAAATTGGTAATTTCCGCAACTGATTGGTACAGTGATAAGATTGGATTCTAGCTGATGGTGTATGATAAAGTTCCGTTTCATTCCGTTTGGCTGATACTTGTTGTAAAAGTTATGTACGATGGAACACGGTTGATGGAATATTGGTTTAAGGAACACACCCCTCTTATTGTAATAAATTTTTAATGCATCAAACCGTAATAATTAATCAATGTGATTCCGGATAATGGAATATCCCGCTTATTGGAATAACTTTTAGTAGCAAATTAGCTATTCAATTTAACGGGTTCGACTGTAATTTCATTTCTTTGAAAATATTGTGAATACAATTTTAAACGAGCTGTATAATTAACCGTAACTAAAAGAAAATATTTTAGCTAATTTCGCATTAAAGAACATAATCTAAATCCAAGTAAATTACAACGGGAGTTGACTTAAGTGATGAAAGTATATTAAATTAATAATTGCAGCAAGAAATGCATATACAGTCAACTCCGGACACAGTGAACTCGGATATAGTGAACTTTCGGCTATAGTGAACCCAAACCATTAGTCGCGATTCACAAGCAGTATCTCTGTTCCCCATGGAGACACTTCGATTTTAGTGAACTTCGGATATAGCGGACGAAATTTGATGGTCCCCAGAGGTTCACAACAACCGGAGTTGGCTGTATCTTACACAGGGTGATGATTGAGACAAACTTTAAGGGGTGGCAGGGCATATCAAAATGATTCAAAATCGCATAAGAGCCCATCGTCGCAAGCACTAACGTAAACCGCTATGTGGTGTTGGATTGGAAAGATTCGAAGGAAAAAAAAACTATGTTTCTTAATTCAAGCAGTAGTCGGCTTTAGAACATGCACTTAGTATGAACTAAATTGCTAATAGCTTAATAATTAAAGTAATTAAAAAACTTTGTAAAAAACACACATAAGAAGTAAAAGGAAAAAGGATACGCGTTTCGTTCAAAAATTGTTTTGAACTTCTTCAGTCCCTTTTACTTCTTATGTGTGTTTTTTACAAAGTTTTTTAATTACTTTATCGTTTAACACCAGTATTTTGAGTGTTTTTTCAGCTTAATAATTATTCACTGAAATTTTTCGATTCTAATAATAATTAACCCTCTGGCTGATTATTCCGCGATTTTCGCGGGCAGATGTTTTTCTTCCTGTATTGAGGAGAGCACCCATCGTTTTCACCGTTTAACCAGTGAAATAAATTAAATACAGTTTTAGACGTTTAATTTAGGTTATGACCAACACATGTCGTTAGTCGTCCACTAAATTGCGGCATTTGAAGGTAATACTCTAACTTCACATGTTTGCCGCCTTGTCTAATCAGAAATGGCTGGTAGAAATCGTTCAGCAATTGGCAGAGTGTATATTACAGATGATCTATGAGATTCTGAAAGAGATTTTAGTTTTGATAGTGATAGTGATTTAGATTTTTTGAACTGCTCCTCAGACGGCGATGAATCTGACCATGATTCAATAAACCTGCAAAGCGTTAGGCGGTGGTGCATTTTCTTATATTATGTAATAAACGGAAATTAACTGTAATTCAATTGAAATTTATTTAAAAAAATTATGTAATAACATCTGAAATTGGTTTTTCTGAAACTTAGTTTCTCCTGATAAAAATCTATATTAAAAATCTTTTCTAGAAAGAAGAAATGCACATTTCAATTCGCCAATGTATATAGATTTGAAATATGAAAAAAAAAAATTACACAATTTTTGAAGCGATTTTGGTCCAAAAATTGAGCAGTCAGAGGGTTAATAGAAAAAGTTTTGTTTAAAATAATATGCTCCTTTAATATAATCTACAATAAAGGGCAAATGTTAGTAGATGATAACGATTCCTTTAAATTATTTTAACTGTTATTTTCAAGAAATATCAATTTCAAGCAATAATAATTTAATAGCTATTGCTTGAAAAGAACAATTTCAAGCAGTAGCAATTAAAGTGTTATTGCATGAAATGTTTGGGTTCCGCTCCAGTGTTTATTTTTCATACTTAGAAAGCGTTTTTCTAAATATAAAGACTAATTCAATTTTCTATATATCATTGAAAGTGACAGTGATTCTCTCATCAATAATCCAGAGCAAAAATTCAATGGATCATTCAAGAAAGGATGTCATAATATAAATTAATTCATCTTTATGTTTTTTGAGCATTTTACATGGATTTCGCAGTTATCAAAATATGTTGGAGTCTATTTTCATTTTCGGGGAGGAACATATATCATTATTGATCGGCTCTTCAATACACTTGCTTTATTGAAAAGACGCCATCAAATTAAAATAATCATCAGAAAGAAAGTTCAACCATTTTGTATCGTCCGTTCACCAAAGTTTCCACTTCAATTGTGGCAGTGATACAGATCTCTTGTACTTGCCTGTTAACAAAGGAAAAACTGAATTGCAGATTGCTAAAATTCCTGTTTAAAAAATGAAAGTTTAGAAAAGAAGGTCTTTTGGTTTGAGGAACAGATTTTACGTATTTCACGGTAGTTTAATTTATAATTTTTTGTATTTAATTTAACTTAAATAGCAAACTTTTTAGATTGTTCACATGAATAGCATATTATGTCCGCACTGTAAAAACTATAATAATTTCTTTTCAGAAGAAATTGAGTGCATATGAAAAATTTTCAATCGCTCTTTTGAATTGTTTGGAGAAAAGGAGACACTTGCGTGTGATAAGCTCTGTGCATAGTGGTGATATTGTATTAAATTTACCCAATGTTTCAACAGCATGGAATGCTGAGTATATCTAGCATTAAAATTAAGTTTTGTATGAAATAATATCCATTTTGAGAATGAAACTTAAACTATTCTGTTTTGTTTGAATCTCAAATAACACTGAAAACTTGATGATTAAATCTATTAAAATTGTTTGGCAAAAGCAGTTAAGCATACATTTTTTTAATGAAAGTTGGGTCCGATTTAACATAAAATAAAATATAAAGTCATAATCTAAAGCATAGTATTATTTAATGTAATTATTGATAATCAATAGTTTCAACATCCATTTTTTAAATGTCGAACGATTTCTTAAAATATATTCAAATCGTACTCTCTACAAAACACAAATTGCTTTGTGTGTAACGTGAAATTGAGTAACTTTAAGTAATCATACACTTTTAAACTAATTATTTATAACCTTATTGTTTCGATTTTGATCTTAAATAGAACTTAGATACGAAGGCACCAGAAGCTTCCATACTTTAGGAATAAATTGAAGGACTTGCATATAGGTATGTTAATCTAGGTTACAAAGAAATACTTCATCGTAGCTTAAAGTGAATTATAAATTCAAATGATTTGTAAGATTTTAATGATACGAAAACAATGTTTCACATACAACACAATTTGTAATGGATATTGTTTCAACACAACTTTTGCAAGTCAGTAGGAATTAAAAATATTTTAAAGATGATTACACCACAGTATTTAAAGGCCGCCAAACCTCAGACATACATGAAAAAGGGCGAGGATAAACCAGCGTTGCCAAATGACGTTGCAACAATTCTTAATGTTTATTCGTGTATACACGGTCTCGCACAAGCCGTGCAGTTTAGATGGACTCGCAAGCATTTAACTCTGTTTACCATTTCAACAACATTTATAATAACTAGCGAATTCAACAAACTTTATTCGATATTCTCACGATTAGTTGTAATAAAGTTCAAACGAGATTATACGATTCTTACCCTTCTTATGATGCTTGAGACCGTAGTCAGAGTTTTGTTTTTCTTCAAAAAGAGCAAGCTAGATTCCATAACACATCGCATGGTTAAAATTTATAATTTTTCAAAGTTCCACAGTATGTCCAAATACAAAGTCAGATTGCTGGTAACTTTATTTGTCAACGACATTTTTACCGTCATTATTGTTCTATCATATTTCACTACAGAGGATTTTCCTACCTATTTCGGATACCTAGGCAATAACTTCACTTACGGCTACATCCCCGCCCCCCAGTCTACGCCAGTTCATTACATCTCCATGTTCATGGAATCTTGGGGCTACATGACGCCGTTTGTTCCTGTCTATTTTTGTTGTTTTTGTTTTTCTCTGAAGCAAACGATGCAAGGACTCATGAGGAAACTTAACAGAATAAAAACTGTGGATTTGGAAGTCTTGAACCATGCCTATAATGATATTTTAAACTTGAGCCATGATATCAATGAAGCTTTCCATGGTATGTTATTCGTTCTTTTCGTCATTCTGCTTGGAAGGGTCTTCTACCATACTTACAACATAATATTCAGAAAGCATTTGGTTGCATATGATTTGGCTTATCGTATCTTGAACATTGCGATTTCTTTCGCTAGGTTTGTGCTGATCTGCACGTGTTCTTCATCTGTGTCTAGGGTGGCCATGGAGTTTCGAAATACAGTAAATGACCTGCCTGTCAAAGATAGTGAAAGGTGGAAGCATTTGAGAATTTTGATAAAGATGAATGAAAATTTTGTTGGATTCAAACTCATGGATAGCTTGGTGCTTGATAAAAACTTGATTCTTGCAGCTGTTGGAACACTGATAAGTTACGGAATAATGATTGCAACTTTCAATGTAAATTCCAAAAATTAATTCTATGAAGCAGACACTTAATTGCACTTGATCTAGCTTATCATACCTTAAACATTGTGATTTCTTTCGCTGGATTCGCTGTGTCTTGCACTTTCTTCATCTGTGTCTTGGGCGGCCATGGAGTTTCGAAATACAGTAAATGACCTGCCTATCAAAGATAGTGAAAGGTGGAAACGTTTGAGAATTTTGATAAAGATGAATAAAAATTTTGTCTGATTCAAACTCATAGATAGTTTGGTGCTTGATTACCAATCAGGTTCTTGCAGCTGTTGGATATTTGATAAGTTACAGAATAATGATTGCAATTTTCTATGTAAATTTCAAACTTAATTCTATGGAACAACCACTTAATTGTACTTGATCTAGCGTATCATAAACTTTGTGATTTCTTTTGTTAGATTCGTGATGGTCTGCCCTGTAAGTGTTTTTCATTTGTGTCTAGGGCAGCCATGGAGTTTCGAAACACAGTAAATGACATGCTGTGAAAGACAGTGAAATGTGGAAGCATTTGAGAATTTTGATTAAGATGAATAAAAGCTTTGATGAATTCAAACTCATGGATAGCTTGGTGCTTGATAAAAACCAAATTCTTGTAGCTGTTGGATAGTTGATAAATTACGAAATAATGATTGCAACTTTCACTTTAAATTCCAAAAAATTGATATAATGGATAGAAATTTTACTACATTTTATCTGGCACTATCTTAAATATTGCGATTTCTTTCGCTAGATTTGTGTTTATCTGTAAGTGTTCATCTGTAACCAGTATATGTCTGTACTATACATGAACTTCTGATAACATATAGTGAAAGTTGGACTCGGAACTTTCATGAAAATTAATCAACTTTTTGGATCCCCGTCTGCCCTTCTCTTAGACAGACTTCTTCACGCGAGCATTCGCAAGACCGATACAGAAAAGTGGCCAAAAGGTATCATCGTCGTTACATCTTTTGCAACGAGCGAAGAGAGATGGCTAAATCTGGATTCAAGCGGTAACGCTTTGTGAAGAAAAGAAATTTTACATTTTTGTTCTGAAGTGTTATCTGTAACTTTAATTAAAATAAAAACCGCTACGTCAATGAAGAATAAAAGATTAGAAAAGAAAAATCAATGCATAAATAACTGTTTCAATAAATTAATCACCACTTTTAGCATTTTATAGGTTTGACAAGGGCTATTGTTTCTTTTTGAAAATGACAGCTCAGTGAAAATAGGTTTAATTAGCTGCATGGAAATACGTTTGAACGCTCTTTATTGATATAATTGGTCGTTAAGTCAACTGCAAAAAAAGAAAAAAAAAAAAAAAAAAAGCTCATGACGGTCTCATTTATGAAAAGTGACAAGACATTTTCATTGGCATAACAGTTTTAAAATCCAACAATTCTATCTAACAACTTGTGAAGAAATGGGATTAATTGTTTGCATAACCTTTATTATGCTGCAATCAATGAATTTTTTAAAATCTATGTTATGTTAAACAGGTACGAAAGTGTCAAAAGAAATAAGCTGAAAATTCAGAAGAGGGAAAAATATTGTTCTGCATTTCACATGTTTAACACTTTTCATTCAAAGTTAAAAGGCTTATTCTTTCAGTGTATTAGCCTGTTCATGCCCCAACTGCTGTAAATATCGATATATACTGCCACGAAACTCATATGTATTATTGCTATGTACCGTACAATGAACCTTACTGAATTTTAATGTGTGCACTTTTGGATGAATACCGTATTAGCCCGGATATAACGCGACACCGAATGTAACGCAATCCAAAATTTTTCATCAAGATAATTAGAAAAATCCCATTCTTAAACATCAAATTTAGTGCTAGTCAGGATTTAACGGGAAATGATCAGCCAAAAAATATCGCTTATATTCTAGATAATACGATAGGTTTTTTACAGGTTCACGAAAAAGAATTCCAATGCATTTAAGGCTAATGAGCAGTTCTTGTTTAAAGAGATTTGGCGAGACACACACATAAAAATCATGTATGTTAAGGTATAAAGTGCTCAAATATGAACCACCATTTGTTGATGTCATTTCTTTCGAAGGGGCTCGTAACCGTAATCCCATTCTGGTCGATTCCTTCCGGTGGGTACCTGCACCTTCATCCTTGGTAGTGTAATATCGTGCAATATAGAGCATTTCCACGTTATCTTTCAATAACATCTGCCACTCAGATGGCGACTGCACATCCTTTCTGCGCAGATTCTCCTATCGCATCCCTATTGTATTGAACCCGAGAAAAGAATATTAGAAAGATCGGTTTTAATTATAATTAAGCACTTCGAAACATAAAAATGCCCCTAGAAAATCAAAGACGAGGGTATACTTAACCATTTCAATCCATTACAATCATCCAGGCTTGAATTTAATATTTTTTTAAATGTTGAAAATCGATTTTTTTCCCGTTGGAATACATTACGAGAAAGTAAATCTGTGGGAACCGGCGGCTTGGAGGTTAACCCTTTAACGGTTCTAAAGAGTACGAAAATTATTTATCATTCGTACGTTTTTTCGTTGAAGAATAGGGATATGTTAGTGTATAAAGACGAATGTTTCTAAGAGTGCAATTGTAAAGGCACAGAAAGTATAAGAAAAGCTAATAAAAATTCAGAATATTATTCTAGCAAGTTAGGGTGACGATCGGGATTCAAAACCACAACCCCTCTTTTCTCCAGGGCCGGCCTTTTTCGGATTCGGAAGGATCTGACGACTGCCTTTGAATAAACAGATCATTAAAGACTCATAAAATAGCCCAAATGCTGTAAAAATACCAAGTTTTTCACAAACGAGAATGAAAATTCGGCAGAGTCTAAAATTTAGCATTAACCTTTTAACGCGCAGTGTTCCCTCTCTGGGAACACCAAACTCTGACGTTTTGACTGTTGCCAGTCATGAAGAATAGATTTGATTTCTATAAAAATAGTTGCGGGTAACATAGCTTCACGAAAATCCGTTACTTTTTAGCACGTCATTTCCCGTAAAAAAATGGTTCCGATTATTTTTAACAGCACTGACATCTGCTGAAAATTGGAAGAATACGAGAACAGCTGGATAGATTGCCCAGTGCTGAAAAAAGGGCAGCCGTTGCCATCGCTCGACTTAACTATCAGCAAGATGGCGGGCGATCGAAACGTTCATCGCGTGCCACAGATCTAGAGACCCTTTTTTGACGCAGCTGGCTGTGCCGCACAGCTAGCTGTCGACGTTTCGATCGTCCGCCATCTTGCTGGTAGTTAAGTCGAGCGAGGGCAACGGCTGACCTTTTTTCAGCACTGGGAAAAGGTTGTGACTCAAAGGGTTAAGGGACAGTCCTGCTCCATTCCAATTGTCTAAGCGTACGGTCGTGGGTTCGATTACCACTCATACCCTCGTTGTAAAAAAGTTTTTTCCTCTGTGGTAGTAAAAACTTTCATTGCACTGTCACTTTACTCGACGAGAATTTATAAGTGAGTTCTTGAAGGTACTCACACGTCTGAAAATAAATGCTCCGAATACAACAACAACAACAACCCAAAGCTATCACGTAGACAGGGAACCCGTTCCAGAGAAGCTAGGCTCGTGGAAATGCTATAACGAGATCTCTAAGTAGACGGAATACTAGCCATAGACAATTACAAAATTAATTTCAGACCAAAACTATAAATTGGCAAACATTAATGTAAACAAACTGAAAAAAAAAAAAAAAAACTCCGCTGTTCGAGCTTCGTCGGGGGGAGACCCCCCTGAACCCCCCTAATTTTTTAGTTTCATTATTGCCATATTAAAACGATATTAATTGACTATGTCATTTTATCTCTCAGCTTTCGCGTATTTCGCCTGGTAACCCTATTTTGACATTTTTATGATTGTAACCTATTTATAGAAAATTACATGTGATGCATACTCTACAGCTTACGAAATATTGTAAGAATAGATTAAAGCTGTTGTGAACTAATAGTATTTAAATATATGTAAAAAATACATGTGATGCATATTCTACAGCTTACGAAGTATTCTAACAATAGATTAAAGCTGTTGTGAACTAATAGTATTTAAATATATGTAAAATTATGTCGCATTTTTATGCCGCTTTTTTGGGACAATTTTCAATAAAGGGGGGTGAGAGATAAAATGACATAGTCATTAATATGTTTAAACGGTCGAAAATCATTCTTCTTCCTCCAGAAAGTATGATCAAAAATCGAACCACGAAAATATTCAACAATTCGGAAACGCAACGGGTGGAAGATTAATACTAAACTGAATAGAAGGGTGCGAACATGCTGAACACACTGCTGAATAAACTTGGAAAACGATCGTTTGAAGATTTTCTGACTAAAGTGCATAAGATAGCGCCTAATTAGGGGACTAAAAAAGAAACCTATATCGATATATCATTTCCACCAAGTTCAGTTTATAGGAGGATGCACTACTCTTAGAAAGTGGGATAACGCCGTTATTGCATACAGATGGTGCAAGACCCATGGAGGAATCAACGACAAACGCAGAAGAGGAATCTGCCTTCATGTGTTTGCGATGAAGGATCAAACATACTGTTGTGTAACTATGTAGTATGAACGCAAATAATGTGTTTTATAATCTATGAGTTCGTAATAATTTTTCGTGGTTGCCTTGAAGCAATATATACCTATCCTTGCACTCCGATTTGAGACAACCAATCAGCATTTGACTGTAGATAAGCTGTAGAAACCTCTGTACAATGTTTTTCCAACTTCTGTCGTATTATTTGTTGTCCAATAAAGTATTTGTTCCAGACGCATGTCTATTTTGTATGGGCAACCCACAAACGTTTATATAATGTAAACATCTAAAACATATTAATAGTTTTATCGCATAATTAATTAAAAACTTTATGAAAAACGCACACAAAAAATATGAGTGTTATTTTACATCAAGTTTACAGAAGTTTTAAATTAATTTTATCTTTAGATACCCGGAGACAGATGCATGGTAGCAAATGCAGCTTTCTGGTGAAATTATTTTTTATAACGACTTCTGACATAAATTTACAAGATTATCAAAATTAAGTAGGCAGGAGAAGGCAGTTTACGTCATCGAAACCTTCCGTAAAGGGCAGAGTATACTTTTGAAAGTTGATACCAGTTAAAAACTGCAACATTAGCCATGATTTTTGGTACCACGGATTTAGCGTGCATGTACACCGCATTTTCAAGGTTGTCTTCAGTGGTACCTTGCGAAACTAACTCGAAACCTCCTCCCCACCACCGATAACTAACCTAATTGCATTAATCATTGATATAACCGATTGTAATTATTGATGTAACATAAGCAATTCTAAAATGTCTTTTTTGCATTAAAAGTAATCCGAACTTAGTTTTTAATCCCACCGAAAAAAAAAATACTGGTGAAATACAATTAAAAAAGTAGCATTTCCTTATTTACTGGGAGAAAAGGTTTTTGTACTTCCTGGAAACAAAATTGAATTTTTTTTTTAATTTAACTAAAATTGGGTCTATTATACCTATACGTAAGTTTGAAAGAAGAAAGCAATTTAAATAAATTGAACAACGGGAAAACACTTGGGTGGCAGCATTTATAAACGAAATGAGTAAATAAATGAATAAAAATATGTAGTATTATTTTTTTATATCATTTTCATTTATTTCTGCAATGCTCTAATTTATTTCTCCCTATCCATCACAGAATATAAACGCTGGTGGAAAAAAAATCCACGAAATATCACAGAAAAAATGCAGATGAGACTCACACGCGATGAATCTATCGCACAATTATGTCAGAAACGAACAAAAGTCTGGCATCCCTTCAGCTAATCACCTAAGTTTATATTTATTTACTTTCTTTTTGTTGGCAGCGACGAATTGAAATAAAAATCAAACACAGTCCATTAATCTCATCTCCCTTTCCATCTTATCTCGCTGCACGATGGGTAAGAAACAAAAAATGATTGCAGTTCACCTACTTTTCTTCGAGCGGACAACTTTCTCCGCCCCAGCCGGCCGCCCACAAAGCTAAACGTTTGCCCGCCAAACAACTCAACTCAACTAATAAACAAAGAAAGAGCAAGAAAAAAAAACGAAATTGGCAGAAGAACCTCGCAAATTAAAGGGACCGGAAAAAAACAGGGCGAATAAAAGTAACTTTTGTGATGCTCCAGTGACGTCACGAGGCTAGGGCAGAGAGATGTATATAAAGAGAATGGAATCGGACGATGGTCACACTCACTCAGATCACCAGTGGTCATCAGTTCCCGCTCACCATCCCAGGAGATACTTCAGCAAAGCTTACAAAGATGATTTCACAGGTAAAAACTCATCTGCATATGTATAAAGCTTGAGCAGAACAGGATTGAATCCTAGGATAAACCGCATCTGCCGCCAGTTTAAAACTTTAAAATTTAATGATAGCTTTTAAATTTTTAAAATATCCTCATAAGAATATAGATAAAAGCTCTGAACAAGGAAATTTGAATCCTGAAAGGGTACATGCAATACTTGGCCGTTAGGTATTTCGAAGGGAAAGAAAAGTAACTTAGATTTATTGATGCCAAATTTTCTAATTTTGAAGGAATTTACCTCAAGACCGATAAGTGTTACCTTTGAATTAAATTATGAAGAACCTGTTTTACAGATTTAAAAAAAAACTTAGAAAAATATTTTAAAGCTTAACGAATTTCCAGACTTTTAAGTTTCGTTTTCTAGAAAAAATATTATGGAATGCTTTTCTGCTGAGAAGTTTACAACTTCGAGTAATTTTGAACATGAAAATGTACGATACCAATAATTGTTGAAAGAAATAGAGATACGTTTTACATTTAGAATCAACTAAGGGAACTTTGGTCTTACAGGAATTTCAGTGCTTGACGCCTGTGGTACCAATAATGGTTTTCCGAAATAAACTGAGATTAGAAATCTAAATTTTTTCCGAAAGAGTTGCTATGACCAGTATAGAATAGTGCTATTTAAACTTAATGTTAATATCCGGTTTAAGGTGTTTGCTGCTGAAAATTTTATGTACCTTTAATCTATTTTAAATTAACCATTTAAAATAAGCACGAAGTACAGGGAATATCACTTACATAAAAAAACCTTACTTTTTTGCATAGAAATTTTTTAAAGATTAAAGCTTTAATTTAACCTGCATAACTAATGATTTTAATTCTTAAGAACAGAATAAAAATAATTAATGAAAAAATTGAAATGTTCTACTTTATTTTCGTTAAAGTGCATAAAAATGAATTATACCGTTTCAAACGAAAAGCTAACTATATATTTTCATTGTAACTTGCAAAATATAAAGAGTACATCTCGCTTTCTAATCGAAAGATTCTATAAACGCATTATCAAAAATATTACATTAAAATTCTTTTTTAAATTTGTATGATATTATGCAGAGATTTAAAATTTTCAAATATTGAGTGCATAAACCAACAAGCGCTTTAAAAAATTCAATTTGTATTGTACTTTTTAAGAATTTTATATCAGTGCACAAATAGCTGAGGAATTTAATACTGTTAAGTTGCTAATGTTAAGCAGGGGTTGATAGAGAAAATTTTTCTAGGGTCTCATTTTTGTAAATTTGTTTATTTTTGTGAATTTCAATACCTGTTTTTGAGAATTTCTACGTGAATTTTCGTGAAAGTAACTTTTTTCCTTAAAATAATTTACAAAACAAATTAAAATATAAGGTAAAATGCCAATGAAGGTTTGTTCTAATTGATTGTATTTCTCTGAAGGGTTCATTTTAATTGATTGTATTTTTGGGAAGGGACCTTAAAACGGACCTAACTTTCGTCTGCATTGGTATCTGTTAAGATTTTGTAAAGGTTCATGATTTCACTTAGGAATTAATAATACACCGCATTGCAAAATAATTTTCCTTACAGCAATAATACTGCAAAAGAAATATTAGCAACTTTTCACTGAGGCGTGAGAATTTAAGAATCTTGTGCAGTTGAAAATCAATTCTTTAAACAATTAAAGCTCTTTAACGATTAACGATTAACGAACTTTAAACGATTACTTTTAAGCTGCACTTTTACAACGCTCGTTTAATTCAAGGACACGGCTCTCTAAGCATACATATTAAATAAGGAAATGATCTATCACTGGGAAGAACCAGACTCTTTCTCCATCCCTCCTTTCACATTTTTTTTTTCTCTTTGCTAGAGATAAACCACTTCTACTTTCACTCGCAAAGGTTTTAGTTAAAGTAATCGCCCAGTATCTTCACCTACTTTTTGTTTTTCACTTTCACTATCGCTCTCTATCTCTTCTCGTATAACTGACAATGGTTAAACGATCTCCTGGCGAACAAAAGAAAAACTGTTTAAAAAAGACGTAGATGGCAAATTAAGGGACCGGAAAGAGGGCGGGAAAAAAAGGGAACGTTACTTTGTGATGCTCTCTCATCTCGTGACGTCACGAGGTCGACTCAGGTGTATATATAAAGGATGCATTGTGGACGATGGTCATGTGTATATACACACTGGTCAACTTCATTCGGCTCTTGAGAACTGGCTAAAGTAGTTCAAAAATGTTGGGCATCCAGGTAAAATTTTAAGTTTGTCTTTTGAAATTTAAACACTTTGAGTTTTTTTCATAAAAATATTAGTAAAAATATTAGTATTTTATATTGTGATTAATTTTATTTGATTAAAAAAAATTAATTTGAACTATTTTGAAAGACTGTAACTGCTTTTTTGCAAAGAGAGTACTTTCAGTATCTGGTGTTTTATGCAAATTTTTAGTTATTTCACAGTTCTTTAATTTTAAATATTGAATTCCAATGTTTATATTTTATAGTACAACTTAATATATTTCTGAGTTGCACTTATTTATTTCTGCCATTTTTTAAATACACTTAACTTTTAAACATGCATTTATAATACGGTTTTACAATAAATTGTTTTAGGGTTTGTAATAAACTCTCGCCTCTTAGCATTAAATTAATTTAAAGTAGACTATGATATAGGAAATAGAGCAATTATCTCTTTTAATTAAATAGATTTAACATAGAAATGTTTCATAAGATGGAAAAAGTACTTTAAAGATTAGGATATGTATTATATGAATTTAAAAATTCCATTGCTCTGTATACACTTAATTATTTGATTTCTGATTATCCACACATAATACTTAAGTTGAGAGAAGGATAAAAACTCGGAAGCTGATAAATAGCTATAAAATATCATCTAAAAATAATTTAATCGAAAAATTTTATAGTATTAATGCCATCACAAATATTAAAAGTTGTACTACTATTAAAAATAAAATAAAGCACAAAAATTTTTATTTGCTTTCATTTTAAGAGAACGCGATCAATAAAATAAGCAAACAATTACCTTATATCTTTTTTCAGTTACAAAAAAAATTCATTTATGTTTCTTAAACATATGAAAAAGCTAGAAAATAAAGTTGTTTTCATTATTTAATATTTTCGTGCAGTTTTTAAAATTTTAAATGTACAACGAATTTTCAATAAAGAAATTCTAAATAAAGAGAAAAAAAAAAAGATTTTATCATGGCTTTCAAGATATAAGATTAAAAACTAAGTTTATAGTTTATATGAATTTTGTTTCTAATGGAAAATTTAGTGTGTAAAAAATTGAAATTCAGCTCACAGCATTTTACGTCTTTCGAGGTTGAAATGCTTTAATTTTAAATTTTTATTGAATTTTAAAAATATAAAGTTACGTTTTATGATGTTAGGCTTTAGATTTTTGGCTTTTGTTGGTGATAAAGTTTTACATTATCTTTCTCTAAAACTTAATCATCAAAGTTACATTATGATCGTTTCACATTATGTTTCGTAATGATTATTTTTTATATTTTATTTTTAAGAGAACAACAAATTTTTTCAAACAATATTGGAAAGATAGTAAAATCAATATTATTATTACCTTTCCAATACTATTTAAACATTATAAAAGGGCTAGAAAAACTTAAATTACTAGATGAAGTTCTCCCTCATTGTACATGAACGGGCCACTTTTCACAACGAACAATAATGCGCTAAGTTTTGTATTTATTTAGTTTAAAAGTTTGCAAATTTAAAAACACCTGAGTAAAATTCCAAACCGATTGGTGAAACAATGTAGGAAACACTTTCATTCAAATTTAAAATTTCTAAGAATCGGCGAACGAATTGATAACTACAGGAACAAAGATTTTTTTTATTTCTTTGTGTATCTGAGCAGATCTCCCAACCGATTGACCAAACTGTGTCAGAGACATTTACAAAAATAAAAAAATACCAAATTGCTAAAAAGTAGAAAAAGAGATGGCTACAAGATAAAAAAATATGTACACTTTTTCATAATTCTTTTTACATATATAAGCAAAATTACAAACAGATCAGTCTAGAGTTTTAAACTTACAATACACATTTTCTACTGTTTAGACATATACATATAAAATGATAAAATAAAACCTACACTTTAAATTATTTTCTGGAAACTTATAGTGTGACTAAAAAGAATGGAATAAAAATTGTGACTGAAAAATGATTTTCATATTTCAAGTTAAAAACAAAAGATATATATATTTATTTATATATTTCCTATCAAACAAAAATTATATTTCCAGGCCTTTAACTTACCGCTTTTCGAATTATGGATAATTTTATATTTGACGTAGTTTTGGGCTTTAAAGATTTTTATTGATATAATACTACGAAATTTTGGGCTGTGTTGGCTGGTTTGCATGTTTCAAATTATACATTTAAAAGACAAAATATAATACTTAAAGAATAGTTTCTTTCAGTAAAATTTTTAATTTTAAATTAAAATATCTATAATTGTTTTTGGAAAATTTTTGGTTGCAGTCAAAGGTAAAATTATTATTCTTATTCTTCTTATTATTATTTTAGAAAATTGAAGAATATTTTGTAAGTCTCTTTGATACAGAAAACTCATCTAATTAAATATACTACAAGAAAGTTCAACTAAATTCCTTTTTCTAAAACATTTAAATTTTATAATTGTTAATAAGAATAATATTTCAATAAGAATAAGCATGTGCATTTAAAATTGGCTTTTAAATAAATTTGTCCTTATACACTAACATATCCCTATTTTTCAAAGAAAAAATGTACGAAAGATAAATAATTTTCGTACTCTTTAAAAACGTTATATTTCCGTGAATTCTTCCAAACTTCTGAAACAGAGGAAAACATTTTGTTGAATCTGAAGAAGTTTCTTCAATTGGCAGGAGGAAGAAAGAAACTGATATTCGTAAAATAACGGAGATATTCCAGAAGCACGATTGCTGCCAATAAAATTTCCGTGAACTGAAGAAATAATTTTTGAGAGTGCGCGATGCAAATTTGAAACAAGCTTTTCAGCCTGACAAACAAAATTCTGCGTAACGATCGAACAAAATATGTAAAATTGTAAAAGTCAATAAAAATTTTGAAATTTAAGAGTTTTTTTTTTTTTTTTTCTAATGGGCAGGCACTGGCCACAAGCCAAGAAATTTAAGAATTAAAAGGGTGAATTTTATTTTAGGCTATATAATCAGGTTTGGTGGAAGCACAAATTTGCTGAAAAATCAAAACTTTCCGAAGTATTTAAGAATATTAAAAATTCAGCCTTGTTACTTAAACAACGTTTTGTGTTGGATTTTCACTGTAAAAAAAATTCAGCGACGTTCCTTGGAAATAATCTGCAGCTGAGAGACAGTAGAATTCCTATGAACATTAGATGAAAATACCAGAAACTTTACTGAACTACTAATTGTCAGCAATTGTTCCAGTACAGCTCTTGGTATTTTCACGTAACGTACCTTGGAATTCTAGAGCACCTCAGCTACCAGTTCAGCCTCTTGGTTACCCTAGAGCACCTCAGCAACCCAGAATTACCTCCAAGGAACGTCTCTGGACTTTTTTTTTATAGTGCAACATTAAAAATCAGATATTAGGGAGCAATGGGTGCGTCCATCGTTTCACCTGGTATAGATATGTGAATGCCCCGTTTTTTCCATGCCACGATGGGAGCAAGTAGTTTAGTTCACGATGAAATGGCATGATCAGGAATGTTTGAGCCAAATGTCGACCGCCCACGCGTCCTAAATCAAATTGATTGCAATCTAAAAAGATCCTAATCACGTTGTGATTAAAAAAAAAGACAAGAAACAAATTAGCAAGAATTCGTCCGCTTTTGTGTCCATGACACCTGTACGTCACATAATTGTTTTTTAAAGACTTCCGTAAAATGGGGGGAGTTTTTTCATGCTTTCGGGGTTTTCCAGATATTGTTGAGTCTGATAGTCACGCGCGGGTGGTCTATCCTTCTCTTCATTCTTTCGTTTATAGCTATCATGATAGTCCAGTGTGATGCTATCGCATATGTGTGTGTTTGGGGGAATTTCTTCAAGCGTGTCTAATCGAGGCCTGAGCCTTGAAGTCTCGATTAGAGGGAGGCGATCACTGATTGCCGAATAATTGCAGGCTCAGAGGAGGTGATCTTTTTTTTCCCCCTTTGAATTCAATGGGCATGAATCTACGAATGGTAGAGAGCCTCCGAAATCGCATAATGCAACGTAATAAACTCGGTAATTCACCCACTCATTAGCAAGTAAAGAGTACTGTCGATCAACATTCTGGTTTACAGAGGGACGAGTGCTGATTGGTAAATAATTGCCTGCACAAGGTGGTCCAAAAGAAAAGCCTAACGAGGATGATAGGTTTAACAAAGACTGTTCGGAATCACACGATATAGGGTAGTAATTAGCGTTTCGTACGCTAATTGATAGCACTTTGAAAGCTAATATTGTTAGTCCAGAGTTTTAAACTGGTTTTTATACACAATGGGACTATTGGCCTAAAATTGCGTTATTCAAAATAAAGGATGGTACTAATTTGAGTTGAGGGTTTTTGGGGCAGAATAAGCAATTACTCTTAAACCTTCAGGGCGAAATTTGTGCATTTGAAAACAACTTATTTAGGTAATTACTAGGTGGTGGGTGAAGACAATTTGCAATCCAGCACAGTTATTTAATTTCGAAGTGGTATGGTATATATATATATACCATACCTCTATATATATATATACATATGTTGTTGAGGCGATGACGATTAAGAAAAATTTTAAACAGCTTTAAATATTGCAATTTCACTATAACTTGTGAAAACTTCACCAACTTAAAATGTTGCCAAGGAAATCAAGGAACAAGAAAGTTAATGGCGCGATAAATAATAAAGAACATCAAAGTAAAATAAGACATAAAATTTTAAACAAAATATACCTGAAAAAGTTAAATAAAAATCTACAAACAAAATATAAAACAAGTACAGTTAAATCAAATAAAGAATGTAAAATATTACTATATATTCTGGATTAAAATTTAGAAATAGCTACACAAATATAAAATATAATCATAACTATTTAGCTTATTCATAACACAAAGTCTGGAATTTTAAAAATAACAAAGCATAAAACTTCTAAATTTTTAAATTGCAGTTTTCTTGTCGAAAATTACTATTTTTTATGTTTTAGACTCAACTTTTAAACAAGCATAGCCAACGAGACTTCTTTAAGAAATATTTATATAAATCATAAAACTCAGCATCAAAATACTCCCCTTTTCGCAGAGATTTTCTACACCGACTTGCACAATCTTAGCGTTCTTTTCCTTTTCTTTTTTCGAGTTACTCACGCGTAGTCTATAAAATGCGGTAGATGAGGCTTTTCCTGCATGTACTTATTCAAATGAAGCAAAGTTGCCAGAAAATCCAAAAAATGTTCAAGCAATAAAATTCTTTATGAATTTTCTTTAATTTATGTACATAAAAATGGAACATAGCAGATGTTTTCAGAAAAAGAAAAAAAAGATCTACACATATCTTATGTATATTGAAAAATTTTAATAACATACAAATTACATGTCTAAGACTTTAAAATATTTCAGAATACCTTACCATAAACTGTTTTGAACTACTGCTAATGATAGATCCAATGTAAAATAATGAAAACATGTATAATAACACACATAAATGTACTTATCTACATTATGACCATTTCGGACAGTACAAAAAGTCTGGCCTTCTTCAGTTGTGCAGAAGTACCAGAATCTACATGTCTGGAACTGAAATAAGCAAAATTGAGGCAGCTTGTAGATAAGCACATTTATGTGTGTTACTCTACAAAGTTTTTATTATTTTACATTATAACACCACTTTTAATTAGCAGACTTTTTGTTAGATATAATGTGTTATGGGACTTATATGTAAAAATACTTCTGGCGCTAACTCACGTTGCAAATTGGCCACGGTGGAATCTAGGAAAATACTGCAACATGATGCGTGTTCAAGACTTATATTTAAGCATTCTATAATTTTAAAAAAACTTAATATTTAAATGTTTATGTATAAAGTACACGTCAACGCGATGTAATACTTTTGAAATTTCTGTTTAAAATATGAGACCCACTAATCCTGCCACCATTTTAAAATTTCCTCTTCCATTTTGCAGAAAACACAGTTTGCAGTAAAAATATTAAAAGCAATTTTAGAACTTAAAATTTTTCTCAGTGTTTTTCAATTGTTTAGTAATGAATATCCTTTCTTCCTCAAAAATAAATAAATAAATAAAGTAAAAAATAAATAATATAGTGTCCCTTCCTGCAAAATTTTTAAAATAAAAAAAGGAATATAATAAATCGTAAAAGAATCCTTATGAATAATTCTTTTTTATTAAACAACAGAAGGGAAGAAAAGAGATACTTTTAAGATTTCAACATTTAACTATCTCACCTAGCAATTTACTAAATAACATTTAATAAAACCAGGGGAAAAAAAAGAGAAGATAAAACCCGTAAATATTCACACATGTTCAATCTTATGTTACCTGTACATCTAGTTTATCTGTACAACGCGTCGAGCTTTGCCGGGAAATTGAACACCATAGCATTTCTCCCTTTCTTCCTAAAAATGAATTTTTCTTCCATGTAGAAGCGAAATGCAGTTTTATTTTCTTTGCGTCATCGAAATCCGAAGTTTAGCTTTGAACCATTTTTATATTTTTTTCTGCAAATTAATCATATTATGGTAAAGATAATAACAACATTCATTAATGAATTCAACGGCATTTTTTTTATTTATTTAAGATGTACGTTTAACGAGAACAAATTTTAGTAGCAACAACTAGTGGTGGTTAATTAATAACTAATATAGTATTAATATAGATCAGGCACTAATTTTTCCTTAATAAGTTCAGAATGTATTAAATTTATTGAATATTGAAAATTGTATTAAATGTATTAAATTTATTGAATATTGAAATTTATTGAATATTAAAAAAAACCCTATAAGTCGTTAAATGTGCTGGCTAAATATGATTTTTTAAAATAAAAGATCTTATTGATTTTACACACAAATACATAGTTATATTTCGTTAATGTTAATAGTAAATAAAAAAAATTAAATTAAAAAATATATTTTAAATTAATCGATGAATATATTTATGCATTCGAAACTTAATAGAAATATCCTTTACCACTTTTGCATAAATTAAAATTAATTTTTTTTTTTTTTTACTTAGCACTAAAAGTAGATGAAAACTTAATCTCACCAACAAAGAATGCCCCCATTGAAGGTAAAACTTAAACCATTATAGCAGTTTTTTAACTTAGTCCTGTAATTAATGTAACTTATATCTATAAAATCCCCCAGCCACTTTCAATAGAGTTATTTGGTAAACATGTGAAAATATAAAATTACAGTTGAAGCGGTTATATTGAAGTTAAGTATATTTTAAACTTACTGATATTATTTTAGCACCTAAACTTGGGTACTTGGGTCATACCGTATCTCGTATATTAAACATATTCCGGATACGTTAGCTTACATACTTAAAACACGTCGAATACATGAGCTTGTATACTTAGGATAGGGAGAATACATAAGCTTACATGCTTAAAATCGAATACTTAAGTTTGTACACTTAAGATAAGCCGAATAAATAAGCTTATATACTTAAGATACGCTGAATACATAAGTTAGTCGGAATTTAAATTTTTTGAACGTTCATTAGAATCAATACTGCAAACATTACTTAACAAAACATGCTTTATTTCAGGTTAGCATTGTTATCGTGGCCCTACTAGGCTGTGCTTGCGCCACTGGTTACGGAGGAGGACAAGGAGGATTTGGTGGAGGACGAGGAGGTGGATTTGGTGGAGCAGTGGGCGGCGGATATGGCGGTGGAGCTGGTGGTGGATATGGTGGTGGAGCCGGAGGTGGATACAATCAGAACGTAAGTATATTTCATTCACATTATCTGAAACGGAAGTGAAAATTTTATTTTATCAAAAATCAACAGAGCTCTTTGACCCTTCCTATAGTCGCAAACAATATTGATTCTCCAATATTGGGATAAGTTTTTACCTACCAATATTGTGCATGTATTTGAAAAATTTTTCTAAAGGAAAACCAACACAGGAAAAATTTTGCAAGCGAATATTGAGGAAAAATTACTCCTCAGCATTTTGCCAATTGCTTTTAAAGTGGGAAAATATCTGTGCATGCTTTATGTATTTTAAAAAATGTCGCAACTGTAATATTGGAGAAATAGTGTAGATGCTTACTCACATATACAATAATCAGATAAATATTTTAAAGTAAAAATTTTCATTTAATGAAAAAAGAAATATTGTAAACAGAAATTATTTTGCTGCTAAAAGCGTTACCATCTTGTAATACTTAATTGCATAAACAGCATACACTATAACATGCTTAACTGAATCATGACACTTAGTTATTATTCTTCAGATAATTGTTAAAGGGTTAATTAAACTAAACCCAACATTTTTGAGCTGAATTTCAATGACTAAGATACACACTCAATCTGGGAAAGTGACGCAAATTGTCAATAAGCTTGAACTTAATATTTTTGTCATTATCTTACAAAGTCTTTCTATTCCAAACCTTCCTATTTAACTTTTTTACAAAAAACAAAAAAAAAATTAGTCAACTAAACAATTTCTACATATAAGACATTTACATGCTATATTGAAGTTTTCATGTCTGTTCATTAATATAAATTAGTTGGTTCAGTTTGTTGCGATTGGGATTTATATAGTTAAGTCTCATTCAAAGCATGTATGAGCTAAATTTAGTTGTTAAATGCTTTTGTAATAATATTTTACGAGGAATCTTTCTTTTACAATACTTTTGTTTTGCTCAAAATACCGCTGGGATATAGCATGCCAAACAAACTTTCTTTTATATCGCTATTTAATATGTGGCTGCCTGATTCGCAATTATTGGTACTTTAGTATTATGCCGGAGGTCATTTCCACCACACTATTTTATCGTCAAATGTGCTGCCAAACTGTTGCCAATCGTATTCTAAAATATCAATAATTTCATGTGTCCGGCATTTATCTTAGGGAAAAATCGTTCGTCTTGGCGGACCGCTGGGATAATATGTAAGTACCCAATTATTTAAACTACAGTCAAACTTCATTCATTTTAACCCTTTCAGGTGTGGTGTCAGCGTCAGTTTAAAAAAAAAAAAATCTTTTAAAACTCATTTTAGAACTTTCACTGCTTTTTCACTCTTTATACAGCTAACAGATGGCAGCACTATAGTCTAAAAGCGTTATATCTAAAAAATTGTTTCTTTTTCTCGAACAGAATTTCTAAAAAGGTGACCAGCCGACTCTGTCCATGAATAGAGTTAAGCATAAAAACAATAAAATAGCAAGGCAATGATATGCGAAAGAATTAAAAGTAAAACAGCGTGACTGAAATCCTTTTATTCATTGCGTCTCTTTCAGTATCCTCCCCAGCCATACCAATTCGACTACCAGGCCAGGGACGAGCAAGGGAACGTCCACTACCGAAACGAGCAGGGTGACCAGTCCGGAGCTGTGAAGGGATCCTACGGCTACACCGACAGCCAAGGTCTCTACAGGGTGGTCGAATACGTTGCCGACGCCGGCGGTTTCCGTGCCAACGTCAGAACCAACGAGCCCGGAACCGACGGAAAGGAAAATCCTGCCGACGTCAACATGGTTGCCGAACAGCCCCCAGCCGGAATCCAGGACAGGTGGACCCGAGTCGGCGGTGGATACGGCGGTGGAGCAGGTGGGTGGATGTCATTTATTTGTTTGAGGTTTTTCTTTAGGAAACTACGCAACTTTTGAACAGCTTTTTAAAGAATTATTTTGCGCCAGAGCAGAGGCTCCCAAACTGTGTACCGCTAGCGTATGCCACTGATGCCGTGGAGATAATCAAGTCCAACTTTTGGTGGAATATAATCAAAAAATTTCCCCTGAACCGGTATCCCACTAAAAATGTAGACAAGCCAATGATCAGTGGGTGAAAACAAAAATGTTTCTGTCAAATTCGAGAGAGTTCAGTGTCCGGATACATCTCTTTAATAGGAACTCCCTGAGATGGGTGAACTTGTTTTCTCAAAACTCATAATTCAAAACTTCGTTCCGATTAGCTTTGCATCTTGATCGACGGAGGAATATTATTTATTTCGAGCCAAGCTTAGCCAGTTTTAATAATTTATTTTATATTTGTCCTTTACATTGACGCAATGAACACGTGAAACTGTAAGCTCAAAATTTCAGAATCTTACGTGTTCCTTAGTTCCAACTTGTATTCTAAACTCTGAGGTCACATCTTTCTAAAAATTTCTCAACCAAATGAAATCGTCGGACAGCCGAAAGCTTCCATAGCTCCATGGAATATTTTAACGCTGCTCAGAACTATTCCTGACTATTAGTTTGGAGTTTCGAAAACTTAAAATCAATTTGTCCGAATTTTTGAGGATATAGAAAAAAATCGGTTTGCTCAGAAGATATTTTTTTCTTTTCCTGTAAATGATTATAAAATGCTAATAAAACGCTGTGTTAAAAAAATTCTGAACCTTTTGAAAAACTATTACCATAATACAAAATGTATTCCCCACATTTTTTCTGCAATAGACGTGAAATTCGGCTGTGTCTTTGAAGTCTGACTTTAAAACGAGGACTATTCTTACATGGTTTTTTAAAACATTCTTTTATGAATGCGAATGAACACTTTCAAGCACAGCACATTGCTAGTTTGGTTGAGAGTAATACCAATACCACCTAACTAGAGCAGATTGCCATAAATGCCCTGGAAAATCAGAAATAACATTTTAAAAACATTCTTTCATAATTAAGCCTTCCAGTACCCTTCAAAATGTACCCTACGTATATGACGTCATGCAATAGTACGCTTGGCCTTCTATTCTAGGCAGTGTTGGTAAAAGCCGTATAATCTATTCATTCTATTTAACTTAAGGAAAACTTAATGAGATTATTCAAGGAAGGAATAAAAGCATGTACCATCTGTGCTCACTTCACCATTTTTCAATTTCAGGTGGTTACGGAGGTGGTGCTGGTGCCGGTGGATATGGTGGTGGAGCTGGTGGTGCTCATGGAGGTTCCGGATTCCACGGTGGAGCTGGTGGCGCTCATGGAGGTTCCGGATTCCACGGTGGAGCTGGTGGATTCAGAGGTGGTTTCGGAGGGGGCTCCGGATTCAGAGGTGGTGCCGGCATCCGCAGTGGAAAAAGTGGATACTAGAAAATATTTTAAGAATGCGTAGGAATAATTTTAGCTGCCACATTGTTTATCCGTTACGTTGAACAGTGTAACTCAAACATTTCTCAAACGCAACATATGGAGGGAGTTCTACATAATAAAGTTATTGTAGTGATGCCAAATCATATTTTGGAAATTATCTGTACATATTATATCTTTTATTATGATAGAGTAGTAACTTAGTAAACAGTTAGTATTGTATTGTAAATTCATGAATGGGAAATGTTTGAAGAAACACTCGTTTACTTTTTTTGGGTACAGGAAGCTTTAAACTATCTCTTTGTACGTCATACATGTGACAGAGGGGGGTATTGTTCAGTATTTATGTGTTGTCCTTAAAGTACAGCTCTGTATAAAGAGCCGAATGATGTGTCAAATAAATTAATAAAACAGAAGTTTGAGACTGAAACCCTTTAAATTAGTAAAAATACTTTAATGGAAAAAAATACGATTGTCATAATTAATTTTAAAAATATATTACATTCAATTTCCAACTTGTTTTACTGTTTATTCACAGAATAAATAGTAGAAGGTAATAAGCGTGTTATTTATTGCTATGTGTATTTGATATTACCAAATTGTGCGAGCCGTGTTTTTAGCTGCAATCTCAAATGTGAGACGCTTGTCACAATGCGCATTTGAGATTGACCAATCACGAGCTATGTTTTCAGCTACAGTCTCAAATTTCTGTAGAACGATACTTAAGAGCTTGTATGAACAAAGGTCGAGCGGACTATTATAGGAGTCCGATGCTTTACAAAGTACTGTGTTAAAAAAAAGCTTTTTTGTGATTAACTGTGTAAGGGCATTATGTGTTGTTCCCTCCTCGACTTTCATATAGACTGTCCTGCCATAAGACATATATATTCTACATCTGAGATTGTATGCCTTCTTTTCATAAGCATTTCATATTTTGCGTGTGCTTTCTCGAAAACTAATGTCGTGTGTGGGAGTAATTTACATCTTTTTCTATGGCTGGGAAAGTGTTTCATGTACATTTACTGTATTTTCATTCTATTCTTATAATAAAAATGCATTTTGGAAACATAACTCTGTGTTGTTTTTACTTAATGTTACACTGTTTACACATGACCTGCCTTAGATCCAGCTCTAACACTGATCAATTCATTCAATACACCGAGTTAAAGGCGAACAAAACTTTTGTATGCAGTGGTGGACTTGATTAAAAGGGACGAGAGATTACAATTTAAGAATGAAATTCAAATCGCAAGCTAAACATTCAACGTAAACTACGTAGCGGAAGCTATAACATATCAGAAGTATTATTCATGAGACAGTTATTAAACTGGTGCGAGCAGGTACCTCGAGATTCGCGTAACCCATCATCGGAGGTCCGCCAAACTATAAAAAAAAATGGTTCGAAACAGTTCAAGAAAAATATAACAGATTTCTAAATAAAGCATTCCGACATTTGATCACATTCTGCACAATATTCATCTATAATAACAACTAAAAATAATTTTGAAAATCAATGAAACGTTATGCTAAAAAGAAAAAAAAATTAAGGAGAAAATTAGGAATGCAAGACAGCGCGAATCATTACATTTAAAATAATTCATTTTGAATTTTATTACAATCTAGAAATATTATTAAGAGTTTATATACAGTGTGCCTGTTTAAGTCCATTGTCACCCCAATAATTTCGGAACGTCAAGAGCTATAGTGATAAAAGTAGGGTCAAGGTATTGTAAAGTTGCCATGCGCTGTGCAAGGAAACCGTTTGAAGCGTCACCTGGTGACTAAATTCGGAGTCAGCGTTTTCATCTCGAAAATGGTCCGAGATACGGGAAAAAACTCATTTACAAAGTTGTTTTACAAAGTTTCTTACAAAGTTACGGCTTGCTACTAAATGGATGACGCTGAACAACTTTGTGAATCACTTTTTTCCTGTATCTCAAATCATTTTTGAGATGAGAAGGCTTTATGCTAATTAAACGCTTAATGCTAATTAAGCGCTTTATGCTAATTAAACGCTTTATGCTAACATGATGCTTATTAATTCGCGCAATGATGCTAAGGATGGAAGGTATAAAACGCACATTTGTTTAGTTGAAAATCTTCCAAAACTGCACTTACCTGACTGACATAAACTCATTTATCCTTCATGCTAAAATTGTTTTCAGTCAACGACAATACACATCTGGACGCTGGTTTGTAATTCCCGCTGGAAGTTATAGAATACATGGTTAGTGACAAGCTGGTAAATCATCATTAATATGTTTTTATGCCTTCAATGTTTAACATTAATGTGCACATCATATGTCTTTTCTTACCTGAAAAACTTTCTAATTGACTTTTTTCCAACTCGTACCATGTTTTGAGATAAGAAAGCTAACTCCAATTTTAACTACTAGGTGGAACTGAAGGCCGTTTTCTGCGTAACGCATGGCCACTTTAATATACCTAGACCCCACTTTTATGATTTTAGTTCTTACCTTTCAGAAATCATTGGTGTGACAACGGACTTTAGCGGGCACACTGTATATTAAACTTAAAAACCATAATATAGGAAAATATCATGAAGAAAACAAAGTATAAAATAAAAGGAACTAATTTGCTCCTGAATTAAAATAATTTAAATTTACTTAACATACATTTATTAATATCCGGAATTACCTCATAACTTTCTGGTTTTCCCCCTTACGTACCAAGAATTAACCTTTCATTTCATGCTGTGTCTCATTTTATATGCGAGTTCTGTAATTTTACAGTTGTCGGTGATAGCAAACGTAAGTTCTTGTTCTTGCTTCATTTAAGTTTGGTTAGAGCAATTATTTCGTTAAAAGAAAATTTACAATTAGAATTTAAATTGTATTTATTTTATGAACAATGCACGTTAACTAACCAAAAAAAAAAAAAAAAAAAAAAAAAAAAAAAAAAAAAGGGCAAAGGAACAGAAAGTGCCTAGTGTTCTGTAATTTCGAACCCTCCGTGACAACATGTACAGAAGCTGTTGCTGTCAAGGGATTTGTACCCTGTCACACCCAATACTCTATATATGTGGAAAATTTATAAAGTGTTCAAGCAGTGGCACACCCAGGATTTTAGTTTAGGGTGGCTCGGTTATAGTGACATCGATTATAGCTACAACTCTCTTACAAGGTCGAAATATTCGGTACCACTTGACTTACTCCTATCAATGTAATTCGTTATACAGTCATAAATAATTATCGGATAGTTTCAGTGATATTACATTCATACACTAACTATAAACAATTATTTAAAAATGAATGTTTTTTTTTTTTTTTTTTTTTTTTTTTGTAAAAAATATTTTAGAAATAATTTGAAGACGATTTAAAAAAAAAATACTTTCTTTAAGTTTCAAATTTTAAAGCTTTTCACTTTTAACTCTCGGCCTTTGGTGGGGGGCTTTAGCCCCCATAGCTCCTCCGTGGGTGCGCCTATGCGTTCAAGCGTAGTTCTGCAAGCAAACGTTACTCTATTCATGACACAACTCCGCACATTTTTCAGTTCATTCTTAGAACACTAGATGGCAGAAGTAGTTCGAATTTGATGTATTTTGAGCACTTATTTTCACGAGCCCGTCTCGCAATCCGGAAAATTAAATCCTCGCGAAAAACATTCTTTTTTTTTTCGCTTCAAATAATAATAAAAAATCGGAAATTTTTCATTTGTTAAAATTTAATGATTTACTGCGCAGTTACAAACTCTCTCTTGACAGCTTACAAGTATTTCTTGAATACTATGCAACTATTTCTTGAATATAAAACAATAATACAGTTAACAGAATGCGGCTCATTCAACAATATTTATATCAGCTTCTTTGAAGCCATTCAAAATGGGGAGGGAAGAACTTTTCGGACAGAAGGAAATTTATTAAAATGCCTATTGCAAAAGCGGTTCTATATTTAGGTTGTTTCGGGATTTTTCAAGTTTCGGTTTTACTCATGTAAAATTCGCGAAATTTCCAACTCGCAAAATCACCGATATCTTCGCTTTCGCTAAAATAAGTGCTTTTACAGTATATTTTTGCCCTGATTATGATGGTGGTAGCATCGGCATTCCGTGTTTAAAGTCTAACACAATCGGGGAAGAAAAAAAAAATCTGAGATTAAAAACTTGAGAAAATGATATTTCTGTACATACTTTCAGTAAAGATTTGTAAAAGAATATATGAGTAAGTAAAATTTTCCACACTTAACTGAGAAGCCGGTAAATTTACATGTGCAGTACTTGAATTTTTTAAAAAAATATATTTAAAATGCAATCTAATTTTAGCACCAAAAATTACAAACGAATTATTTCAAAAATATCTTATACCGATTCGAATACTGTATTTAGAAACATAAAGAAAGTTGAATGATAAAAAAAAACCCATTTATGTCGATTTTCTTCAAAATTAATATGTCCTTAAGAGATTACTCTTAAGTTCGAAGCGACAGTAATCATCACAGTTACACTGTCATAAAATTGTTCAACGTTTCATCATAAAATATAGTAAATGAGCTGCAATCTTACCGTGGCCCCATTATGGCCGAGTGCATAAGACACACTAAACATGGTAGACGGCTGAAGAGTGATGGTCTCGCGATCAGGCCTATCGTGCGGATCTTGATTTGACGGTCTGAAGTTTTGTTCGGTTTTCTCCAGATGTAAGAATCTCCAGAATACGCGTTTGAATCCTTTAAAAAAGTCTCTGCCCAAGGCATCTCCTTCTTCCCTGGTAGGCAGATGCCGCTTTTATAGGCTTGCCATAACACAAAACAAACAAGCAACTTAGTATTACTCCATGGTTTGGTTTTCCTAGGTTTGAGTAGGTATCAAATCATAGAATATCGTTTTTTCATAGGAAGGTTGCAACTAATTCAGAAGAATTTTATGGTGAAATGTTGAATATGATACAAAATTATCTGCAACCTTTCTGGGTATAGCATCATTAATACTTGATGTAGTTTTACTTTTGTTTGATAATTTAAATTCAGTCCCGCAGTGACCTAGCCACTAAACTCTGTTCCTGTAAGAACAGGAAAGTGAAGCAGAATCCAATGCTTGGGAGGGTATGCCGAACTTCTCTTTCGGCCGGACTGCTGTGGGACCGTGTACGCTAACAGGAGCTGGTGCACGTAAAATCCGTCGTGGTTCCAATGTCTTCCATGTTCAAACAATTCCTCCGGGGGTGCTGATTTCAACTGGTGGTTTGTCCCTCATCTGGAATTGGTTCAAAATTAGGGACCAAAAGGCAGGAAGTCTAACCTCCTCGGAGGCAATGACACTTATTTCTATGGACAGGGCAATCGTCTGTCCATGGAAAAGACAACAGCAATTGAACTTTACACTTTGACCTGACCTAATGATGGCTTGCATGCTGGGGAATTCCTATCTCAAGGGATTTCTGTATTTTAATATAAATGCAAGGAAGAGAGAGTCATGTGGTTCCGATATCAAATTTTAATGATCTGAGAACATTTTCAGTGACTTCAGTTTATGCTTCTTTTACTATAGACCAGGGGTTCCCAAACTTTTTTTCCCCGCGGCACCCTTGTCTGGCTAAAAGCATTTTGCGGTACCCTTGTCAGGCTAAAAACATTCGCGGCAGATTTCCTTTAAAGCAATATGAATATGAAGGTTAGAATGAAGCAGTTTGGATGCATTTTACGTTATTTTTTGTTTGTTTGTTTATAGGGCTAACTATCAAGAAAGTAATCTCTTGGGAAAGGGATATAGAATTTTGACCATACCCCCCATTTCAGGGAGTTCCCATAAAAGAGAGGCTACAGGACAGTCTTGAAGTTGACTGAAATATTTTTGTTTGAGCCCACTGAGTGACCGGCTTGGCTCACTTTCTTGGGGATACCGGTTCAGAGGAAATTATTGGATTATACTCCACCAAAACACTTTTCTTGATTACCTCCACGGCCTCCCCTGACATACGCTCGTGGCACCCTAGGGTGCCGCGGCACCCAGTTTGGGAACCTCTGCTATAGACCTTAATTCCCGTAGGAACGGCAAGTAATGGTAGTAACAACAGTAAAATAAGCACGAATATCATAGTAAAAACGAAAACACAAAATCATAGCACGAAAATCATAGTAAGCATCTCGAACATCAGCATCCGGAAACGGAAGATGTAGAACGAGCTCAAACGTCGAATCCCGTTTCTTCAGTACAGACTGTATAATATGAATCATTCCTGAAGATCTCATCATTGTGAGACCTGCAATAAAAGAAAACTTGATTATTCCCCCCCGCTTCAGTTAGACGCTGCTTTTACCCTTCTATTGACTTGCGAAGCTATGACTTTATCGTAATGAGATAAAGACTTCTTGTGGAAACCCTATAATTTAAAACTTGTTTTTAACGAGACGTGCTGTTTCAGACAAAAGGAAATGGATACATTTCTTAACACTTTGTACAAAGAAGATTCAGTTTGGTCTAGTGACATCCCCGTCTGTCTGAACATCTGTCTGTCCCCGATCTAGGAACTTTCGTAAATAGGAATGAGTAGGGGAGAAATTAAAAAAAAAAAAGTTACAGGTTTTTACTGAAGTTTGCTATCATAAAATGGTATATGTAATGTTGAAGGCAGAGCCTGATTATGACCAACTGGGGCTCCGGGCATTGATGAATTTGGGCCATCTATGAAATTTGTTATATTTTTCATAAAATTTTGATATAAAAAAGAATATTTCAGAAGAACATTTGATATTGGGGGCCCTTTCAAACCGGGGGCCCTGGGCAAAGTCCCGATTTGCCCATGCGATAATAAGGCTCTGGTTGAAGGTGTGCCTGCCTCTCTTTGGAGTGATTTAAAAAAAAAAATGAAAAATGTCGAACTTTTGTCTATTATATTATAGAATATAGTTAAAAATTATAAATAATATGTTAAAATATGCATGATTTAAAATACCTTGATTTTTAGGCCCAAAACACATACATGAAAATTGATATAAAGAAGCACATTCGCAAACATCAAAACTAAAATTTATATGAAGATACTGTTATTTTATAAAGTTTCTTCTGACTTTTGAAACATCCTTGACAGAATGAACCACTCTCATTAGTTTAACAACATTATGAAAATTTAGAGAAGTTCATTCTATTAAATTTTACGTATTTTATGATACCTGGATCTTTATAAACCGGGTATAACTCAGAATTATATCTCCTTCTCCAAAAATAATTTTCGTTTATACCGCCAAGTATACGCCATAGTATTTTTTTTTTTTCAAAAATTGCAATACGTGTAATTCAGTAGAATCAGATTTCCTGTCCATTGGTGAGAAGAACTGGAGACAAAAATTAAAAAGGGTCATTGTGAAGAAATCTTCAAAATAAAGCATTGAACCACACGGGGCTATCTAGCCATTTATGACGATGACGATGATGATGATATATAAGTTCATGTTTTTACTAGTCTAAAAAATCTATAAATTATATGACATTCCATTAATCTTAGTAACTAAAAAGTGACATATACAATTTGACTACGTTGATAGCAGAGGTTTATTCCCTAAATCAACTCCAATATTTTACTTAAGTTTCGTAAGATTACAATCGTAATTTTTTGAGCTGGGACGTTTTGCAATAAAGAAAAATATAAAAAATCCCATTTCGAGAAAAATGTAAGTATTTAGGTTTTACCTATGAAATAACTTAGTCCATATGAAGTCAAATTCTTCGAATTTAAGTTCTAAGCAAGATGGCTAAAAAGATCAAACTGACTCACAAAACTACAACGTCCAGGTTTAATACCATGTTAAAAACAGAAAATTCGATTTTTGTCAGAAATTTGCATTATAAAAGTGGCTACATTGCATTTTAAAAGTAAGCACCTTATGTTCTTTTACAGAAACTCGCATTATTTGCTCAGGGTTTACAATTAGAAATGGTTCGTATCGTCATATTTGAGTTAAATCATTCTGTGTGCCGTGGGGCTTGTAAAAAATGCATTTTTGTGGGAAAATATTTCAAATTGGGGCGTTTGATGATTTAGTTTTCTTATTTTTTAGAGAAGTTTTTTTTCCTTAGAGGACATGAGGCTGATAACCGTGAAAGCACTTTGGAATACAGGGCATTTTAAAGATAAAAATTTTTACAGTAATAATTATTAAACATTTTTAAAATTTTAAAATAATTAATTAATTTTTTGCACGACCTTAAAAAATTTCCGATGAAAGACAAAATATTTTCTACAAATTAAAGACTAAGTAATTTTAACAGTTTATTTTTTGTTACTCACTTGATATTTTCTAATAATTTGAACTCTATGAATTTATTAAGCTACAGACTTAAACTCTTTTGGTATTATTAAATTTTTCCAATTATAATCAGAGAAAAATGAATATATTAAAGTTAATAAAACATAGTTCAAAATTCCTAAGCCAGGGTACATTTGAAGTTATCTTATTTACATTTTTGATGGAAATAAACGATCCTTAAAATAATGAAATTTCAGATTGTAACATTATCCTTTTTTAAAGTTAAATTAGTTAAAACGTATCAGTTTAATCATTTGATAAAAGTTGATTTATCATGAATTTATAATAAATACATTGAAGTCCGATTATTACTCATTAAACTGTAATTTTATTTGCGTTTATTATTTATCAAAAGATGCTGTTAAGACAGGCTCTGCCATCTATGATTCAAGAAAGATATTAAACGCACACAAACATCTTTTCATTTTATATTAATAGAAATATTATCCGATTATTTTAATTAACATTTTTACAATAGTACATTGCATTTTACGTTCATTTACACTGCAAAAATAATTATTTAAATCTTATTTAATTTTAGAACGGACTCTTTTTCTGCATTTTAAACGTTTTTAAATAAATAAAAAAAATTAACAAACAAATAAAATATTCTTGAAGATTTCCTAATTGCTAATTTACAGTTTGCTTTTATGTTTGTGCGTTGTTTTAATTCAGGTAATTTGAAGCATTTAAAAGTTCCATTATTATTTGAAGCATTAAAAAATATCCCCAGAAAGAAAAAAAAACCCATAGAATTATACAGAAATAAATTTTGATTCCCTTCAGAAAAGTGAGTGTTTTTATTTATTCAAAGTTAAATCGATAAATAAATAAATAATTACTGGTTTATTGTTTCTTTCAAAGCTAAGCTTTTTTTAAAAATTGTGCTCCCTTAGAGCAAACACTCAGCGAAAAAATTAAAGGAAAATTTTTCCGTTACTCTGTGATGTAAAAATAAAAACTCAAGTTAATTTGTTATTACAAATAATCTGCACTTTTTAACTCTTTCTTTCACTGCTAAAGTGTTGGCTCTGTGATAAAGCAAAGCTTCAGTTTCATTTCCAGGAACCGATGGACGGTTAATCTGCCTTTCTGCTTCCGTCGAGTCTTGGCATTATGTTACTAACTATGACAAAAACTTATTAATTAGGGAAGGTGTTTCTTTTTTTTTCCCTTTAAATAAATAATTATATGTACCACTAATTTCTTTAGTTTTTTTTTTTTGAGTAATGGAAGAGATAGTATATTTATTTGATAAAATAATTTCATAAAAGTTATGTAATTTTTATTAATTTTTTTCTTGTTGAGGTGGGAGAAGATGAAGCATAAATGTTGAGTTATAAATAATATTTCAAATAAATTGCTCAAGTATAACGTAAAATATTCCACGAAATTAAAGTTCCAGAAAGATAAAAAAGGAATGACAATAAAAAACTAATGATATTTTAAAAAACAGTTATTTTTTTTCCTATGATATTTTCTGTAAAACAGTATGTATAAAAAGTTGAAGGCGTATGTAATTTTATTTATGCACTAGGCTAATTTTGATGGATGATTCCAAGAATTTAAATAGAAAAAACAAATCTTATAAAGAAACATTGTTCTTTTACCTCCAATTATTTTTACTTGTTATAAATATCTAGCTGAAGTACCCGTTCTTCGCACGGCCTGGATATTGTAAACCAACAAATACAAATGGAAAATAGATAAATTATACTAAACATATTCTGGTTATAGATTTAATTGCCTACAAAAACTGTTTTACAATATTCGTTAGGCATATCCTAATTATACTTGATTTCTTAAAATAATGCTTGAAATGTGCATCATAATCGGCGAGTGTGCCGTATTTGTTTTCCTTGTTCCATAAAATACTTCTTCAAAATTGAGTCTACATTAAAATCGTCTACTAAAACCTTTCATATCCTCGCCAAGAATATTCTTACTATACTCCATTTTTATTTACACGAATATAGACACCAATACTCCAATTAAATAAACAGTAGGGTTTGCAATTTCTCGACAAATATGGACGATATCACCAATCTGGGTCCAGTTTTGGGGACTTATCTTTTAAGCTAAACTTGGCAATAAATCACCAAACACGAAAAACCTTGGCTAGTTTTCACATTTAATATGGCAACTCTTTAATGGTAATTCGCCCTTTCACCAGGTAGACAAAAATCTTGTGTCTGAAATTAACAGCACTCAAGAAATAAAAAAATACTTGAAAAACACCTTTTTTTTGGAAACTACCCCCTACTGAGATCGATTTTTAAAAAAACCTTGAAAAATATTTTTATGAATTTGTGTTCGATAATTTTAATGCAAGATTTTTATGGCTATCTTCATTTCCTTTTGATATAAGATGAGATAAAAATAATGTTTTGGCCTCTCACACCAGTTTGTACACGAATTCTAAAAAACCCTGAAAATGATTTTAGGTATTTCTGTTAGTTACATTTTAAAGCAAGAATCTAATGACTGTCTTTTTTTTTTTTCCCATGAGATATGAAAGAAACGTGAAAAGAACGTTTTAGACCCTAAACCCCGTTTGGGTGCGAATTCTAAAAAACCCTGTATGAGAATAATAGGTATTGCTGTTAGTTACATTTTAAAGCAGGAATATTACAGCTATCTCTTTTTTCCTCTGATATATGAATAGAAATGTGAAAAGAACGTTAAAGAACATTTCGGGCCCCTTACCCCCGTTGGGGTGCGAATGCTAAAAAACCCTGAAAATGATTTTTAGGTATTGCTGTTAGTTCCATTTTTTAGCAGGAATTTTACGCCTATCTCTGTATCCCTCGAATATATGAAGGGAAATGTGAAAAGAACGTTTTGGTCCCTTACCTTCGTCGGGGTAACATTGAAACTAAAAAACATTGAAAACGATTTTTCCGTATTGCTGTTAGTTACACTTTAAAGCAAGAATTTTACAGCTATCTCTTTTTTCTTTCGAGATATGACGGAAATGTGAAAAGAACGTTAATGAACGCTTTGAGCCCCTTACCATCGTTTAAGTGCGAATTATAAAAAACCCTGATTTTTTTTTTTTTTTGCGTATTCTGTTAGTTACACTTTAAAGCAAGAATTTTACAGCTATCTCTTTTTTCTTTCGAGATATGACGGAAATGTGAAAAGAACGTTAAAGAACGCTTTGAGCCCCTTACCATCGTTTAAGTGCGAATTATAAAAAACCCTGATTTTTTTTTTTTTGCGTATTCTGTTAGTTACATTTTAAAGCAAGAATTTTACAGCTATCTCTTTTTTCTTTCGAGATATGACGAAAATGTGAAAAGAACGTTAAAGAACGCTTTGAGCCCCTTACCATCGTTTAAGTGCGAATTATAAAAAACCCTGATTTTTTTTTTTTTTGCGTATTCTGTTAGTTACATTTTAAAGCAAGAATTTTACAGCTATCTCTTTTTTCTTTCGAGATATGACGAAAATGTGAAAAGAACGTTAAAGAACGCTTTGAGCCCCTTACCATCGTTTAAGTGCGAATTATAAAAAACCCTGATTTTTTTTTTTGCGTATTCTGTTAGTTACATTTTAAAGCAAGAATTTTACAGCTATCTCTTTTTTCTTTCGAGATATGACGAAAATGTGAAAAGAACGTTAAAGAACGCTTTGAGCCCCTTACCATCGTTTAAGTGCGAATTATAAAAAACCCTGATTTTTTTTTTTTGCGTATTCTGTTAGTTACATTTTAAAGCAAGAATTTTACAGCTATCTCTTTTTTCTTTCGAGATATGACGAAAATGTGAAAAGAACGTTAAAGAACGCTTTGAGCCCCTTACCATCGTTTAAGTGCGAATTATAAAAAACCCTGATTTTTTTTTGCGTATTCTGTTAGTTACACTTTAAAGCAAGAATTTTACAGCTATCTCTTTTTTCTTTCGAGATATGACGGAAATGTGAAAAGAACGTTAAAGAACGCTTTGAGCCCCTTACCATCGTTCAAGTGCGAATTATAAAAAACCCTGAATATTTTTTTTTTTTTTTTTTTTTTTTTGCGTATTCTGTTAGTTGCATTTTAAAGCAGAAATTTTATGATTGTCTATTTTTTTCCTCTGAAATATGAAAGAAACGTGAAAAGAAAGTTTAGGCCCCTTACACCCATTTGTATCCAAATTCTAAAAAATCCCGAAAATGATTTGTAGGTATTTGTGTTAAATAAATTTTAAAGCAAAAATTCTATGGCTATATCTTTTCTCTTCTGAGATATGACGGAGATGTGAAAAGAACGTTAAAGAACGTTTTGGGCCCTTTACCCCCGTTTGAGTGCGAATTATAAAAAAAGCCTGAAAGCAATTTTTAGCTTTTGCTGTTAGTTACATTTTTAAGCAGGAATTTTACGCCTATCTCTGTATCCCTCGGATATATGAAGGGAAATGTGAAAAGAACGTTTTGCGCCCCTTACCCCCGTTGGGGTGCGAATTCTAAAAAAAAAATGAAAATGATTTTTAGGTATTGCTGTTAGTTACATTTTAAAGTAGAATTATTATGACTGTCTCTTTATTCCTCTGAGATATAAAAGAAACGTGAAAAGAACGTTTAAGCCCCTTACCCCCGTTTGGGTCCATATTCTAAAAAACCCCGAAAATAACTTTTAGGTATTGATGTTAGTTACATTTTAAAGCAAGAATTTAATGGCTATCACTTTTCCCCTCTGAGATATGAAGATAAGTGTGAAAAGAACGTTAAAGAACGTTTTGGGCCCCGTACGCGTTTGGGTGCGAATTTAAAAAAAAAAAAACCTGTAATCGATTTTTAGGTATTTCTGTTAGTCATATTTTAAAGCAAGAATTTTATCGCTATCTCTTTTCTCCCCTAAGATATGAAGGGAAACGTGAAAATAACGTTTTGGGCCGCCATCCCCGTCTGGGTTCGAATATTTAAAAATCGCTTCTTAAATGACACATTGGGCACAAAAGCTATAAGCTCTTAAAATTTCATGTGTGTATCTCCGGTAGATTTGGCTGTGCGGTGATCATCAGTCAGTGAGTCAGTCAGGACATCTTCCTTTATATAGAGAGATTTTTGAACAACTAAAATCAAAATACTTATGAAGTCATTGGGGGTGGGGTCACATTCATCTCCTGTTTACGTTTTTCTCGTTAATAAAAAGTTAAGAATCGAAAAAATCCATAATCTGAAAATTTTCCTTTTAGTGCAAGATTTTGACAAGTAGCGTGAGATATATTCACCTCGTTCTCTCACCTGTGGGTATTTTTAAAAAATGTAAAAAAGTTAACGCACGTCACCGAATTACTCTTATGAGGTTTTTTTTTTTTTTCACAACGTACTCGTGATAGTCCAAATGCACAGGATGAAAATTAATTCAATTGATTTAGGCTGTAAGACAATGCGAATTTTTTTTTTTTTTTACTCTTGGTGCTATTTCAACCAGATAACTTACTTCAATCAACAAAAATTTTGTTTTTAGGATTTTCTGACGGAAAGATCGAAAAAAAAGAATATCCCTCAAATGGACACTTTATGCTGCATCATTTTCACAACAAGTGCTAATATTAAATGCAATTTTAAAATTAGAGCGCAAATTATATGAGAGAGATGATTGTTCTAAAAGCTATAGATAAGCAAAATTTCTCTGAAAGCAAATGTTTCGTTTATTCAACAAATAATTTGTTGGCGTTATCTTAACCAAATAATTCAATCAAACCAACAAAATTTTTACTGGCCCCAAAAGATATTTCGTCAATTCAACAATTTGACGAGTCAACTACATAACTTAGCTAGAAAAGAACGAACAATATTTTCGTTAAAAACAAAATTTTATTGAATTCAAGAATTTTTTTTCATGCACACTAATTGATGTAATTGCCTCTGATATGCCACCTTTATAAATTGAAAATTGAAAAAAAAAAAATCACTTACGACCTCGAGAAGGAGACAGATTTTTAGAATTTAAATAGTTCATTCCAGGGACATAGACAGGAGGGGTGCTATAGGGGCCCGAAGTTTTGGATTTTTCTTAATTGGACTTAAATAAATCAAGCATTTTAGTGAGAAATTTTATCCTTTTCCCTTTTTGGGCACCCCCGAATTTTTTTTTTCTCGCTACGTCTGTGGGTCATTCCAACAACAATTAGACCAAAATCGTTCCAAAAAATCAATAAAAACTCTATAACATATACAAATACGTAGATTTTTAAGAGGACTTCTTTAGATTTGTCATGTAACGCAGTGGACCCGTCGGTTTAAGCTCGGTTCTCATAAGAACACCGAAAGTGAAACGGCGCCTACCATGGTCAGCGTTTGGGAGGGTGACATCCTCTCTCGCCTGGACTGCTGTGGGACCGTGTACGCTGAAAGGAGCTGGAGCACGTAAAATCTGCCGACGCTCTAATGTCCTCCATGTTCAGACGATACTAAATGCGGTGCTAATCCAGGTTCTGGTCTCTTATCTGGAAAACGTTCAAAAGTAGGGGAACCTGAGCTTCCTTCCACTGGACTTAATTGAATGGAAGACGTATTATTACGTCCATCTCCAAATATGGAGGATCTGGCACCACTACACTGTTAGCCAGAGGGCATTAGAAACAACGACAAGAGATTATTATCATAGTGAACAGGCTTTACAGTATGCAATATTGATGGAC
The DNA here is from genome assembly GCA_038373885.1 of Cheiracanthium punctorium. NCBI lineage: Eukaryota > Metazoa > Arthropoda > Arachnida > Araneae > Cheiracanthiidae > Cheiracanthium > Cheiracanthium punctorium. The sequence goes on along the minus strand of JAWZYV010000816.1, from coordinate 248,504 downwards.
TGTGGCTTTGAGGTAAAGGGCCTGTCCATGTCCCAATCGTACGGTCGTGGGTTCAATTCCCCCTCAGTCACCTTGCTGTTTTTCCTTTCTGTACGCTGGTAATACTTGTATCAGTGTTGTCTTCTTTATTCGACGAGGATTTGTAAGCGGATTCTTGTAAGCAGGCACACAAATTCGTAAAATAAATATTCCAAATACAACAACAGTATGTAATATTCTCATTCTTGTTTAACACTGAAATAAAAAATACAGGGTGTTCATAATTAGTTTGGTTATTTACAGAGGAATACAGCGAAAACTATTGGCTCCATCAAATTTTCAAGAAGTCTTGGAAAGAGAGAAAGGGAAAGATTCGACGGTTAAAAGGAAAGTTGAAAAATTGCCAACAGATGGCGTTTTACAATGCTATATATTTGCTGATATGTAAAATCTCCTTCCACTCAAAAGAAGGCGTGAAGCAAAATATCTGCTTCACAAATTCTTCATTATTCTTTCAACTTGAGAATGGTTGTTATTTAGATTAGAAAGATCCAGCATTAGTCGTCATAGGCGCACCCATGGAAGGGACTATGGAGGCTAAAGCACCCCTAAAGCTGGAGAGTTAGATCTGAAAAACTTTAAAAATTGAAAATATTTTCATTAATGAAAGACAATATTTTTATTTTTTAAAATTGTCTTCAAATTACTTATAAAAATATTTTTTACAAATAAATAAATAATAAAAGGCGTTGGTTTTTAAATAAATACTTATACTTGGTGTATGAAGGAACCTTGTTAAACCTTATTACAACGTCATTGAAAAAATCAGTATTTATGGCTCTATAACGAGTTACCTTAATAGTGGGCTTGTGTTCTATGGGCAAGTGGTACAAAATACTTTGACGTTATAAGAGAGTTATTACTATAATAGAGGTCACTATAACCGAGTTCATGAGTGGAAAAAACACTCAAAATACTGGTCTTAAACGTTAAAATAAATAAAAACTTAACATTTTACGTGTGTTTTTTCACAAAGTATTTATTTATTTCGAGTTCATCAGTATTTATAGCCCTCCAGCTACCCCTAAACTAAAATGCTGGAAGCGCCACTGTCAGTCGTGAAACTCTTTTTATCAAAAGTGCGATTCGCATTAGCGGCTTCGCTTCGATATCAGACATTTAAAAAAAAAAAAGAAAAAAAAAAGGTCCACGGACAGACATGAGGCTCAAAAATATAATAGCAAAATTTGAATTGCGGAGTGTACGACCCAGAATAGAATGGAGAGGTGCTGATGAGCAGATAGTGTCTTATACATTGCAATCAGCAGTAGAGCATACCATTCTGAGATTTCAGATGGTGGCTGCAAACAAAGGAACCGCACTGAACATGTTTCGGGTTAGCTGCATTAGAATGCCATTTGAAATTTGTAATACGAGAATGGTTCTAAAAGTAAGTGAAAAAAGTCCAAAGATATCTATACGTAGTTCAGTGTTGCTTTAAAATCAAAAACTATCAAGTTGGAGTCTTAAACGAATTTATTTATCGAAATACATATCCATACTGCCAACCGTTCCGTCTTTAAGGGAACATTTTCCACCACTAATTTTTCCTTAGCAATTTAAACTTACAATAAGTCCATATTTTTAATTAAAAATAAAAATGTTCAAAAACAGTAAAATAGTGGTGGAAAATGTTCCGATAAAAACGGAACGATTGGCAGCTACGCACATCTATGAAACACATCTCAGGCTATAGCCAATACTTTTGGTGGTGCTAATGTTTGTATTGTGGATTCGTTACAAGGTTCCATATCTATTCCTGCCTTTTCTCAGAGATTGCACAATTCTACACAATTCGTCTGCCATTTTCTCAAAATCATACTTGCATTCTCAAATATTTTAACACTTTGTTTACTGATTTCAAACGCTTGTTCTACACTCTTTTGGTTACTTAGAAGATCATCAACGAGCAAAGAACTTTTTAGAAGTTTAAAATGTGCTGCAAATAAAATTAAAATCTGATACTATTCACAGGTTTAGTGCCTAAGAAGGCATTCAATGGAACTTTATAACCCTTGCCTTAAGCACAGCTCGGTGGATTATCGGAAGCAGACATAAAATCAATGGAGAGAAACTTGCAAAAATTTACCAAAAACAACACTGAATTTAGGAGAGTTTTATCCTGTATTGGCACATTAAGGTAACAAGTCTTTTAACAAAAATGTTTATACAAGAAATCCAAGAGAGACACAGACATAGCAAGGTATTTGGTACAAATTATTTTTAAGTATAGCCTCCATGGGAATCACTGGATGCGAGATTCGGGGTGTAAGGAGGATGTTACAGTACGTTCCATCGGAAGTACTGCAAGAAAAACAAACACGTGTCCAACCCAGTCCTATCTAGTGGCATTTGATAGCCGTGATCGTTTGTTGTAAGAATTTCATTAACTTCGGGAACGTGTGCACCCGTGAGAACTCCTGTTGTCTCACGTTTGCAAACCATCTCCTCAATATATTCTGTACACTGAAAAAATATTTTTCTAGATTACAGCTCAACGTGCGGATAAACGTAACGCCAACACGTTGTGATGTAAAAAATGTGTTAATTTGCCGTACAAGGGTCTTCGTGATTGGCTTATCAGCGTCATTTTCACAAAGGATTTACAACACACAGTGCTGTACTCCAAAGCTGCAGCACTTGTACTGTATTATTTTACAGCAATATGTGTGGTAAAATTATAGGTATTTCTTGCAGTGTACATGTCTGTTTTGTTCCCATTAAAACGTTGCATGTGTCTCCATCTGTTGGAAATTTTTTGTACTATTTTATTTTTATTGAGAAATAGCTTTCCCACGATCTCAGTAGGGCTTTGTGAAACTTTGGTAGTATTCAGACCAACAGTTTTCGGTGTACCTTGCTCTGAATAGGGAACTTTAAATATGAACACCCCCTCCCCCCCTGTTTATTAAAAAAAAACTGTAATAGGCTGTGATCGATGAAATCATGACTTGCATAGTTTTCGAAAAGTCTGGTTCAATTTTAAAAATCGCTGAAATCTGCGAATGAAAAATTATGGACACTCACCTTCTGTTTAGTAAATCTTTGCGAAATTTCGTATCCAGCTTGTGTACAGTTGTATATAGGTTAGATAAATAAACTTTAAAATATCTGTGTAAAATCTGGATGAAAAAAAAAGAAGGAACCTTCAAAATAGAGATGGATACGAGACGAAAAATAGGCGTCTCGCGTCTCGCAAAACAGCCGAAAAGCTTTGTCTCGTCTCGCAAAATCCCTATATCATAATGTTAAAAATGATTGTCTCGTCTCGCAAAAAAGCTGTAAATCTCTGTCTCGTCTCGCGTCCATCCCTACTTCAAAATTTATTTACTAATCGAATATTCGCGGGATGAGAAATTAGATTTCTTCGCCATTTGTATGTACGTCCGAAAAATAAACACATTTTAAAATTTCGGTGTAAGATTTGGATGTAAAAAAGGAACCTTCAAAGCTTATTAACTGATCGGACATTTGCGGCGTAATACATCAGATTACTTCACCGGCACATTTCGAAGATGTAATAAATCATTACTTCTAAATTGATATTTCGCAAGACATCATAACTCTTTGCTATTTAACCAATGCCTCGCACCTGAACAGAAGGTTTTAATTTTTTAATCAGAACCGGATCCATTAATTTTACGTAAAAAAAAAAGAAGCCAAATGAGAGTGCAATACATTCCCCATTCAAGTCACGGCATACCAAAGCAGTCTGCAAGTTTAATAAAACCGTTACAAACTTCACGCAATGTTTGCATTTCTGAGCGCCTGTAATTAATCTGAGATGTGCGTGTTAGTCGTTTGGAGATTTGTGCAGATGTCCTTGAAGAGGATGAAACCGAAAGCTTGAGTTTCTCTTTTTAATTATCAGAGAATGAAGAAAATAATTTTGAAAAAGAGAAGAAACACATTCTCTTTTATTTTTATTTTCTAAAATGTCAGTTTTTTGATAGATCGGCGCATCGTGTGTTGCGTGAAATCTGATAAAGGACTGGGAATGTCTGATAAGCCGATAAAAAGCTGAATATTTTAGTCAAATTAAGAAATTGAAAACATAAAAGGTCTAATAACGGACGTTAATTATGAGAATTTGTAATGTGAATATATATTTCTGCTTTCATAATTATTTGAGAGCGTATTTATTTCGTGAGATTTCATAACAAAACTTTTTTTTAGGCTTTTTTATTATTTCTTTTCTGCAAAGTTGAAAAGTGTTTATGATTTGATTGTCTAAACTTCCATCTCTATTCTGCGCCGTCCTGCATCTGTACTGCGCAAATATGGGTCGTCTGTATTGATATTGACAAAACTACCACTGACTGTCGATGGGGCATTTCGGAAGCATGGATTTCACTGAGCGTACACCATATGGCCTTCTATAGGTGCATATCGAAACCTCAAACTTTCTTTTACTGGTCCGATGCCTTAACCACTGGGCTATCACAGCCCCATAAGTATGATTAGTAAGAAATAAAAATTTTGCTGCTTACGTTCACCATGGGGCATGTTTCTTATAGAAAATTGCAGTCATTTCGTCCGTCCCTTCATAGGAGGCAACGTTGGTCCACCAATTAGGTGCCTCCATAATAAAATGAGCAGTAATCCCGGCATTAGTAGTGGCCAACGCCTGTAAACGGAGCGTGCTCGGAATTAGAAAAGAAAAATTTCAGTATTAACGGTTGTTTACGAAAGCTGTACAAAAGAATTCGTACAAGTTGTAGTTTCAGCAAATTCCTCGTGTTTGTTTATTAAAAATCTCTAATTAAACCCTCAAATATGTACCTAAATCAGCGGTTCTCAACCTTTTAATGTCGCCCGCCCCCCAACAAAGGCTAACTTACGGTGGCGCCCCTCCCCTCCCATTTTTCAGCATATATTCAGTTTTTTAATCTTAACAATGAACCTTTAGTCGAATTTTCTCCAAATTAATGTTATCAGTAAAGTCTGAATGAACATTATAAGTGAAAATGGATATATTTTTTGAGTAAAAATGAGAATAAATAAGATGATTTTTTAAAAAAACATGCATCACTACTTGCTCTTTGGTTTTTCTCACTCCCCCCCCCCCTTCAAACGCTCTGTGCCCCCCTTGGGGGTCGCACCCCACAGGTTGAGAAACGCTCGCCTAAATGCATTGATAGAATGTCAAAGGAAATTTTTGCACGTTTGTCTTATTTTTTGAACTAAAAAAAGAAATTAAATACAGTGAAACCCCGATTTAATGTCTTTCAAGAGACCGAGAAGAAATAACGTTATATGACAGAAATCACTGATTCGGGTTTGGAGAAAAACGAAGTGCTGACAGTGAATTAAAGTGCAATTTAGAATGTCTATCATTTATTTGTTCCTCTACAATAATGCAGGCGTTAGTTTTCAAAATTATTTTCAAAGGGAATCAGTTATTTACTTTGTGTTTTTTTTGTTTTTATTATTTGCATCACAAATTTTACTTTCAATACATAAAAGTTTTTTGAAAAAAAAAAATAAAAAATCTTTTCCTTCAAAGCTTGAAAGGAACGCTTTCATTATTTTCACAGATAAAGATCGTTTGAATCGATGAGGGAATAATTATATGCCGCTCTTCTTTGCCGTTTCGATCATCGTGTGAGTTATCTGATTCCAAAATAAGCGTTAAAATGTAGCGTTATTTTGGGGATTTTTAAACATTATAAGCGTGGAAAATATTTTGGACCAATGGAAAATGATGTTATTGGCGAGATAACGTTACGGGTAACGTTAAATTGGGGCTTCACTGTATTATAAAATAGTTGTTAATAGTTTAGGTAGATGTACTTTTTAAGTAGTACACGGTAACTTTTGTTATTTCATCCAATGATTTAAATAAGTGTAGGTTGCCTCAAAGTCCTCCCATGTCGCTGATATCTACAGTTGTACATTCCTCAATAAAGCTTGTGTGCGTAGAACTGTTGCACAGCATAATACCAATTTAGTAAGGTGCATGATGCAGTAATAGTTCAAAGTGCATTTTAAAAATGTTGTTTAAAGCATTCGCTGCATCACTGAATTAATCACCATCCGATTATTATTTCCAGTTCTTGAAATTTACACATAATTCAAAAGTTGTATTGTTAAACCAGTTAGTGCAATATTTTCCACGGATGGAGAGGGGAAAAAAAAACTTTAAAAAAAAGAAAGCTATTGTTTTTGTTATGGGAAAGCTACGCAAGGGCTGTCCGCCAAGGATGAGGGGTGCCCTTGTCGGAGGACTTTTTAAGGGGTTCTAGCGCGTATTACCGTTACATTTGTAGAAAACTCTAGATAGATAGATAGACAGGCGTGCGATAGACCAGAACGCCGAACTTTCAAATTTCATCCGTTTACCATTTTGAGCGTCTTATCCGTTCAGCAGTGGATTTCTCGCTAAGCTCTGTTCACACAAGGACGCGGATAGTGAATCAGCACCGGCTTGGCCAGTGCTTGGGAGGGTGAAAACCCCTCTCGGCTGGGCTGCCGTGGACCCGTGTATACGCTTATGGGAGCTGGTGCACGAAAATCTGTTCGTGGCTCCAATTGCTTCATGTTCAAACGATACCTTTGGGGATGCCGGTTTCAGGTGCTAGGTCTCTCATTTGGAATTCGCTCATAATTAGGAGACCGCGAGAAAAGTCGCACTTCCTCCCACTGGGGCTCATTAGAATGAAAGCTATCTCCTTTCGCCCATCACCGTCCTATATGGAGGATCTGGCATCGCTTCGTGGTTGCCAGGGGGCATAAGAAACAGCAATTGCAGCAGCAGCGTCCCATCCACTCGGCCACGGTGGGGCCTAAGAAGAATAAAGAAATGAAAGATTTTAGTTACGTTAAAAGTCTAAAAATGTACCAGCTCCTTGATTTTTAAATCTGAAAGCGTGTAATTTTCCACTGATATGTAGGAAAATAAACTGCACTTGTAAATTTTTAATACTTTCCAACAAAAAGGTTTTATGATTTCTGTTTGTTAGTCACTTCTCTAACTATCTAACTAAACAACTGCGAGAAGCAACAATACGATGGACAAAAAAGTGAAATTATGGACGCTGCCTCATTGCATTTGAGGAAGTAAACGGGCTAACGACGCGTAGATCTTGAAAAGTGTTCTATAATTCATGCGCTTGGCTTGTTTTACCTACCATGGCTTGAAATTTATGTTAGTTGTTAAAAGTAAGACTTATTCCTACGTAGAGATGGATGCGAGACGATTTTTTTGCTGTACGAGACCGATATTTACAGCTTTTTTGCTAGGCGAAACAAACATTTTTAACATTAACATTAACATTTTGAACTAGTACACAATCCAGACTAATCAGTCACTTGCGATTTGCAGAAATTTAGAATTTCTAGAGGGATACTAGACCAATTATTCTATTACTTTGGGCAAGTAAAAAATAAGCGTGTTAGAACTCACGCCTCCCAGAGAAGATCCAGTCACGAGTGCCTTTGCAAAATGAATAAGAATGCTTCCTCCTTTAAACCAGTACCAGAGGATCGCATTCATTGTTGTAAGTGGATGGAAACGATTGAAATAATCTTCCTTTAAACGATGTTGCATCACCGCAGAAGAGTGTTTGATTGAATTCAATAAAGTTTTGTTGGTATGTTATGGGTACTATTTAAGACACAAATAATTTAACTGTATCAACAAAATATTTTTAGCTGAATGAAATTTTACTGAATCAACGAAAAATATTTTGTCGAATCGGTGACGAATTTATTGTATTAAACAGTGATCAGTTTAAGAAATATTTCTTTGTGAGTACTCGCTAAAATATGGTTGCATAAAAGATGCAATAGAACATTCCCAGTTTTTCTTATTATAGAACATGTGAAATATTTTTTAAAAATTCTTTTTTTCTTTTCAAGAATAGGATGGAGGAAGCTAACAGAGCTCTACAAATCTCTATTTATTTTTGCGCTCTTACGTTATATGTAAAATACCACTAGTTTATTTTGGCTTCTCGTAATCTATTATTACTATCACTGTTATTGGATTTGTAAGTTTTTTAAGAAATCTGCACATTTATACTTAGAGTTCTTTAAAAAATGTCATAATCCAAAAATAATTTCAAGGAACTTATTAGCCTTTGTAAAACAGGATTTTTAAAAAGAATTAAATAAAAATTTTTTGTTTTAGAAATATTTTATGAAAAGCCACATTCAGTTCGGACGAAAAATACTAGGACAGTAAAAGAAGGAAAAAAAAAAAGACTCATAACTGTCAACAATGACTTGACTTAAAACTGTCGTGCGGTATCACACGGTCAGTTTTGTCAAAAAACTGTTTAGCTTTGTGACATGCGATTGGCGATTTAATCGAGAACCATGATGCTGGTAGTTAACTCGAGCCATGGCATAGGCTGCCCTATTTCAGCTGTTGGACCCAGGGGCGTAGCCAGGGGGAGGGGGGGGATATCGGGATATATCCCCCCCCCGAAATTTTTGGATTAGTGATGAAATTCCGTCTATTTATACACATATAAGTTCATATCCCCCCCCCCTAAAAATTTTCCAGGCGCATATCCCTCCCCGAAAAATTTTCCTGGCTACGCGCTTGGTTGGACTACGCCCATTTAACCCTCTCCCCATCCCGCGACTAACAGTGAAAGCTCTGGAATTAGTCCGTTTCACTGCGCAACCACCGGGTGTTAAAGGATTAATTGAACATATTTCTTAAAATTATGGTTAATTAAAAACAGAGGCTTCCGAAGATATAAAGGTATTACGTCTCTTTACAAGTAATCAAAACGATACGTTAGTGTAGACCCCGGTCAAAAGTAACAAGGGTCAATCGTAACATTTAACGTTTAATGCATGATATAGATATTTCAACAGTCAAGATATGGCAGTATGATGCAGCACCCTGCAATGATTCAAATACAGAAGTTGCAAAGAAATCAGTTGAGATATCTGCGTGCTATGTAGGATAGTGATAAAAAATTTAAAATTTTTAATTATCTACTTAAATTTTAAGAATTTTTTAATTATACTTATTTAAATTTTAAGAATTTTTTTTATTTCTTTCGCAGAAAAAAATTATTAAATTCAGAAAGAACATCATTTTTTCCCTCTAGAAAAAATATATAATTTATGAAATCAATTGTTTCGATTCCATTATTTATTTTCACTTCATAAACTCGAAAAAAAAATTCACTACGAGGAGAATGATAAAATTATTCTCCTCTTGAATATGATAAAATTATTCAACACTTGTTTGAACCCTTGTTTAGTACTGTTAAGAATACGAAATTTATTCCATCTTGGTTTTATCTTTTGTGTGCTTGGAACCCAAGAACCTAGAAAAATATTTCATAAATAAATTCTAACGTCTTTTAATATAAAGTTTCACTACGTGTGGTTTGTCATTTATGTGGGTACTTTAGAACCGAGTACATTCAGAAAAAAAGGACAGATGCTGAGTTTATTTATAATGAATTCTAAATTGAAGGTTAAATAGATTAAATAGATCTAAGAATAAATATGCTCCTCAATTTTTTTTCCTAGCTTAGGGTATCAAAAATATTTCTGCTTAAAATTTGCAAATTAAAAACTTAAGAGATCTTTCAAAATGATAGAAAGCTAACGAACAATTTTGCATTAGCATTGTGAATCAATCGTAAAAACGATTAAAGAGGACTCCAAGACTCAAAACAGCCGTGAAGGAATTATATTTTTTAAATTTTTAACCTTTGAATTAACCCCCCCTCCAATCCCCCTTGAAAAATATTCTATCAAGAGCTCCCGCAAAAATTTTGTAAAGGCGGTGCGGTGCCTCTGTTGCCTTGTTTATGTAACAAGATGAGGAACTCACATATATTGCTAATGCCTTATTTAAAGTTAAAAAATACGCTTATGAACTTTAAATATGAGCACCGAAATATTTTATAAGGCCCTTTACTCAAAAGGTTACATGCTCCCGAGATCCGAAAGCAACGGCGATTAAAGTCCATAATTTAAGATAGATTCACCATCCATCTGTGGTACAGATGGATAGTAGGATAGATGGAGAGAGTCTTGTCCCAGTGTACAGATTCTGTACACTGGGACAAGACTCCTCACACAAGAGGGTCAGTACTGCTATCGGTTGAAACATAAAATTACTAGCAAACAACTTGCGTCTTCCCCCAACTTGGATCTCCTCCGAGAATCAGAGAATATATTTGTATGAAGACTAGAAAATTAAATTTGATTTTTGCATGGATGAGAAAAACCTCGAGGAAAAGAAAATGAAGAAGTATTACAAAAGAAAAAACGGGAAGACGAATAAAAAATTTAAAAAATAAAATAAATTAATTTTGACAGAAAAGAAAAAAAAAACAAATACAAAATTTTGGCAAAATCTTACTAGACACACTTATGCTTTTTTTACTACAAGTACAGAGTATTGATAGCGAAATAAAGTATGAAGTCTAAACGGAATTTTTTTTTTTTTTTGCTGATTTAAACAAAATTTTGTTGATTTAATAAAAAATTGGTTTACGCTATTTCAATCGAATCATTTTGTTGGCTTTCACTAAATTTTTGTTAAATTAACAAAATATTTCGTTGAAGGTAATAAAATTTTTGTTGGTATAATATTCTAAAATATATATTTCTTGGAAATAGAGCCCACCAAAATTTTGTTGAATCACCAAAACAGATTTTTTTTAGTGTAGGCTTATAAGCAGATCCTGAAGATCTAAACACTTTCAAACACCAAAATAAGAAACACCGAACTATCTATCTGTTCTACAATGCTCCCAAAATTCACAGCGGTATTTCCCGAAGAACTCCATACAACACATAACCAGATTCGGCAGTTTTCGCACTGAATAAATTTAGCGAAATTACTTCCGGGCCGGGGGGAGGGAAAAAAAAGGGGCAGACACAACCTCTCGTTTTCTCTCAGTTGCATTCTTCACTTCTGAAACACCGGAGATGCGATAGCAATTAATTATGAATGAAATTCATATCGCAGGTTGTTATTATACATACTACAGCCGTTCTTTCTTCTTTTTATAACCGGCATTACACAGTGATCTCCTTCGTATGTGTTTAACCTCTTGGAAGCATCCCCTCAATGGGTTACGAATCATGCCATTTCCCCCCCCCCCCTATTCTCCATTGGGCGGCAAACCCGTTTGCATGTCTGAGAAGAAGCGCGCGTGGTCACGAGTCTTCGTTCGTGAGGTCAGTTAGAAGAGGAAACGATTTTGTTCTTTCTTTTCTTCTTCTCATCTCACTTTTATCTGGAGTAGAAATCACGTTTGATCTTTCGTTCTTTTCTTTTCTTTTTCTTTGTTGTTGTAGGGAATTACCTCTTGGAGTCTTGCTGGTCTTCCCCTGCGATTAGATTCGGAGACTCGTTTTCGATTCACGGGATGAAAAAGAGGTGTAACTCTATATCAGTGAACAAAAATTTAATTTTACAGTTTTTATGTGGGCGCCCACCGAAACTGAGTAAGCTTAACCCTTTGAGGAGCAACCCTTTCCCAATGCTGAAAAAAGGGCAGCCGTTGCCATCGCTCAACTTAACTACCAGCAAGATGGCGGACGATCCAAACGTTCATCGCCTGCCCAGATCTGAGACCCTTTTTGACGCAGCTGGCTGTGCCGCATAGCTCGTCAAAAAAGGGTCTCTAGATCTGTGGCACGCGATGAACGTTTCGATCGTCCGCCATCTTGCTGGTAGTTAAGTCGAGCGATGGCAACGGCTGTCCTTTTTTCAGCATTGGGCAATCTATCCAGCTGTTCTCGCATTCTTCCATTTTTCAGTAGATGTCAGTGCTGTTAAAAATGATCGTGACAATTTTTTTTACGGGAAATGACGTTCTAAAATGTAAAGGATTCTCGTGGAGCTATGTCACCCGCAACTATTTTTATAGAAATCAAATCTATTCTTCGTGACTGGCAACAGTCAAAACGTCAGAGTTTGGTGTTCCCAGAGCGGGAACACTGCGCGTTAAAAGGTTAAAAGGTGTCTAAGAGATGCCGAAAGCATGTCGAAATGGTGCAGAAGCTGTGTGAGGTTCCGGCTTTAATGCGTTGCAGTGGAGCAATCTACACGGGTGGTGTACAGTGCGATGAGTGTATTAAATATTCTCGATTATCCGCTGCCGTAGCCATTTTATGGATAGGTAGCGATCAGTTCAAAGACGTGTATATTAAGTTGGAACGAAAATGGCCTATTTTTTTTTTTTTTTTTTTTTTTTTTTATAAGATTTCAGTTTCGTAATAGTGGGGGAAAGTTGCCTTTTAGGTTGAAAAAGAAAGTTGAAAAATTTGGTTGCGATGCTACTACATCTTGAAGTGCTGCAAAGAGCTTAAAGCTTGTAAAAAAAAAAAAAAAAAAAAAAAAAAAAATTGAAAAATTCTAAAATTGGTATGAAAATTTTTGTTTAGATTTTAGTTTTGTAATAATGGAGAAGTTGCCTTTTAGGTTCAAAAAGAACTTTAAAAATTTTGTTGAAATACTACAATATCTTAAGGTGCCGCAAAAAGCTTGAAGTTTGTAAAAAAAATAAAATTGAAAAAATATAGACATTGATAAAATATTTTTTATGAATTGCTCCTACATATAATTTTACAAAATATGGTTTAAAATACATTTATAAGCATTACAATTGAAGAAAAGTATTAATTACAAATTATAATAATAGGAAAAAAGTATTTTCTAAGTTTTTGGAAAGTCGATAACTGGATCCACATTGCTATTTTCTTCAGTTTCAGATGCCTTCTGTATAAAGTCTTTGAGAGAGTCACTGGAAACATGTTTTAACAAGGGGGGGGGGTGTGTTCATTTAAGTCTTTTATGGCCCTTTGCATCGAATTTTTCCTTTGGAACTTCCAAACTTAGCCTCTACTTTCTGATCCCAACTTTTAAACGCGTCGCAAATCAAATTCCCTTTGAATTTCGCGTTCATCACATGGCATGGGAAAAAGAGGATTTTCCGTAGATGCAAAGTACTCGTTTCTTTGAATAATCGTTTATGTAAGTTCTTGAGATCGTCAGAGAGATAGCGCGATTATGAGATAAGGTTAAACCATAGCTGCCAACCTTTCCGATTTCCACCACTAACTTTTACCTATAGCGGCCAAAATAATAACGCCAAAAATTTAATGCAAAATAAGCTGTTTAAAAATTGTGGTGAGAAATCTCCCAAAGAATCGGGAAGGTTGGCCGCTATGGGTTAAACAGATGTTTGGAACCGTAACTGTATAAAGGTTTTTATTATTGAATCACACAGGCGCGTACACTTTTACAATATACTCAGCCAGAGTCATGATTTTCAGTTGCCATATGCAATATAAGTAAAAGAAAATAACTAATGTCAACCACCTGGAGTGATAAAGTTTACCAGGGTTTCTTTGGGACAAATCTAGTAATTTCCACTTGATATAGCGTATGCAAGTTCTGCTCTGAATTTAAATCAGTGTGTCCTTCAAAAGAAGAAAGTTATTTTCAATTAACAAGAAAACACCACATAGTTTTCTAGCCTCTGACCTATCGCCTTTAATCTCATTGGATCCCTTCATTTTACCATCTGAATGACAAAGAAAGGCATCGCAACGGTAGCTGATTACCACGGAAGAAACAAAATAGCCATTGTAAAGATCTTTCTATTTCTTTTCCAACAAGAAGTCACTCTATATGTATATGTTTAGTGCTCAGCTCACACCCAGTAGCAGCGAAGTTCTAAAGTTATTTGTGGCGTTCCTTATCTTCAAGAAACTCCAGTGTACTGTCTGCTATGTCTTTTCTGGTGACACGTTTAGGTGTTGCATGGCTTAAAAGCTTCGTTATTAGTGAAGGAGGTTATGTCAAATATAACAGTAGCACTTGATAACATATCCATAAGTAAGCAATTCAACTTAACGCAAATCACTAAATTTTCAAAAAATGAGTCATTCAGACATTTGTTTTGTCCTTACTGAGTCAGACGAGCCGATTTTACTCACATCTATTAAGTAGTACACAAACTAACAAAATATTACATAAGTCTGCTACACAATGGCAAAGTCATTGACCTAACACCTGCAACTTGTCACCAAATGCAGACACCCAGTATTCGATCCGGTGCTGAATTATTCTCCCTAATGCCAATGCTATGGTAAAACTGTTTTTATTTTTCTATTCATATTAAAACGTCCATTTGAAACTTTTTATTTCATAATCGAGATACGCTAATAAGAACTTTAAAGCGCAGTAAAAGTTCAATTTTATGAAATTTTAACGTCTTTGCGGCACCTCAAGACGTACTACAATATTTTTCATATTTTTAATTTATCTTATCTACACCAAAAGTCAACTTTTCTGCGTTAATACAAATTAATAATCAAAAGTTGATTTTTTGTTTCCACCCTAATGTGTATTTAAAAATTCAGAGTACTTTATGGGGAAAATGCCTCATTATAGTTAATATCTATCAAGCACAGTGGCTTGATAGATATTAACTACATTTGATTAATGCAAGTTTGTCGGGGGGGGCGGCTAGTTTGTTGGTAGGGGCGGTTAGTTAGAAGATTGACATATACATCCATTTTATGTATAGTATAATAGGATCTTTTACATTAATTTCTTCTTTCCCGGGGGGGCGGTCGGCCCCTCCGCCCTCCCCCTTTAATCCGCCCTTGATCAAGCATGTATACTTTGATATGGTAAACAAAAAGAGCCGCAACGAATTTTTAAAGTAAGGAAATATATTAATGACTATGTCATTTTATCTCTCACCCCTTTTATTGAAAATTAACAGAAAATGTGTCCCAAAAATGTGTTTCAAAAATACGACATAAAAATGCGACATAAAAGTTGTTGAGTATTTTACATATATTTAAATACTATTAGTTCACAACAGCTTGTCACAACATCTATTGTTACAATATTTCGTAAGCTGTAGATTATGCATCACATGTATTTTTCCATAAATAGGTTACAATCATAAAAATTTCAACAGCTTAAGAAAATTGTTGAGGATTGAATTGTTTATTTTTTACTGTGCAATGTCTTATCCTCCCGAATTCTGTATCCCTCAATAAACATTCATCTACTTACCCGTAACTGTGCTCGCGCACGCATTCTTTTTACTTCTTCTATACTTTTTTCCTCCTTGATGTTACCTTGTCATGTGATATGCTTGTTTCTTCCGTTGTAATTTAATAAAGTAAATGTTATGTTGAAATCCCACGCTTACTATGTTTGTGCCATAACTCTGATAACATTTCTAAAAGGTTATGGGCACCAGATGGATTAATTTATTTATTTGCTGATTTTTAACGTTCGTTTCAAGGCTGCATCATTCATCCTCAAAATGGTGACTGGAACTTGGCGAATTGAAACACTGAATAAAGATAATTACGGAACATGGAAACATAAAACATGGACTCATAAAATTAAGGATGCATCATGAATAACTTGTAAAAGGTGTAAACACATCGGGCACTGGGCTAGCGAATGTGAAAGTGTAAAAAAGAATAATTCTAACAGCCTGGGATTCTTATCCACTCTGGATGACTCGCCAATAGGGTTACCAGGCGAAATACAGCAACCCTACTCGCTTAAAGCTCTCTCAACAATATCAAATAACGAAAAACAAAATTTTTCGTGTGTTAAGATAGATACTAAAAATTGTATAAGTTACTTCAGTTATCATCGACCCACGTTTGTAATTGCAAAGAAAGATCAGGAAACCCTCCTACTTCCAGTCGATGAAATAAATGTAAAGGAAGAATAAAAGAAAAAGATAAAGGAGTGAGAGATAAAGTGACATAGTCAATTAATATCATTTTAATATGGCAATAATGAAACTAAAAAAATAGGGAGATTCAGGGGGGGGGTCTCCGCCTGAAGAGGCTCGAACAGCCGAGTTATTTATATCTATCTGCATGTATCTGTATATTTTTATAGTGTACTTGAATTCTCATCCAAGAATTTAAAGGGAACTCCATTTTTCATGGCCCTTCAATAAGAAGAAGGAGAGGGGTAGGGGTGAGGTTGAAACAGTATCTTTACCAACCTTTGGATTCAGTTCACTGAATTGTCCCGGATAACTAAAACTGACAGTTGAAAAATTTGAATTGACAAAAAAATTGACTATTAATTAGAAGCAGGCGCGTACCCAGCAAAATTTTTCGGGGGGATATGCGATGATTAGAAGGGAGGGCGGGCGGGATGATTTTTCCGTTACAGATTGGTAATATTCGTGTTCAGATACATAAATAGGTGCGCATGCGCATCCCGTCATGCCGATATGTTGCATTTGGAAAGAAATTAGAATTTAAGTAATGTCTGCTAATTGTCATGGCTTATTTATACGTGGAATCGGTAACATTTTTTGTTATTTTCGATTTCAAGAGAAGTAGAGTTTCTCATGGAGTTATTAAATGTCTAAATTGGTTCAGCATTTTTCTTTTTCTTTCTGTTTTTTTTGTAATCCTTATAAATAAAAATGAAATTCTGTTTGTTTGTTTGTTTGTTTGTTTGTTTGTGGATTTGAGTCGTATACAAATCCACAAAAATGGACCTATCAGCCTGAAATTTTGCACAGATGTGTAAAATAATATAGAATAAATTATAGTCTACTTTAAAACTTTGAAAGTCCACCCGTTTCCCGGAATTTAAGAGATTTTTTATGCTCTCCACGCAAAAAGCTTTAAATAATTGTAACCCCTGTAGTGAAAAAAGTGTGAAAGAAGCATCGTGGTTGCAATGTGTGGCGATTTTGCCGAATAAAATTGTGTGGCGATTTTGCCGAATAAAATGTTTTAAATTCTCAAAGTAAAAGTAAAAGAATAATAATGATTTTTTTTTGTTAGTTTATATTTGTAAGGTTATTTTTTTTTTAATTATAATATCGTATGCACGGGAAATCAGATCAGGAATGTAATGCTTTACACGCAAAACAATAAGAATTGAAGATTTCCGAGGCTAATGTGTAAAATTTTTTAGTTTGGCGAAAAAATAAAATGGCTGAAATATGGATTTTGAGTAAGTGCGTTCTAGCGGTTTGCACAGTTTTCGGCTTGGCGCAATTTATTGAGAGCTTAAGGAAATAGATTTTTGAAAACAAGTGCAAAGGTTTTATTAGAATACAGCGTTAAATTTTGAATACAGCGTTATTAGAATACAGCGTTTATTAGAATACAGCGTTAAATGATCAGTGAAGAAATAATGCAGTTATTAAGGGATTTCAAGCGATCTATCTTCAGAATTCTCGCCAATTGAGTACATTGATTTAAGTTGGGGGAATTCCGCCAAATTTCAGATAATTGAAATCTTCGCATATAGTACATCGGAGTAACGATGAATAAAACACGTTATAGTTGATAATTAAAAAAAATTCTGTTGTATTAAGTGATTCACATTTTCAAATAAATGTGTGCTTTACTTTTTGGCGGCCGAACCATTTCCAATATTGATTGCTGCTAAGTCGTTGCTGCTTCGAATGATTTCCTGAAAAAACTCTTGCAAAATGGCGTATGTTGGCACTTTGGCGAGGCTTAGATTCGAAACTGGATTTTATTTGAGACTGGGATATATAATGATACTGGTTATAGAT
Source organism: Cheiracanthium punctorium (assembly GCA_038373885.1). NCBI lineage: Eukaryota > Metazoa > Arthropoda > Arachnida > Araneae > Cheiracanthiidae > Cheiracanthium > Cheiracanthium punctorium. Next base: position 230,937 of record JAWZYV010000816.1, on the reverse strand, counting down.
AAAAATGAATGTTGGTATGTGTGTATGAGGTTGAAAAACTCCAGCACCGTTGCACCATGAAATTTGGTTCACCTAAGTCTTTTATCATTGAGAAGCTTTTTATGCTATCCGTTTTCCTCTAACTTGCCACTAGGTGGCGCAGCAGAACGTCGAATTCTATTCCGTTTAGCCGTTTACTATGCGAATATCGTCCAACCAATTTCGATGAAATTTGGTACACGCGGATATTAGAACACGGAGAATATTTTTCACTATCCATTTTGCGGTAACTTGCCGCTAAATGGCGCTGCAAAGCATCAACTTCTATACCGTTCGACCGATCGGCATAAAAACTTTTATACTTACATATTTGAGCACGAAGAATACATTCTAACTGCGTTCCTTTTGATGTTACTCACCACTAGATGACACTGCACTGCATTATTATTTTAACTCGCCACTAGATGACGCTGCAGCAAGCCAAATTCTTGACCATTCAAACGGTCGCTATGAAAATCAGTATACATAGCTATTTGAACAATGAGAATATTTTGGCGTTATCCATTTTGCTATAACTCGCCACTTGACGGCGCTGTAGCAAATCATTACTTTAATTAACTACTAGATGGCCCTGCAGTGTATCACTTCTTGACTGTGCAAAGGATCGTTATGAAAATTGGTATACATAGATAGTTGAACACGGTCGCTATGAAAATCAGTATATATAGCTATTTGAACAATGAGAATATTTTGGCGTTATCCGTTTTGCTGTAACTCGCCACCTGACGGCGCTGTAGCAAATCAGTACTTTATTGAACCACTAGATGGCCCTGCAGTGTATCACTTCTTGACTGTGCAAATAATCGCTATGAAAATAGGTATACATAGATATTTGAACCCGGGGAAGAGTTTGGCGCTATCCATTTTCCTATAACTTGCCACTAGATGTCGCGTCAACACATGAACTTCAGGACTGTTCAGTCGATTGTCATGAAAATTCGTATACATCGATATCTGAATGCGAAAAATATTTTCGCCGTATCCGTTTTGCTAAAACTCGCCACTAAATTGCGCTACGCCGCATGGCCTTCTGCACCGTACAAACGATTGCCTTGCAATTCGGTATGCATGATTATTGGACACAATATAACGCGATATCCACTTTGCTATATCTGTTTATTACAATGAATAGTAATCACCACAAATCGTAATATCAAAAAGTCCATTCATTCCCGTGCGAAGAACGGGTACTTCAGCTAGTATAGAATAAATTATAGTCTACTTTAAAACTTTGAAAGTCCACCCGTTCCCCGGAATTTAAGAGATTTTTTATGCTCTCCACGCAAAAAGCTTTAAATAATTGTAACCCCTGTAGTGAAAAAAGTGTGAAAGAAGCATCGTGGTTGCAATGTGTGGCGATTTTGCCGAATAAAATGTTTTAAATTCTCAAAGTAAATGTAAAAGAATAATAATGATTTTTTTTTTGTTAGTTTATATTCGTAAGGTTATTTTTTTTTTATTATAATATCGTGTGCATGGGAAAACAGAGCAGGAATTAAATGTTTTATACGCAAAACAATAAGAATTGAAGATTTCTGAGGCTAATATGTTAAAATCTTTTAGTTTGGCGAAAAATAAAATGGCTCAAAATGCCGAGAAAGTGAGTTCTAGCGGTTTGCACAGTTTCCGGCTTGGCGCAATTTACTGAGAGCTTAAGGAAATGGATTTTTGAAAACAGGTGCAAAGGTTTTATTAGAATACAGCGTTAAATTTTAATGATCCGTGCGGAAATAATGCAGGGGAATTAAGGGATTTCAAGCGATCTATCTTCAGCATTCTCGCCAATTGAGTGCATTGATTTAAGTTGGGGGAATTCCGCCAAATTTCAGATAATTGAAATCTTCGCATATAGTACATCGGAGTAACGATGAATAAAACACGTTATATAGTTGATAATTTAAAAAATGCGGCTGTATTAAATTATTCCACTTTTCAAATAAAAGCGTGTTTTACTTTTTAAAGGTCGAACCATTTCCAAAATTGATTGCTGCTAAGTCAATGCTTCGAATGATTCCCTGAAAAAACTCTTGCAAAATGGCGTATGTTGGCACTTTGGCGAGGCTTAGATTTGAAACTGGATTTTATTTGAGACTGATAGCTATATTAATAAAACAATGTGTGTAAACTGTTAGTTTGTTTGTCTGTGTCTCGCGTAGCTCGCAAACGGGTGATCGGAGACCTACCAAGTTTTGAACGGAAATTCTCCTTGACAGGCCCCGACACACCTCGAAGCGATTTTGAGCAGCTGAGCGTGAGCAGCTTTTCTGCATCTATTTCTAATGCATTACATCCAGAAAAAAAAGGATGTTAGAAATATTAATTTTGTTTAATCTCACTCATGAATAATGATACACTTTCCAACTTAATGAAAGAAGGAACGAAAATAGGGAAGACCCATGGATTATAACTCTTTTTATATATAGCACTTTAGTGCGTATTTAAAATCTGAAAGTGTGTCAGATTTTCTATGATTCTAGCGCTTGGCGCAATTTAATGAGAGGGTCGCTTCCACTGGGTGAAGGCACATGTCGGAACCTGGGGTAACGAGGAAGCCGACGCTCTGGCAAAGAGTGGAACACAGAAACCATCAGTAGACGAAAGAGTACAGAGTTCGATTAGGAGTGTGAAGTACTCCATGAGGACTGAAGCCAGGACACTGTGGCAGAAAAGGTGGGAAGAAGCAGAAGTCGGACGTTTCACGCGTTCGATCTTTCCAACGGTGAGCGAAAAGAGAACTTGGAAAAGTAGGAAGGTGAACTGGCTCGTGACGGACCATGGTCCCTTCCCGGCCTATTTCCGAAGGTTCTCCGTAAAGGAGACAAGGAATTGCAACTTCTGCCCTCTGACAAGTCCCGCCGGCAGTCTGCACATTGTGGCCCACTGTCCAGGGTTACAGGAACTGAGAAATCGGTTCTGCCCAAAATTGGATGCTTCGACATTCAATAACTACGTGCGGAGCGAAAAAGGGCGCGAGGCCCTGTCCCGCTTCCTCGATGCGCTAGGAGACTCACTAAGTTAACGGGCAACTTAGAGAAAAGAGCGAGCGCTCCCCCCAAACCAGGGACAGCTGGTGGGGGATAGATACTTGGTGGTGCATGTATCAAACGAAGTCAAATACTGGTGGTGCATGTATTTTGCTTTTCGAAATTGCTAAGGGGAATAATGGTGGTGCACGTATCTCCCAAGATGCTCGGCCAGCCGGCCGGAGGGAAGGCATATTATATTGGCGGTGCATAAAGTTCGAAATACTGGTGGTGCATGTATTTCAGGAAAACCGCGGTTCTCGCGGTGTTCCACCCCTTTAAAGGGTTCTTGCAAGCCATGCACAAGCATGGAGCAAAGAACTAACAGGTGAACCACGAAGAATGGAAAGCAAGTCCCTCCGACCGTGGTTGTGACCTCCTTCCTGTCAATCGACAGAGGAAACCGAAGGTGTCTATGCTGCACGAGTTTCGTGCTCTCTGGTGTCCTGAGATCTTTCCATCGGTGCGACGGTTGTTGTAGTGACGACGGATGGACAGCGGGCCGGGCTCGTATTAAGATAAATTTAAAAACAGAACAAAATGGAAATTAAAAAAAAAAAGAATTCGGAAAGGAACAAGTTGTCATACGAACTACCCTGTATAAATCGGAAAATTCTGTATATGTAATCGTTGTCATATACATACCACATAAATATGTCATTTACATATATTTTGTACATTTAATAGACAAGTAGTAACATATACAGGTGAAATTTTTACGTACTACAAATCCCCTTATTTCACTGAAATTTTGATTCAAAATGAATTGAAAATAAGTGCATTTACTTAAAATTAAAAGTATTACTACTTGATAAACATGAAAATCACTTTGATTCAAGAAGCAAGGAAGAAAACATATTATTAGCTCTCTATGAAAAGGAGTACACATTTTTAAAAACTTTGGCACTGGTTGTATATAATATATATAACTTACATAACTGTATTATAGGTAGCTTTTTTGGCTAAACAAATAGCCAAAAAAGCTATTTGCTTATTATTTTTTAAAAAATATTTTGTTTATAGAACTATTAGTTTTACGCGTCAATATGGTTTCAGAATATACCTGTGCATAGAGCAGAAAATGCATTTAAAATCGTAGCATCCATTTTACTGAGAAAAAAAAACCGCCCACTAAAAGAAGTTTACATTTGCATACGAAAAAAGAAAAAAAAACTTGAAAATTGAGCTAACATTCTTTAATCTTTGATTTTACGTTTACGGCTTGTTCACCGATGAACTCTGACTTGACGCGTCACATTTTAACAGTCAGTCATAGATCTATCTCTAAGTAAATAAATTTATCAACACAAGGTGTGTATATGTGTGTGGGATGGCTTTGCAATTTAAATGCTAAAACAGTATAAAAAGGAAAGAATCGCTTTATTTCTCAAACACTTTAACCTGCGTTATATAAATATATATATCTTGATAATTCATCTAAATTTATCAAGCTTGCTAATTTTTATGCAATGCAAATTCGATGCAAATTTATCAGGTCGTGCCCAAAAGAATTTTATAAAATTATGTTTTCTTCATGTGTACATAGAAACCAATAGGTAGTTATAATAGTTATAAGATTTGTTACAAGTTAGACTGTCATAATTTATCAAAGGTTTATCACTTTATATTATGAATCCCAAAAAGAAAAGAAAAGGGTATATGTTACTCAAAAGTTTGATACCGTCGAACTTTATTGTGGCACGTGGTCACAAAAGGTCATACATAAGTCAAAAGCTATGTATATTTATTTATCTGTTCGTATCTGCCATAAATTCTTTTCAACTCTTCTTGGAGATAAAAGCTTTGCAATCGTGAAAGAAGGATGCCGGTGAATATGCACAAGGAAGCTTTAAAGAACATGAAAGAGAATTTCACAGACTTTATTTCAACTTTATGCGAGAGTTAAAATTAAGCTGATAAATTTAAATATTTAATCCATGAGAGATGTTTTGAAATTAATGTTCAAGTTGCTGTACCTAGCTAGTACAACAATGTTCTCTGAACGTTTATTAACGTTCACAAAACGTTCAGGGAACATTAATTAACGTTCTCTGAGTATTAGTAAACGACCAGAGAAGTTTTTGTGTTGCCTAGGTGATGTTTTAAGCGAGTGTTAACCCTATGGGCTGTTAGGACGTAAAATTCAGTTCCGCTTATATCCAGTGTTTCACTGCAATGAATTTACATTTTGTTCCATATGTTCATGTTATACTATGTCATCATGTTTCTTCAAATATAAAGCTTAAATTAATATTTACAATTTATTTTATGTTAATTACACAGTTGCTTTTATCCAAATTAAATTTTTTGCAGTTAACATTGTGTGAACTCAGTAGCGGCAACAGGCTTTTTTCCCAAGGCGATGGGATATTTTATTCGATTTTAATCAAGTATTTTCAACCTATTCGCTTTCATATTTGGAAATATTAACATTTTTTAATTTACGAATACAATATTCTGTTCATTGATCAAATGGAACTTTTTTTCAACACATCAGATGTGTTGGAGTGAAAAAATAAATAATATTTTGTTGACCTTCACCACAGAAATGTAATTTTTTGCAAAATCAAAGCTTATATAAACGTCGGCGTTATTGCATTTGCATGAAGTAGCTAATTCCGTATGGGGCCAAACGATTCTAGTTAATTTCTTTTTAGTTTTAACGCTTTTTTAAAACTTTTTTCATTTATCTTTCATTTTTGAATTGCCAAACTCAGAATGATTGATGAAAAATATTCTTAAATGCTAAAATATAAACCAAATTACAAAATTATAAAAAAAAAAAATAATTTCTGCAGTGTCGGTGAATTTAATTTTCTCGTCTACTAGTGAGTCATTTGCAATCTTAGCAAATATGCTTGCATTAAAATTCTTCGTCTTGCTTCAGAATGCTTTCCTATAAAGTATAAATGCATTATATGTTTACAATCATTAATTGTAAAGTAAGACAAGGGCGATATGATCATATCATGACAGTTTACTCTTTGTGCGTTTAATTTGCCCTTAAATAATGTACTATCAATAACAAAAAACTTAGAAATTTAGACAATATTAGTAAGAATGACTGTATTTTGGAGAGGAATTACTATTGCGTTGAATCTTCTTGAAAGGATATGCCATGAGACTTAGAAATATTTTGAGAATGAATTTCCAAATGCCGGAACTCTTTTACAGATAGTTGTATTTTTCAGAAAAATAACTACCTGAACTGTGATTTGAGGGTTTGTAACTTTTTTCTACGACCTGCTTTGCATATTTTCTTTTCTTTTCTTTCTTTCTTTTTTTCTTTTTTTTTTTTTTTTTTTTAAAACAGATTTTCGATAGGATCCCGTGTTTTATCTATCGATTTCTTTTATTTTGCGCCGGTAATGCGCAAAAGATATGAAAGTGCCTGGAAATTTTAACTTTAACTATGGATGGATACGAGACAAGAGAGGCAGCTTTTGTACGAGGACGAGACTGACCTTTTTATCACTACAATTCAGGGCTTTTGCGAGACAAGTCTATTTCCCATCTCGCGTAGATCCCGATCTTTAACCCAGGCAGAGCACATAGATTCTCAGTACGTTAATAGACGTTCAGCCTGAGTGTGCTGCCTGCGGAATATAGCTTCTAAGACGGGTTCTTAGTAGATACTGTCTCGATGGCAAGAAAGACATACAGACAGCAAAGGTAAAGAGGAATTACTATTGCGGTAAATCTTCTTGAAAGAACTATATCAATTGCATATCATTGTTGCAAGTTCCTCGTTGTGCTGAAAAACGTCAGCCTGGAGATTTTTGTATTGCGATAGTCCCCAGAACTCGACAAAACTTCAGAGGAACAGCTCTGCACGAGAAACATGTTCTGCTACTTTGTCGCTAACACCCTATCTGCTACTTTACAACACACGGTGCTGTATTATTTTACATCACAACGTGTGGATAAACGTAACACCAACACATTGTGATGTACACTGTGCCAATTGCCATACAATAATTGCCACAGGTTCTTCGTGATTGGCTTATCAAGGTCATTACGTCATTGAGTGAATTTACAACACACAGTGCTGTATTAGGTATATAGCACTATATAAAATATATAGCACTATAGGTATATATCACAATATAGAAAGAAGTATTTATCGAGGTTAAATCACGGGCAGCTGTACTGAGATAATCTGATTCCAATAATTCCATCAAACTATCTGGTTACACTCTCAAAAATTATTTCTTCAATTCACGGAAATTTTACAGTCATCAGTGCTGCCGGAATATCTCCGTTATTTGACGAAATTTTTTTTCTCCTGTCAATTGAAGAAACTTTTTCAGATTCAACGAATTTTTTTCCCTCTTCTTCAGATTTCGGGAGGAAGAATTCACGGAAATATTATGTTTCCATAGAGTACGGAAATTATTTGTTGAAAAACGAGGGAAAAATTAGTGTATAAAGACGAGGTTTTCTGAGAGTGTAATTTTACAGAACTTTGTCCCTAAAATGCCGTCTGAACAAGTGATGGAATCATCTTGATGAACAGAAATATTTTGAGTTTCTCTTTAGAAATGAAGCTATAAACTTTTCAGACATCCCATCCTTGTGGTAATTCAGTACTGCAAAGGCCATAAAGAATATTTATGGCATTTACAGCACTGAAGGACGAACAGACAGAGAAATCGAAGTCCTGAATTTTCTTTCAACATTGCTGGAAACTCTAAAATGTACTACTAAGTTGCATTTCAAGAAAACAAAAATGCCTGTTCGATGGTACAGTAAAAAGTTTGCATCATTTAATTGCTCCCTTTCAAACCACTAATGACTTAATAACCATGAATGCGAATGGCTTCTCTTTGGAAAAACCCATTTTCAGCCTTTTACGATTCCTCCGCCATCGTATAGCAATAAGCAAAAATGGGTTAAGTAAAAAATGAAGAGCCTCGAACTCTGTTACGAATGTCTTTCTAATTCTTGTTACTGGATCAATTAGACAGAGAGAGTGAGAGAGCGTCTCCCAAAACCAAAAGGGAATTGTTACTAGGTCATACAGTTTCAAAACTTCGTCATCTCGCTCGAAGGGTGAATTTGAGAAATGGATTCTGACCTATCCGCCGATGTCAATATGCCAATCAGCCTACGAACATGGTCAGCAATTAACATTTTGCGTTTATGGTGCAACTTCGGCGTAATTTTAATTACCTGTCTTATTCAAGCTGCTCTTTTAAACGTTACCTTTGGCTACTGCCTGAAAGAGACTGATTATAGTGTGATAAAAGACGTGCGGCTACTAGGCAGTAACTCACGCTCTTCCTTTTGATAAGGTGTCATTACATGTTCTTTAGCAGCTTGATGCACACTAGGGTCAGTTATCTAGTTTTGATATGGTGGCACAGTTTTTTTTTTCCAGTTTTCAGTTGATTTTGAGGTACTGAATACTGTTGTATTTCTCTGAAGGCTGCGACAGTTTTTAAGTTTTGCATTTTCTTAGTTTAGTGATGTTCATTTATTTTAGGCTTGTGTAATCAATCTCCAGAAAGAGCTTTCGTTATATGAAACAGATTAGATGAACCCGATGAAAATTTTTAGCATTCCATAAGTGAAAAATGACATCCATGGACAATTAAGGCGATTTGAGCCCTTACACTCGCAAGTGATTAGCAGAGTACTCTGATTTTTTTTGGCCATTGGCATCCTCTGTCATTAGACGGAATGTACGTGCTCTAGTTGACTCAGACATTAATCAGCTCCACAAACCTAGGTTTGGTAGATGTTGGATTCAAGTGCTTTCTTCATCCTGTCAATACTGTTTCATTCGTTCCTAGCGGCAGGGATGAATGGGACACAGTTGAGAATGAATGTGGAAAAGACAAGATTTTGTTACACTGGCTCAATATAGCTGCTTCAAAACTGAACTGACTCGAACTGACATTGACTGACGTTGACCCAAATTGAGATTATCTGACGTAATGGATGAAAACCATCATGGCCCATGATTTATTGAGTCAGCTGATATTTTCAAAGTCTGACCCGAAATACTTCCGTCGCAATGGACTTTGGAAACAGAAAATTGGCAAATTACAGAAACAGACACTACGGTTGTCGTAGACAGGCAATGAAAGTTTGAACTGAGGATGGGATGGACACAGATCACGCATATGCAAATTGACGAGGGGTGGCACAAGATATGTGTGATGATGCTTTTCACATCTTACTGTTGATTACATACTTTCACTTGTTATTTTCATGACTGTATACTGCAGTACTAAGCTAGTGATTATAAACTATCGAAAATGCATAAGACATGCCTGATTAATAATATTATTATGTTATTATTATTCTTGTAGAAAGTTTTAAATTGGTAAACAATGGGGATGAATGGGACATGTTCCATTCATCTCAAACACCATTGGATTACATAAGTGGCGTAGCCAGAAATTTTTTATGGGGGAGGGGTATGAGGGAGTTGTCGGAGGTCGATAACAGAGAATTTTCCTTCGGCTGCTTACATGACGTATAGTGTATTAAAAATATCCATGAAGTACGCTGAGGACTTAGAAAACAGGAAGACGACTCGAATTCAGAAAAGCTACGTTTATTGGAGGTATCAGCAAAACAGTCTTAAAGGAAACCAGTTCAATTACGTACAGTACATTGCGTTAGTAGAAAATAACACCAGGAACATATCTAATTGTTCCGGCCACACGGCGTGCCGGAGTTTCATAAAAATCGAACACAACCTCTTCTGACGGAGAGCTATCAAGAAGTGTACTGAAAAATTGTTACAAAACTGCCAGCTCTTTACAGGTTGGCGAGTAAAATATGAGCACTCATAAGCCACATCCCCACGTAACAACCACCGTCCGGTAGGCGTAAACAAAATAAAAATTTGAAACAAATGGATTAAATGATTATCGCCAAGACAGAAGTGCCAGAATTTGGTGAATGCCAATACATAAGCCTACAACCCCGTGAGAAAGCAAAGACGGACGACCGACAGGCACCAAGAAGTTAGATAGCAAATGCAAAAGCGAAATTAATTTAGAAGGGAAACCCCGAAAATCCCAGACATACCGTCGCGAAAAGAAAGAACATTTTATCGAGCCGAAAAACAAAGTGGAAAGAGAGACTAATACGGAATACGAATTTTTGATTTTGAAAGACGAAACATAAGAACATTATTTTAAGACGCGAAAAATATGTGAACTTCGTCACAGGAGGGGGTGTTACGACTACTGCAACTCACATATATGTATACGCGTGTGTGATGAGGGAGTGAAGAATATACATTTTGTATGGCAAAAAATTCCTCATGGGGGAGGTTATGACCCTCCTATCCCCCCCTCCCTTGGCTACGCCACTGGATTACATTAAACAAAAAATAAGCTTAAGAGCACAATTGTCAGCGTTCTTATTATTTAGTAAGAACGCTGACAATTGAATCGGCGAGTGCAGATACCACCTCAGTCACAAAAAGGAAATTTTTCAGGAGAGAGAAAAAACTTTATAACTCCTCCAAATTTTCAAATATTTAAACTTTTTTTTTCCTCTATCATAACATGCATTTATGTTTCTGTCATGCAAATATTACCTAATTTCGACATCCATTAGGCTCAGGAAAATATAAAATTTGATTGAATCAAAGCAAAGCAAATCAAAGCAAAATCAAATCAAAGCATTTGAAATCAAAGCAAGTGAAATCACTATTTATTGTCTAACCATATTTATGGTATACGAAAGTCAAGAACATGAATTTAGGAGAAAAAAAGTGCTTTGCTTGCAGAAAATTATGGAGATGAAAATCTAACATTGAAGCTGGAATAACTATTTTTTAGAAAACCACTCCTAGGGCAGGGCAGGTGGCCAATAATAGTGTTAAAATAGATCATTCTCGACCATTGATTCATTTTCGTGTGTCGACCATTGATTCATTGTCGTTTGCCGACCATTAATTCATTGTCGTGTGTCGACCATTGATCATTGTCGCCCATCGTTCGAAAAAGAAGCCCCGTATCTACGAAGCTACTCAACAGACTAACGTCATTCTTGCCCTCAACACGCATCTTGCCTTTCTAAGCTTATTTTCATCGAAAACGATTTTTCGCATTTTTGTGACTGGAGTGGTTTCTCCACTCCCCTATTCAATTGTGCTCTTAAGCTCATAATTACTTTAAGGGATTATGTGTTTCCTCTAGGTTAGAGACTATTAAACTATAAGCAAATACTTAATTTCTTAATTAGTACTTACTGTAGTAAAAGCTCTTATTTTCGTGAGCCGTAATTTTCGTGAAAATGTAGATATCAGTGATTTCGCGAGCTGAAAATTTCGCGAATTTTATGTAAATAGAACCGAAAGTTGAAAAATCCCGAAAGTACCTAAATATAGAACTCCTTTTGCATAAAGCATTTTAAGAAACTTTCTTTTGTCCGAAAAGTTTGCCCCCAACCCCTCCGCCTCATTTTGAATGGCTTCAAAGGAGCTGGTGTAAATATTGTAAGTCAATGAACTGCATTCCATTAGTCGTATTGTTTTACATCCAAGAAATAGTTGTGTGGTATTCAAGAAACAGTTGTAAGGAAAAAAGTAGTCAAGAAAGAGTTTTTAACTGTACAATAAATCATTAAATCTGAAAATTTTTTTTTATTTGAAGGGGGGGGGGGAGTATTTCGTGACGTGAGGCTTTAATTTTCGTGATGACGACAGGCTCGCGGAAATAAGTCCTTTACAGTAATTTAAATACTAAAATCTTATTTTGGTTGCTGCAAAACACGTTTGCATTTTTTTCTCTCTTTGTATGATATGCAATTCTCAAACTACATGTAACGAATGAACCCTGTGTATTTATCAGACAAAATATCAAGTACCTAATGATTGCAAAACCTAAAAATTCTGCTGCTGTCCCATTCAATCCCGCTCTCCCTATACAAACTCTTCAGCTTTATATGTTAGCATGAATAATTTGCAGTACAAAGTTCGTATTCCAAATCTTTCCATTCTCATGAAAATTTCTATTCTCATAAAATATTTTGTACTGGAAGCTCTCTGTACAGATTGCCACTTTTATATACAACAGCACACTCAGAAATTTGACTTGTAGTTGATTGAATTTCCATCATACTGAAATATCAGAAAGTAGTCCCGCAAGAAGAAGTCCGAAAGCAGTCCCTTGGCCTAGTCACCAAGCTCCGTTTCCGTAAAGAAGCTCGGCCAGTGCTTGGGATGGTGAACTCCTCTCTCTCGGCTGTATTGCTGTGGGATTTTGCACGCTAATGGCACTCGTAAAATCTGTTCGTGCCTGCAAGTTCCTCCATGTTCAAGTAATACCTCTAGGTGTGCCGATTTCAGGTGCTAGGTCTCTCATCTGGAATGGGTTAAAAATTAGGAGACCACTCATAAATACAAAATTGGCCTGCCTATTAGGTGCTTCCAGTGGCGGCCCGACACGGTAAGCAAGGTAAGCATTGCATCGGGTCGCCATCTTTGAAGGAACGCCATTTCAAACTCAACAACTGAAAAAAACTTGATCTGGAGCATAAAAGGGGAGTGGGGGGAACTTTTACGTTTTCAGGGGGGCACCACGTACCCTAGGACTGCTCATGGGTGCCCCCATAATGAAATGACCAACATCTGAGGTCCTCGTTGTAGTCATGTCTCAAGTAGGCCTCTGACCCGGCTGTTAGAGTGAAAAAAATGTTAGAAAGTACCGTACAATTTTGATAACCTGACATTCATGGCATCAGGCATCAGTCAGATCATCGAAAAATTCTGCGTTATCATGATCTCTTGTTTTTGACACAAAGTCATGTACTTTCGTTTGATCGAGCTTGTAGTAAACCAGATAAATACGCTTCAAAATAAAACATAATAGGTAAACTAGAAAATACTAGATATAATAGGTAAACTAGATAATAATAGGTAAGCTAGAAAACAATGAAAAAAGAGGGTGGGTAACACAAAATATGCTTGTTTACATCCGCAGTGGTCGGCAGATCCGTAAGACGATACGGTATGCGTTTTCCAAGAGTGCCGGATTATTGAACCTGCCGCACAAGAGTTTACTGCACAAGTTCTAGTTTGACTACGTTTTAGGAAACTTTTAGGCCAGAATACTAAGATCATTGAGGAGATGCACGTAAAATCCGTCGTGGTTCCAATGTCCTTTATGTTCAAACGATACCACTGGGAGTGCCGATTTCAGGTGGTTGGTCCTCATCGGGAATCGATTTAAACATAGGGACCAACACTTTGGCAGAAGTCCAAACTTTGGCAGAAGTCCAACCCCCTCGGGAGGTAATGGCACCTCTTTCCATGGATGTGCGATCGTCTCGCATTAGATCTTTTTAACACCACATTTTGTTATGAATCAATAAATGCGTTTAACGTATTTTTTATTTATTTATAAATTTTTTAGATTTGAGAATATAGATATATATTTGAGAATATAGATATGTCACCGAGATTGCTTTTTTTGTTGTTGTTCTCCTTTGCATTTTTCTGTCCTTACAGCGGCATGAAAGTTATATCTAATAAATCCTACGATTTCAAGTAACAAGCATTAAAATGCTTTGTTTTACATTTCAGTTAACAGTGAAAAATGACGCAACACTTAATGGTAAGGTTAACGGTGACTGTTGCGTTCCTTTTTTCTGTTATTTTGTACTTTCAAAGAATAGTCTGTGTACTGTGATGTAAGTTCAAGCTAGACTGTGCATCCATTATCAGAAACGAAACGCATTAGTGTAACTAGCTTTGAGGTCAAGCGGTTAAACCTTGATGTGGAAGTCGTTAATCTTAGTCATAAATGAAGAAAGAAATAATTTAAATCACTCGTACATTAATACCACAAATGCAAACTCGCAATTTGAACAATAACGAAATATTTGTGGGTTTGATTGGAAAGACTTACCCAATTTCAGAATCTTCATTTTTGTGTCCTACAATACGTTAAATGGTAAACGATGGAAAGGGTCGATTGCAGCACTGAAATTGTTAGATATATTGGATATCATCTCTGACAATCTTTCAAAATGTTGTTTAATCGGGGAATAAATTTGAATAATCGACGCCACAAGCCTTTCCAAGAAATCGGAGCACATCGATTTAATGTTCTTCTAACAGTGTAGTATTCGGATGATTATCTCGTATCTCTGGCTCTGTTAGTCATATTAAAATTTTTGTTAGTCATATTAAAATGTTCTTTTGGTTACATTTCGACAGCAAGTGAACGTTTGCTATGTTTAGAAGTCTTTCAGTCTTTAAATTTTGTATCCACTTGTATATTAAAACTATTTAATGATGCAGTGCTTATTATGTAAAAGAAGAGAATCGTATTTGATGTTTAATAGTTATTGAAAATGACTGAGTATGAAGTAGTTGTGCAATTTTTAACTTTTGTCTATATTATACGTTTGGTTGTTGATAGCCGATAATTTAGAACTTATCGGTATGAATGGTTTACCATAAATAGTTACACCGACATCGAAAATGTTGTTTAATAAGGGTAACAACTAATCGAATAATTTGGTATCTTTTAAAAGAACATTTCTGAAATGTTTAATCGGAACTTCCAGGAATACACACAGCACATAAAAAATGATAAATCAAAGAATTCTAGTGAAATGATGTGCTAATGAAATTAAGTTCTACTAGTGGTCCCGTAGTGGCCTAGACGCTAAGCTCCGTTCCCACAAGAACATGGAAATTAACGCAGCATCGGCTTGGTCAGTGTTTGGGAGGGTTAAAACCTCTCTTGGCTGGGCTGTTGTGGAACCGCGTACGCCAATGGGAGCTGAAGCACGTGACATCTGTTCGTTGCTCTAATGTAATCCATGTTCAAACGATATTTTTGGGAGTGCCGATTTCAGGTACTAGGTCTCTCATATGGAATTGGCTCAAAATGAGCAGACCCCCAAGTCAAGTCAAACTTCTTCCCACTCAGGCTCATTAGAATGAAAGCTGTCCCCTTCGCTCATCGACGTACTAAATGGAGGATCTGGCATCGCTTCGCGGCTACCGAGAAGGTATAAACGCTTAAAAAAAGAACTAAATTCGAAAGAACTAAAATAGCTCAGAGGGATTTAAAACCGGGACAAGTAGGTGCGAATTTAGTTTTTTTTTATTTTAAAGAGTGTAGCTTTGCGGTTTCCAGAAGGCATAAGAAACAACAACAGATCTGCTAGTTTTTTAGAGATATGTAAATTTATAGCTTAAATAGCATTTGTGCACATAAAACTAACAGTAAGTTACAGAAAATACGTTTAAGTAATTTAATGGGGAAAAACAAATTTTCAATATTTCATGATTGAACATGTTTTCATGGCAAAATTATTAACAATATCTCGGCAATTTATTACTTGAATACATACGCATTTTGAAGTTTCTGTATTGCATCTTGCGTCTTTGTATTGCAAAAATATTAACAATATCTTGCAATTTGTTGCTTGAACACATATGCATCTTGGGGTGCTAAATTTCCAGTCGTCAAAGTATAAAACTTTTTTAAAATGCTGAAACATTAATATTTAAAATATTTATTTCGAATAAGATATCCTTTAAAGTTCAAGTGTAAATTTTTAGCAACAGAACGCCTATATTTCTTATGCACCTGAAGTACTGTGAAACCTTTATTTTATAACATTTAACTAAAGACACAACAGGTTAAAAGCTCTAAGTAATTCAAAACTCTCAAATCTAGTAGAAAAAAACCCTAACTTTAGTAACTAATTGAAAACATCAGAAAACACACCGAAAATTTCAATCACTTTTCCTTCAAATATGACAAAGTTAAGAATAAGAAAGCATTCATTTCAAACCCTGAAACCTTAAAAATAACTGCTGACTAACCCCGTTTATTTATTATTAATGCATATCCTCTTCCGGTTTGTCAGCTAACTCAAAAATAACTGTAACCTCTGTTCTATTTCTATTACGGACCAGAAAATTTGTTTTGAATAGGTAATCGTATGGAATTTAAAATTTTTTTAAACGCCATTTTGGGAGATTGAAACTGCTGATTTGAACGCTGGTAGATACAAACATCAAGAAATTGTTCTAAAAGGATCTTGGGAAATCATACTCTCAGTACATAAAAAATAATAAAATTAAATTTTTATACTCCCTTTAACAGATGATTTAATTTATTAATAGATGAATCGCATCCCGTAATTTATTTTTTCGATTTTGGATTGTAAAATAAACATTTTTTTCCATTTACATGTTCAAGAAAGTTTACCTTTATTGTTGAAAAAAAAATCACTCTTTCAGTCATTGCCAAATACCTCGATAACATGCAGAAGCAAACATGCTTAATTTTGATTTAAAGCAATGAGAGTATATCTTTCAATGCACTTAAATATATTTTTATCGTCAGAACTTGTTATCTACTTACATAATTCGTTAACGTACGCGGTTCCAAAATCAACGATATTTCTATGCTGGGAACGGCAAACAACTAGATGTAAAGATTAACGTAATAACAATAACACACGCTCAAACATCCAAATGAACAGTTCAATGACGTCAAGTGAAGCAAGCATATTCGTTACTGGTTACGTATGTCACGCAGTAGACAAATTACAAAATAACAATGCATACGCGAAAAAGCAAAATCTTTCGGAACTTTTGACATCGCGTTTATGGCACATTTAAGAAAAATTATCACGAGCAGTCCTTATTTAACACATAAGTATTTAGATAAATGAATATCTTTGCATACTCACTAACTGCCGTGTGTGTCTCTTGTCCGTCGTTAGAACTGATTCCCCAAGTTACGTAGAAGAATGCTAAAAAATTAATGCCGAAGTATTTTCTCAGGATGAAAGTAAAAAACAGATGTTCTCAAGAAATACGGTGACAATTAAAAGAACAAATAATCTTTAATAAGCGCACCCATCTACAAAACTATTTACAGATACTTCCGAGAGATTTAAAAACACATCGAATCATTGTTTTTCTCCCCATTACATGTCTACAGATCCAACTAGAGTTTTTCAAACTCATTCTCGTCTGCTTTTTTTCTCCAAGTGAGTTGAGTTATCTTGTGTTCTTTTTGCGACAAAATCGCATTGCAGTGGTCTGAAGTATATTTCCATTTCCTCTTTCTTTTATATTTTTGTATCCAAGGATACGTAAGTAATAATGCAACCGTACTATAAAACCCCAAGTTGCTAACTTTGGCACATTAACCCCGCAGCTGCTGAAATTAAGAAGTATTTCTCGAAATACTTCTTAACTTGGGCGATAAGAATTTGTACAAAATGTTATCACCCAATACAGTATTTTTATAATAATTTTATGAATGGAAATATATCTTTTCCATTATATATATCTTATCCATTATATCTTTTCATACATCTTGCAATGTTAGTACTTGGCTTTGCCCCCATAGCCACCAACAGCTTTTATTATGACACCCCAAATTTTTAGCAACCCTAACCAAAATGAATTTAATGACAAATACTGTTAAAACAAAGAAACATGATGAAATGACTCCTATAATTTGGCCCAAACTGCACTGAGTATTTCGAACAGTAAGGTATGAGGCGGCTAGTTTCTATGTATATTGTACACAAAGCGATACAGTCAAACACGCTTAATGGCATAGCCAATTTGCGACGGAAGTTTATTCTCGAAAGTTTATTGATAAACGGGATATTCCATTATTTAGGATCAAGCTGACTAATAAATAGGGTTGAAAATTTGCTTACAATAAGCGGGATATTCCTTTAATCGATGTTCTGTTAAGCGGGCTGACTGTATATCGCTTCACAATTAATAACTGTGATGAGCTTACCAATAGCTACAGAACTGTCATGTTTCAAGAAGTCTGTTGGTGATGAAGAATCTCATCATATTTCTTTTAAGACTGAAAACAGCACAGGAGTCTACCACAAACTTTTTAGCCACGAATTAGAGGTCAAAGACTTTACGAATTAGAGGTACTGTGGCCTTGAATGAAAAATTAGAGGTCGAAGCCTATACTGTGGAAAACTATACTTGTGTATACTTGAATGAAAAATTAGAATTTGTTTTTGGAATTCTTTTTAAAAAAAGTAACCTATTGCACTGCGTTTAAAAGCATTATGACTAAGAAAGACATTTTCACTAAAATGGCTATGAGTTTTATTTCTAACAGATTTTGAGTGTAGGGGAAGGTGACCTAAAATCTCCTTAAGTAGAAAACTTGTGTCAAATAACATAAATGTTTAAATAAAATATTAGCTCTTTGCTGGTATTTTTTACACTATATTTTGCATTATAAACATATTTTAATCATATATTAAAAGCACACTCAGTAAAGAAAGAAACAGAATTCTGGAGAAGTGTCCAAAGGATCATTTTACCCTCGCTACAGGGCAAAATAATCCTTCATTTGAAAATAAATGTAAATTATTTTCTATCGGCAAAATAAAGAAAAGTAATTATGACTATACATAAACGAACTAAAATAAGTTTTACAATTAAGTAGCACACATAATTTATTTCATAAAAATTAAAAAAATATATAGTGTCTCAAAAATAATATGGAATATTTGAAAATTGTAATCCAAAGATTATAGCCTACAAGAAACGGATAAATAAATTAAATAATGCACTGTTAATAGAAGTAATTCAACATTTCATCATAAAATGGTGCTACATTAGGTGCAACTTTCCTATAGAGACTTTGCAACACAAATTAGTGCTTATACTGATCAATATTCCATTGAATCATGGTGAAACATTTCTGCGTTATCTGTAGGAAGAAAATATAATGTGTACTATCTCCATCCTACTCGATAAAAAAATTATTTGTAAAAAATTAAATAAATAAAATAAAATAAAATAAAATAAGATAAATCTTTTTTGGAAGCACTTTCATATTTTAAATACGCACTGAAGTGTTTTGTATTAAAAACGTATCATAGTCCATGCGTCGTCCCTCTTTTTCTTCCTTATTCCATTAAGTTGGAAAGTGTATCATTATTGATGAGTGTGCCGTATTTTTCTTCCTTGTCCCCTGGAAATCTACATTAAAATCGCCTTCTAAAACTGCTTTACAATCTTCGCCAAGCATATTTTAACGGCACTTCATTATAATAAATACTGTTTGAAATGTGCATCATAATCCATGAGTGTGCCTTTTTTGTCTTTCTTGTTCCACAATTCTTCAGAACTGAAACCTATATTAAATTCATCTACTAAAACTGTTTATCAGTCTTCGTCAGGCATAGTCTAACTATGCTTCACCTTTATAAAAACTATTTGCAAAGTGTATCATAATCCATGAGCGTGTTATATTTTCTCCTGTTCCATAAAGCACTTCTTTGGAATTGAAATCTATATTAAAATTGCCATCTTCGCCAGACATATTCTAACTATACTTCTCCTGTGTAATAAACTGTCACGTTTTCCTGTTTCTAGCCAAATTTGGAAGATATCACCAAGCTTGGCCCAGTTTTGAGGACTAATTTTTTGGAGCAAAACTTTGCGATAAATCATGGAAAAGTGCCGACTTTCAACATTTTATTCTTCCTCCTCCCCCCCCCCCCGGCTATGCACCGTTTTGACACATTTGAAAGCGCCTCGTCGTGACAAATCGCGTAGACAAGTTATGTCGACGCTAAAAAACCTGACTGATTTTAAAAAACATTCAAGTGCTAAAAAAATCTGCAATTCTTTGACATTTTAAATATGCACTAATTAATATTAAAAATGTATCATAATCCATGCGTCGGTACTATTTCTCTTCCTTGCTTCATTACGTTGGAAAAGGTATCATAATGCATATGAGTCTGCCGTATTTGTCTTTCTCGTCCCGTAAAACAGTTTCCTAGAATCGAAGTCTATAAAACTACGTTTCTTATAAATAGCATTCGTAACAGCTGCATTTTTGCCAAAAGATTATTATTTCACGCAACAGAAAGAAATTTTCAATTTAAATTCCATCGTTTTTTCTAAATGCTTATTTTCTTCTTTCTAAGTCATGCGACCCACGGAGTCTTCATGATGGTGATTCTCAATTTCTGATGAGGGTAACTGACCTCAAGTGTAATGAACATGGCTGTTGATGGAAATTGGAAAATGCATTCTTTATTTGAATGATTTGATAAGAACAATACTATTCAAATTTAAAGAATATTTTTCGATACATTTTTAGAGTTCATTCACCCTTCTCTGAACTCTAAAATTCCCAGAATATGGAGTAGTGGAAAATAATGACCTTTTGTTCGAAATTACAATGATAGTGTGTCCCAAAGAGGAACACTTGTTTTTTAAAATAAGCACACAAGAAAGGCAAATCATGCGGTTCGTATGACTAATGAAACACTTTCCAATTTTATTCGAGACATTATTTTTCCATGTCATATTTGGCGATTGATCGCAAAAGTCGCCAATATTGGCATCTTTTGGCTCAACTTTTAAGGGAGAAACACGATCATCGTCGGATAACTAGCTAATTATATAGTATTATATAATTAGCTAGTTACCCGACGATGTATTGTGTATTGTGTGTTAAATGGATGCCTGTCTCTAAACTGCCATTGACCATAATGTATTGGAATTATTTTGAGTGCTCCTGTAGAAGAAAAGTATTAGTGATATGGACATTCTTTTCGATGGAGAGCTTTACTTTGTAATCTTTAATAACATTATCCATTTTGTTTCATTTCAAATAGCCGAATGTCATCTCTAAAATACGCTTCAAATATGCCTGCCCATAGAGGGTAATGTATTGGAAATCTTTTGAGTCCTGTAAAAGAGCTATCAATGCTACATACACCCTTTCCAATAGAGTACATGGTATAGTGCACTGGAATGACATGTATGCATTTCGTAGTAACCGATGCACCTTTACGAAAGTTAGAGCGGACGGACCGACAGACGGACAAGACAATCGAAATTATAAACACTTTTCAACCTAGTTGGAAAGCGTTTAAAACAAATTAATAGAGTTATTTAAAAAATCTTGCAGGAAAGGAATGTGTAATGTCTGAAATTTTTTGGTTTGGAAAACTTTATTATGTTCATACAAAATCTTATCTATAACAGGTGGCGCCGTGGCTACTGCACTCAGCAGCAGTGGTTGGTAATTATATTCGACAATATTCTCAAAATGTCCTCCATTCATCGTAATTACATTTCTCGGAGTCTCAGAATGAAAGCAGCACCCAATTTCTGCGACATTTCAGACGGAATGACTGCTCACTCCTCACAGATGAATCGCTGCAGCTCAGCTAGCGAGATGGGATTTTGGCAGTAAAATGCATCCTTCAGATGGCCGTCAGAAAGCCACACTGACTTAGTGATGAATGGAGGATTCTTGATTAACTCGAGGATTGAGGATATTGTTATCTAACCACTACTATTGCTGAATTCAGTATCCACAGTACCGCCTTTTACTGACCGGTGTACTAGCATAACAGTTTAAAAAAATCGTACGTCACACACTTATTGTATGAAACCCACGCCGTTAGTGTGATAGGATTGAAAATGTTCCTAATTATTAGAGGAAAAAATCTACGCTGCTTTAAAAATATGAAAACTCACTCGTTTCTGATTTTTAAGCGATGTTTCGTAATTTTCACTTCCACAATATAAAATGCTGTAACGACTGCGAAAAAAATTATATATCGTAAGTGAGATCTACGTCATTTTGATGTCAGTTAGCATATAAATAAACGCCACAGAGATGTGTTGATTCCGAGGTGTACCGTTTGAAAATGAAATGCTTTACGCTTGCAGATCCTCATCGTTCTACCGAGTGACTTGAAATGTTTCACAGATACGTAAAAATCTGATGTGGACACATTTGTGACTTTCTTGTACGTCCATTAAATCATAAATATTTTCGGTTCACTTTATACAAACTTGTTTCAACTGAAAGAGATACAATACTGCAATAATACTAAGGTTTACAGATTTCTAGCCAAACATTTGAAATGCGGAAAATTTTCGCCCTCACTATACTTCCTTTTACTTTGTACAAGGAAGTAAAAAGGCATGGAGAACACCGTAGGCAGGGGCGTAGCCAAGGGGGGGTTAGGGGTGTCATAACCCCCCCCCCCCCATGAGGAATTTTTTGCCATACAAAATGTATATTCATCACTCCCTTATCACACACATGCATGCATATATGTGAGTTGCAGTAGTCGTAACCCCCCCCCCCCCACGAACATTTTCTGGCTACGCCCCTGACCGTAGGCAACTACAAAATTCTGAAAATCCACCCGTTACCAGTTTTTTTTTAGCGATTCACTGATTCCATATCGATTCCGGTTGAACCAATCCAGGATAAAACCGTTAACACCATTACTCCAAAAAGATTAAAAAGTTACGCACAAAAACGAATAAAATCTACACCGTTTGTACGATCAGCCTGAAATTTTTTATAATTCTTTATAAAAATAAAGAAAATAATCTGCTCTACATTATAAATCCGAAAATCCACCCGTTCTTCAATTTACATGCGATTTTTCGCTATTTTCAGCTATTTTATTTCCTAGATTAAAAAAAGTGAATCACTTGAGAGACAAAATTAGGTGCCGCATGTGACAAGTACATGATTCTGAAGTCATGGTTATCAGGCTTTGAAGGGAAAATTTCGATTCCAGTTCGTTTCAAATATTTTTTCTAGATTATCCAGTTTAACCTTTTTCATAAATAAAATGATTTCCTCTGAATGAAACATTGATATAAGAGGTTCCCAGCGAAACGAAATCTTTCGAATGTGAAAAGTTTTCGTACGTTTTTTAGAAGAAAATACAATTCCGATTTCGGTATATAATAAAAATTGAATATGAAATTATTTATATTTTAAGAGGACAAAGATTAAACATGTAGCGCGTAGACAAATTTTTGTCGAATCTTTTAACTAGTGCCCGTTGCAATTGCCTCCACTTGAATTCCAGTTCTGCGTCAATGACCGGGTACCCGGGTACCTTTTGGGGATGGGGTCATGGTAATTTAATCATTTCCAATTAATCCTAGCTAAAATCACTTTTAATCCTCGTTATTTATATGAATCTGAACTAAACATATCATTTTAGTCCTTTTTGGGAAAAATTATTGTTGAGTTTTTATCCGTTTTACACTTTCCGATAACATTACTTAAAATCCAGATACTAAGGTACCCAATATTGTCTCCCATGTACATGCCTTGGAAATGATTATTACAACAAATGTCATTAAACATAATAATAATAATAATAATTATTATTATAAATTAATTTATTTTTCTTTTAATGATTCATTATTATTACTATTTATTATTCGAGTCGTGCAGCGAGTTATTAATTGATTAAAAAATCGGTAAGCAAGTAGTGGAACAAACGGAGAACGTAGATACTGGATGTGGATACCGTGGTATATCAGCTGTTTAAAACATACGGGTGCGCTCGGTCATTGACGCAAGGGTTAACCCATTAACGCCCAGCGATCTATTTTTAGACCGTCGCGAAATTTGTCAGTCACTCAAATATTAGCATTAGTTTATTTTCCTAATTTAATTTATTGAATAATAAATCTGATTTCCACTAAATACTCAGTGATAACAAGTTTAAATGAGAATATTTTCCTGTCTTATTCACATTTTTAGAAAAATATTTACGTGCTTCTTGCCACACAAATGTCGGAAATTTATTTATCACTTCTGGCATCAATATAAATTTGAGAATGGGCTGCAAAAAGTTGGGCGCTAATGGGTTAATATAATCAAGTAAATTCTTCATTATAATCTGGGGTTTCTCTAAAATAAAACCCTGTTACACCCTTTCCGAGAGTATGACTTTAAGCCTTTGAGGTGCAACCCTTTCCCAATGCTGAAAAAAAGGGCAGCCGTTGCCATCGCTCAACTTAACTACCAGCAAGATGGCGGACGATCCAAACGTTCATCGCGTACCACAGATCTGGAGACCCTTTTTTGACGCATCTGGCTGTGCCGCATAGCCAGCAAAAAGGGGTCTCTAGATCTGTGGCATACGATGAGCGTTTCGATCGTCCGCCATCTTGCTGGTAGTTAAGTCGAGCGATGGCAACGGATGCCCTTTTTTCAGCATTGGGCAATCTATCCAGCTGTTCTCACATTCTTCTATTTTTCAGCTGATATCAGTGCTGTTAAAAATAATCGTGACAATTTTTTTACGGGAAATGACCAGCTAAAAAGTAAAGGATTCTCGTGGCGCTATGTCACCCGCAACTATTTTTATAGAAATCAAATCTATTCTTCTTGACTGGCAACAGTCAAAACGTCAGAGTTTGGTGTTCCCACAGCGGGAACACAGCGCGTTAAAGGGTTTTTAAAAAAAGTTCAACGCACTATGCACATCTCGTCCTGCGATGTTCAAAGAACACTGCATGGCTTCCCCTGCGTATAATTGTCCTTAATCGCGAGCATCGGATTTCGAAACTGTCGAATTTTTTAACTCACGACGAAAGAGAAATTAATCACTTGGACGACATTACTGTCCATGGCTCGTTAGCGATTATAAGGGTGAGAGAGGGAGGCCTTGCAAAAGCTTTTCAGTTTTTTTTTTTTTTTTTTTTTTTATGGCAAGACTATGTCTCAAGCATTGTTCTGCAGTATCGCAAATAGATGTATTTCAAATCAGGCGCGTAGCCAGGAAAATTTTTCGGGGGGGGGGATATGCGCCTGGAAAATTTTCGGGGGGGGGGATATGAACTTATATGTGTATAAATAGACGGAATTTCATCACTAATTCAAAAATTTCGGGGGGGGGATATATCCCGATATCCCCCCCCCCTGGCTACGCCCCTGTTTCAAATACATTTATATCCTGTATTTTGCATTCCCACTAGTAAAAAGCCTTTTGAAAATGTATTTTCAATGTATGTTGTAATTTCAACATACTGGAAATACGTTTTGTATTCTGACGTTAAATTAATCGCAACACAACAGATTGCGAAGCTGGGATGTACGATATAATGATAAAATTGCTGATATTTACTTAAATAATAATAAAGTAATATACATATGTAGAGCTTTTTTTACAGTGACTTTTGCAAATTAAAGTTTTTTATAAAGTACCTTTAAACAAGAAACACATACATTGTTCACTTGCTGAAATAATACTGTTTTAATTACGTTTTGAGAATCAATGCAATTTCTCTGAAATGTTCCGTTTTGGATTACTATACAGGTGAAATTGTGAAAGGAACCGTTTAAAAAAAAAAGCAAGTGGTTGGGTTTCTTTTACACAACTATAGCGATTGTTTCTGTGTTTTACATTAAAACATATTTGAATAAAATGAACTGAGATCTTCAGCAGAAAATTTAGGTTTATTGTCCTTTAAAACTCTTTGCAAAAATTTTAAATGTACTTTGTGTATAATTTGAAAATACATGTATATTGTACTTTGTATTTTTTCAATTCAGAAAGAATTTTCTACTTTGTATTTTGGATCGAAAATACATTTTCCATGTATTTTTTCCATCTCGTCCCAAAACATTGATGGACAGAATTGTCGCCTATAGAAGCAGTAAAAACAGGATGGTAGACACAAAGAAATGTAAATCACGATGCAATTGACAAACACATTGATTAAGAAAACTTTTCTATATAGTTTCTTAACGTGTTTACAGTATATACATAATTGTATAGCGAATAATTAAACAAATAAAAAAAATCTAAGGTGGCTTTTATTTCTCTATTACCTCCCGTAGATTGATTCTGTGAGTGCAATTTTGTAAAAGAACATCAAAAACGGCTTCTACTATATTTGATGGTAAGCTGGTCGTCACATACCCAGCAAACACTCACAGGTTCTCTGAACGTCTATTAACGTTCAGAAGACGTTTTCTGAACATTAATAGAGGTTCAGAGAACCTGTGTGTGTTTGCTGGGTAAACTTTAATAATATTCAAGATTCATTAAATTTCCAAACGCTATGAATTCAAAAGTAATACACGTACAAGTATAAGTAATACAGAAATATAAGGTTCGAAGCTTTATACAGTCATAGACTATTTTGGGGCATACGGGCGTATCAGAAAAAGCAAGTTACCGTAACATTGGGTGCTTGGCACATCGCAAGAGTGACCGGCTCACTTGGTACCGTAACATTGTACACTTGGCACATCGCCGAAGAGTGACAAAAAAATAAAATAAAATAAAATAAAATAAGATAAACACCTTGGTTGTGCATAAAGAATTTCAGGGTAAAATATATAAAATTTTTCTCGGGCTCTAAACTCAGGTATGAAAACCAGTGAAGACTCTTGACTTTGCAGCAAGTGAGGCAAATTCGCATATTTGGTGGTACAACACACACACATTTAAAAAAAAAATAATCCAGGTTTGAATTAAAGATGAAACGGAATGTGAATTCATCAAATGCAGAAATATCAGAAATTAAAAATTCATTTAGAGTTGAAATAGCGAAAAAATATAAACATTTAGAAAGCTTAAGCTGAAACAGTACTTCACCTTGAGGTATTGCCACTGGTGAGTACGAAATGATCTACAAAGCAAGAACTACAAAGCAAGAACTACAGAGCAAGCCCCCCCCCTCCCACCCTTTTCCAAAAACAACGCCTATAGACAGAGCTAAGTAACAGTCCATTGCTAAGACTTTTTTTTTTTGGGGGGGGGGGAGATGTCAATAAATTGCCAAGTTAAATATCGGTTTTTACCAACTTATTTATTGATTTTTTTATCGACTATATTACCAACATTTTACTTCTGTCAACTGGTTTATCGGGATTTTGCCAAGTGTACCAGAAATAGAAAGTGAATTATAGTTTTCGTTACAATTTTTTAACCAAATTTTCCAACTAAGAGTCTAACTTTGGCCAGGTATAATAGAATTTCGCGAGTGTTAGGGGGGGGGGGATTCCCTTTACCCCCTTTTAGCAAGAGCCCCGCCTGCAGATAGATCAAGCAAAAAAAAAAAAGTCTGGACGGAAAAATATGACATCTAAAAGGTGGAAAATGTAGCAATTTTCACAAAAAATATTGAATATTATTTATAAAAAAAAATAAAAAAAATCCAGATTTCACACGAGAAAAGCACAAGCCCCCTGGTTTGTCAACAACACCAATGCATATTTCCTCCCTCTGAGAAACAAAGTACTTTTTCTCCTCTAATTGCTCAACCCGTGCATATCTAATTGCCTTTCAATCATGATTTATTGCTGTCCGAGGGGCATTGCGAAAGAACCAATCTGTATCGACCTATTAACGATACGTCGCATCACGTTAATAACGAATCGAAGAAATAATAACAACAAAATATTTAAAAAAAATCAACTCAACTCTTCTCGAAGGAGGCGAAAAATCAGATCATCTCTACCCTACAGCTAAGGTTCACCTAATTTTTTTTCTAACGGCACCCTCCCTTCCTCCCCCCCTCAGACTTTCCTCGTTGACCACTTTCACTCTCTTGCCTACTGGAGAGAAAAAAAAAGAAAAAAAGAAAAGAAAGTAAAAGGTTCCGCACGCGATGAAGGAAATTAAAAATAAATAAATGGAAAAGTTGCAAATTAGCGAGCCGGAAATTTGCAAAGGTCAGGTGATTTCTGCCATTTCTCGTGACACCCGAGATCTGAGGATGGGGTATATATAGAGGATGTTCCCCGGCAAACAGCATCGTCCACTTGTCCGAGCATCTTCAGTCCAGTCTTACACTTCTAGTGTTCAGTCTTTAACAGACTTACAAGATATTATCAAGATGAAAATCACTCAGGTATGCATTTCTCTACATGTTTGTTGAATTGGAATGTTCTTGTTTTTCAATTGCCTTCGTATTATAAAGTTGTACAAGAAGAACTTTATCATCAAGAAGTCATTAAGAAAATATTCCAGCTTTCTTGGAAATATAATATTCTGACTAAATTTATTTTGGTGCAAAACACTTAGATTAACATATTCATATTCGCTCTTAATTATTTGAAATTGTATGAGCCTAAAAAGAAATATAGTATATTAAAAGAGGCTACACCAATAAATTTAATTAAAACAATGCAATTTGATTTATTTTTAATGCATGCACACATTTTCATTATGCATTCAAGTACTTGTGTAATTGAACATTACACCACGTACATTTTCTAATTAAATTGTAATTAGTTGTATTAAAAAAGTTATCTCGTTTAGTTGGGATATTTTTTTAATAATTATTTATAATTTAGTAAGCATAACTATATTAATTATGCTAACTAAATTAATAATATTATTAATTATTAATTACTTTTAATAGATTTAGCTCGTACAACTTTCTTTTTTTTATTGTTGTTACGTTGAGTTATTTTTATATACATTTTTTTCGTTAGAAAATTACGGAAGAATTTCGTCATTCTTGTAAATTTAATATTTTATATTTTACTGTAGTATGTCCGGTTAATTATATCGATACATTAATGTACATATCTATTGATTGAAATTGTGAGTAGCCAAAATTATAAATTATGCTTTTAAATGGTACACCAAAGGTACAAAGTTACATATCTTTCCTTACTTTTATCTCTTTCTTTTTTTTTTCTTCAAGATTAAACTATTCACAGAATTAGCATTCAGTTTTTCTGATTTTGATATAAATAAATAATAAAAAAAGATAATTTTCATTATTTACCAAGAAAAACACAGCAATAATTTTATTTTACTCAATTTAATATTATATGCATCTAATGCCATTCACACAGTAACCGAAAAAGTAAAACAAAATCAAGCAAAAACACCTTTTTAATAAAGTGCTAGATATTTCTTTAAAAATTAACGTATTTTAATTTTAAACTTTTATAACTTAAAATCATTTTCGTTTTCGTATTAACAAAAATAGTCGAAATTTTTGGATAAAAAAATAGTTGAAAAAGTGTTATGCGTACTTTAGTGAAATTCTTTAAACCCAACAATGCACGATTTTACTTATCGGAAATCACCCGAAAAACTATTTGAGCATTATTTGAATTTTTCCTTTCGTTCTACGGATAATGCGTTTGTTTTCTTGCAAACTGAATAGCAGAACGTGACATTTGAATCCTTCGGTACCTTATAATGGAAGCCTTAACACTAGGAGGAAGTGTCTTGGGCATCATTTGTAAAATTGATTCAAATTCTTCACTAGAACAATAATACTTCATTTGCTATGGTACATTTTATATGCTGTTCCCAGTTTACACCTAATAAAATATTTTAAAGTTAAATTGTAAATGAAACCCTTCTTTAATACTCATTGTTGATAGAAGTGGTCCAAATATTTCACTACATGTGTAATTTTTTTTTTTTTTTAATTCTTATCCTTGATTTAGTTACATTGATCAGGCTGATAGCCGTAAATCATGAAGCAAAAATTCTCCACAGAAAGGCTAAAACTAAATTAGCTAGATTTTATAAGTATTTCTAATACAGTCGAGCTCGCTTAGTGGAATATCAATTAAAAGAATATCCCGCTCAATGTAATAAATTTTCCATGTACCAAACAGCACAGTGAATTTTCAGTTTGGCCCCGGATAATAGAATTTTCCTCTTACTTCTTATGTGTGTTTTTTACAAAGTTTTTTAATTACTTTATCGTTTAACACCAGTATTTTGAGTGTTTTTTCAATAGAATATCGTGTTTATTAGAATAATTCTTCGTGGCAAACGGGTTATTCGATTGAGCGGGCCCGACTTTATTTGTTCTGTCTCTGGAATCGTGATGGGAGTTTGGATGCTGCTTGTCAGTCTTTTGGCGAGCTGCTCTTTCAGTCAAACAAAGTTCCGCGTCTGCTCATTAGATGGGCTTCAAATAGCATAAATGGGCCACTCCTATTAAACAACAAATCTCAAATTATAAAAGTCAATTAAAAGTTTTGAAATTAAAGAATTAAAAGGGTGAGGGGTGTGTGGCTAATTCTGCAGTAAGATACATTGTCGAATTTGGTGAAAAATCAATAGTTTTCGAGATATTGAGGAATTGTGAGAACTCTAACAACGTTTACCCAGAACCAGAGAAGTTTACTAGACTGCTACACAGCAATCGGACATTAAATCAAAAATATAAAGAAAAAACAATTTTTAGTTACATATCTTGCCATGGTGAATTTTTGAAATACTCCAACTAACAGTGCAAGACAGTTACAGGATATGCACAACCGTGCATTGAAAGGTCATAACAGAAACAGCGTGACTAAATCCGTCTGTCCTTCTTCCAGATCTCATTGGCCTTGGTCTCGCTCATCGGCTGCGCAGTCGCCGCTGGTTACGGATCCGGAGGTGGATCTGGTGGATACGGTGGTGGAGCTGGTGCAGCAGCCGGAGGTGTGACTTACGCCGGTGGAGCAGGCGCTGGCGGGGGAGCCGCCAGCTACGGTGGCGGAGCCTCGGGCTTCGGTGGGGGAGCTGCAGCTGGTGGAGCAAGCTACGGCGGTGGAGCTCGAGGATTCGGAAGCGGCGGTGGAGGTGCCGTTGTGAGTATCAATCTATTTCATGAAAATGTTTTGTGGTTTTACTACAACTCTAAGCATTTGCTGAAGTGGCATAAATTGTATACATGTTTTTTCTATATGCCCTGGTTCCTATTACTATTATAAGCATGAGTCAAGAAGAAAAAAAAAATTGCTGTTGAAATCAACGAAGTTTTCTTAGATCAACTCAACTTCAGTTGACACTATTTTAGCGAATAATCCCAGAATTAAATCAGTTGGTTAACCCATTCGTGCGCAGATATTTTTGCGACTTTCTTCGATTTTTGCTAATACCAGCAATAACAGATCAATTTCTTATCTCAACTTATTAAACAAGGGAGGATTTTTTTAAAAATCATTATGTTTAAAAATTGCAATTTCAACATCCTGCTTGGTCATGTTAAAATATTTCGTGGAGTTAAGGTTCACTACTCGTGAATAAATTCAAGGAAAAATAAATAACGTTTTCGACCGATATCGAAAATGCGGTCCCTAAAAAGGGACACTAGGCACAAATGGGTTAAACCCGGTTAGAGCATCGAAAAGGAAGCAACACCGACTTAGTCAATGCTTGGGCGGGTGAACTCTTCTCTTGACTGAGTCTGAAAAAGGGAGCTTGTGCACGTTGAATCTGTCGTGTTTCTAATATCCTCCGTATTCAAACGATACCCCTGCGGGTGCCAAGTCCCTCACCTGAAATTGCCTCAAAATTAGGAGTCAGCTCATAGGGGGGGGGCAATTTTGGCCTGCCGTCATAATGAAATGTCCAATATTTAAGGCCTTCGTAGCTGTTAAATGTTGTAGGATTCAATGAAGTAACCACGAGAACAGTTTTATAAACTCTCAGAAATCCTCTAATTCCAAGTTTTCCTTCACTGCACAGCAGGCCCCACAGCCGTACAGCTTCGACTACAACGCAGCCGACGAACAGGGTAACACCCACTACAGGAACGAACAGGGTGACCAGAACGGAAACGTCAGAGGCACCTACGGTTACACTGACGCTCAGGGGCTCTACAGGGTCGTGGAATACGTCGCCGACGAAAACGGATTCCGTGCAAACATCAGGACAAACGAGCCCGGGGTTGATGGCAAGGAGAGCCCAGCCGATGTCGTCTTGACTGCTGAACAGCCTCCTGCTGGTATCCAGGACAGATATACCTCAGCTGGAGGAGCCGGTACGATATAATATTCGATATTACTGTTCTTTTCCTTCTTTTCAGTTTTCTTTCATATTAGTTTTCTGTAATTTTCCTCTTTAGAGTAATTCCAGGCTGTTCTGTAGTCAGGGAATATTCCTGACAGCATACTTGTCTTACTTCCATTTCACGAGAAACTTACATAAGAATATGTCCATGTCTATTAGAGATGAGACGGGCTCAGCCCGAGCCCGGGCCCGACTCGTGCTCGTGAAAAATTTCTTCTTTGTTGAACATACTCCTTGAAACAGATTTTAAAAAGTGATTCATGGGATAAATAGACGTACTTATTTCAAAAAATAGCGGCACGGGGGACTAGAAGGTGTGTGAAGCTCCAAAATTTATTGTATCCTCTTAATGAAGTAGTTAATTTTATTTGTCTTTAGCTGAAATTTCGGGCTCGGGCTCCAAAAAATGAGCCCGAACTCATCTCTAATGTCTATAACAACATATTGGGGAAATTGATATGTCTATACTAGGACATGAAATGGATAGTTAAATACTCGAATTATGCCATAATATGGATATAATAGGGAAAAGTCATAATATGACTCTAAAATGAGCAGAAATGGATATTTAAATATTGAAATTATGTCTTTATATTGACATAAACGAGGGAATCTTGTCCAGAACTTGCCCATATGGATGTTCAGAGCTTGTCCATAATATATCGCCGCATTGTGCCATCGGGACAAGTTTTGGGCTCATTAGGAACAAGATTAATTGTTAGTCTAACAATGTCAAATAAGTTTTCTTTTCTAGATTTAAAATGAATATTTTATACGCAAACACAACAAGAATTTTAAATGTTTAGTTATAGACTTAAGATGAAAAACGGCATTCGATTAATAATTGTCAATTTCACAACAGGCGCCGGCGGATACGGTGGCGGATCTCGAGGTGGCTTCAGCGGAGGATCTGCCGGTGGCTACAGCGGTGGGTCTGCAGGTGGAGCCGCAGCCGGTGGAAGCTACGGCGGCGCAGCTGGAAGCGGATACAGCAGCGGAGGTGGAGCCAGCAGCGGTGGATTCAGCGCTGGTGCCGGACGAGGCGGTGGAGTCAGGAGCGGAAAAAGTGGATATTAAGGACATATTATAGTACTAGGTTAAACAAATATTTCTGATGGTTCTTTTAAGTTAACAGCTTTTGTAAAGTTCTCACTTTTCTAATCTCTTTGTGCTCACCGGTCTAAGCCGCGAGTATAGAGATTTGAATAATGTGCTGCTATTCGGAAAAAATAAAGGAATGGGATGTTGTATTTACAGACTGAAACATATTCATGTCAAAAGTTTCAAGTTCGGCAGCAGCACTACTTCCTTGAGCTTTCACAAAGCATTAACAATACATGCTCTGCTTTCACGTGGTGGAGTTACCTTGAATAATGCCAAACTATCTATGATATATCTGTATGAGTGGTGCTGTTAGTCTTTCGCAGGTCAGCTTTAAGTGAGGAATATAGTCCGACTTTCATTCCACTAGGTCATAGAACATATCGTACATGTGTGTACGTTCCTTCTATCGTGCGTGCTGTCCCATCTATCTTTTTGATTTATACGTGTCGTTTCGTTTTCAATAATCTGTTTCGTGCTTAGTGTAGTCTAGAATTTTCTACTGCAATTTTCCATTGTAACTGCAAGGGCATTATTGATGTTTGTCATACATTATGTGTACTCTACCATGTTATGTGTATTGTTTTCTCACATGACTTCGAGCGTACCATCTTGTAAGATGTTGCTCATGACTCAGTGGATACTCTTTCTGAAAGAAATGTGATCTTGCTTTATGTTCGCAAAACATTTGTATTATTTTGTTAAATAAATTATGTTTCATTTGATGACTTTTCTCTCATTATTAGACTTTTCTTCACTCAAATTCACACAGATGAAATGCAACAAAAATTATTTAAGAGACGTGACGCTCTGATAAAGCTTGCGTTTAAAGTACGATAGATTGATTACATTCTAAATAACTTTACTAAAGTTAACCGCTAAACAAAATACGTTCCCAATACATTTTCGTTACTAGTTAAACAGATTTAAACATAGCTCACGTATAATCTATTTATGAAATAGAAAATTGAATTTAAAAATTCTATATATATAAACGAACTAAAAACTTTCTCACATCCCTATAAAGATGGAGAAAACGTTTAATAGAATGTTGTATCATTTTATAAGGAATGGGTGAAATGTCTTAATTCTTGACAGCATTGTGAGTGGAGATGAAAAATCATTTTTTTAAATACAGAATAGCTTTAAATTTTTCCTTGAATATGCGATTGCTGAATAAAAAGTCATTTTTAGTGCTTTTTAAATAGAGTGTCATTTGATATTTTTTTTATAGTCCTAAACCTATATCTATACTACAAAGCTTTATATAAAGTCTACTGCAATTTTATATGAATACTTTTATAAATCTACTTTTCTATAATGCTATGTAATAAGTTAAATATTGATATTAAACAGAGATACAACTAATTTTGTCGTAGTCTGACGACACTTTATTGTATCTTCTCTTATGATGTCAAATACCAAAAACACCATCTCATGGTGCTCAAATATTTATTTTAGAAAATCTATATATCTGTCAAATACAGCATTCGTCACTAATACTGTTAGCATTTCCATGCAAAAATCCTTAAAAGCCGACATCTGTCCAAAGTAAAAACTAAGCACGTGTGCTCTACAAAAGTCTGAGAAATCTTCGAATAAAAAATAAATCATTTTTGAGAAAGTAAACATTTAATATGTTTATGATTTTTAAATCCCCAAACACAGCTAGTGAAATAAAAATTACTCATAACCGCATGAATATGAAATGCATGATGAAGAATAATGTTAAAACTTCCAATAATATTCTAATGCATAGAATAATAATACAATTCTAAATTCAAATTCCTGAATCCCTGCAATAACAATTTCAAATAATATTGAAAATTTTAGGAAACTAAAATTTTTGTTAGTCTGAAAATAATTAAATTTTTAAGTTGTTCATAATATATTCACAATTGAATTACCAGATATTATATTAGCAAATTATTGAGCACAGGGGCGTAGCCAGAAATGTTTCATGGGGGGGGGGGGTTACGACTACTGCAACTCATATATATGCATACATGTGTGTGATAATGTAGTGAAGAATATACATTTTGTATGGTAAAAAATTTCTCATGGGGGGTTATGACCCCCCTAACCCCCCCCTTGGCTACGCCCCTGATGCGCAGTTAAAAATGAAAGAACGGGCTAAAAAACAAATCATCTCAATATCCATTCATTAGGATTGCAACAAGAAAGCCAACTACATCAAAGCACTAAAGCTGTAATCTATATGTTTTACAGATGTTTCAACCTCGGTGATTTAAAAAGCATGGGTCAGAAGTTTTAATAGAAGAAACTATTTACTTATGAAAACTTGCTCACAGTGTTTACCAACCTTACGTGTCTATGGATTTTTTTAAAACAAAATACTCTTTTTTTTTGGGGGGGGGGGGCGAGAAATTCTTCTCTTCCCATTTTTTGGGTCTTCCCCATTTTCAAAAAAAGTTGAAAAGCTTTTATGATTTCGGTTTGTCTGTCTATCTGTCAGTGATCTAACTTCCATAAATATGCTAGATTTCTGCGAAATTTATATACGTTTTACTGTGTATCCTTTTGAAAATGTTGCTTGTAGCATTTATAGTTTTGTCTGGCAGAGTGCGCATGTTGTCAATATTTCACAAATCCGAAAGTTCTTTTGAAAGAATAAAATATATTAGAACCTACGTCGAATGTTTAAATACTGGTTTTCAATTTTGGAAAATTATTGAAGAAAAAAATTTACGATCGGGGCTATGGATGGGAAAATACGACAACTTGGCCTCTATTTTCGTCTACTGCGTATTTTTCAATGTTCTGTAGCTCAATATTAATACATTTTAAGTATATTTTTCTATTTGGTCCGAATAAAAAAGAAATAACGAAATATTATAGTGACAAGGAAAAAAAAATATTTTGACATTTTAAGTAACTTTTTTTGTGAAAAAAGGTGGATTTAAAAATTAATGATCAAAATATATGGGAAATGAACACCAAGAAAATATCCCAGATTTTTAAGAAAATGATTTCAACAAAATGATTATGAAACAATGTTTAATTTATTAATTAAAAATATTAGAATATATCTCTAGGAACACGAGATTTAAACAAATGTGAAAAATGTTGAAACTTCTCTCTCCAATGACTTTGTATAAAATCAACTTGCATGTCAAACCCGTAGATTGATACTAAAGATAATTTCCGTCTACTGGGTAAGGAACTCAAAACGTCTCTGAACTCAAAACTCAAAACGGCGCTGTCTCTGATAGAGGGCAAACGCATAGATGCGCATGCGAAGCTCCGACTCATTTTGAAAGATCTCTTGCCACAGATGTTATTAAAAATACAACTCTTTTCAAAGCACCAGTTTGTTTTTTGTTTCATATTTATCTATTTCATTTTCTAATCTTAGAAACTCTAGGGATGACTTAAATTTTCGTTGACAAAAGTGGATTATCTTATTACTAAAACTTAATATGAAATTAATTATTTATTTTTAGTGGTCAATGCTGCATTGAGTGTCGTTTTCACTAATATAACTAAGAATTATTTTGCGGCCAGAAGATTGTTTGTTCTTTTACACGAGCAGATCGTAAAAAAACCCTTGGCAGAGACAGAGCGCCTTCTGATGTCGGTTTTTTGGAAACCATTTTTTTTTACTATTAAGTTTTCTATCCGACTTTGATTTGAGTATTATGATCCATGGCCACAAATCTTTTAGCATGCATGATATAAAGTTAGCTCGCAGTTGAGTTTGAAAGATAGTAGTTATACTATGGGAAGCTACTTTAACCATTTAAGCACAGACCTCATTTTACTTTTTAAAATAATGGCGTGTCTTAAAAAGTAACCGTAAACATACTGCCAATGCTTATTTCAAAATTACCGTCAGATATTTCACTTGATCACCTGGATTCTGTATTAAGCATGCTCTATGAAACTGGAGAGGTGTTAAACTGGTATTTTTCCATTTTTAAAATGGTATTTTTCCATTTATTTAATCCTTTCGAGTACACTAAAATAGTAAAATATCATATCTTTATTTCATGATTATGCCTCCAGGATTTAAATGATTATTAGTAAAATATCAGATCTTTATTTCATTATTTAAATGATTATTATGTCTGTCAAAAAGCGTAGTATACTTAAAAGTCGGCGCCTTCATAAATCAGGCACGACTGATTCTGTCGTAACACATTATCGATTGTAACTTTTTAAAATTTTATATCTATACATTTATTTATTTATGTACATGTTGATTATAATTAAACTTCCTATAAAGAGGACTCTACTGTTAAAATGGGTTGTAGCCAAATTTGGTATATAGACTATACATGAGATGCACTCAAAGAATTTCGGAAAAAAAATCAAAAAATATTTGCTAGATGGCGCTTTGCATGGAAAACCGGCAAATTTAACAATGGATATGGCCAATTCGAAATGTACAAACATTTAACATTTATTCAACAGTTTTTGAGCATTTATTAACTAATTATTAGATGATTTCACCATGCAAAGCGCCGCCTACTGGACATTTTTTAAATTAAACTTTTTGAAAATTTTCCTTGAGCGCGTGCACAGTTGATTTTCATTTGCCAATTTTACCTGCCAAAGCCACGATCATCCAAACTTTATAGTGGGCGATTGTTCCTACCTCTGTTGGGGGGTATGCGCAGAGAAAGTTTCAGCTTTTATACTATGACGAAGGTTTGGCGGTCGCTGGCTCTTAGACTATAACTGTGAGCGCTGCTTTGTTGCCGCTCTCAGAATTCTGTCATAGATCTGAATAAGTATTTCTGAAATCTCATCTTGATTGGTTGAACGAAATGACAGCTAGAGGTCTATAACATGATATTAAAAAAAAAAAAAGCAAGGCTTTCCTGAAAACTTCTTCAGGAAAGCTGGGTACTTTTGGGAAGGGGAAAAATTACTGAATTCGAGTGGCCATCACGTTCAGATATATTTGGGGAAAAAGTGAATTGTGATGTCATAGCTACACCGTCTCTTGCCTGCTGAGATTTCTTCCTCCTTCCTTTGAATTTTAGTGCTGCCATCTGATATCATACGTAAGAACTTGAAGTTACGTTTTAACTGCGCTTTTCTAGCTTCCACGACTCGTATATGAACTGCGGACCCAAGGCGTAGTAGGCAAGCGCTCTAATCACCAGACAGGTTCAATTAGGGATGAAATGACTAAAGTTTGAACTAACTGTTGTTTCAATTTCCGAATGGGAGCTTTTATGTATCTAAATAAATAAAATTAGACTTTGCCTGTACACTACTTGGTATTAAAAAATTTTGCGATTTCTATCCGTTTTAAGCATTTGGGACCCCAGTACGATCGTCAAAAAGAAAGTTTGTCTGTCTGTCGTTCTGTCAGTGCCCTTTTTTTATACGCACATCACGTAAAACTGACTGAAGCGAATGAAATAAAATTTGGTGACATGATAGGTGGTCTTTCAACTTAAGCTATAGGCGTCGAATTTTTAAAATATTAATTAGATTTTGAGATTTTCCGAAAGTTTTTTCAAACTGCGTAAATTTTTGTTTTAGCATGCATAAAAACTGCATATAATTTGTACAACAAGTGTATACTTTCAAATTATTCAAAAATATCCACTTCTTATGTGCATATTTTGTATAATCTATATGTTTTTGCAAAAAAAAATGCAAACTTTTTCTGGCTGGGTAGGTGCTATAATTTTCGGTTATTTATTTAAAAACTGTACTTAGTTTGGATACCTATATAGTTATTGTGCAATAAAGTTAATTTGATAATGTGGAGAATGTTAATAATTATACATTGTACATTATTTGAATTATAAGTGTTATACTATAGTGCATTTGAATTTGAATTATAAATCCACGTTTCATTACAAATAAATAGGTTTACTGTTCATTACAACGTAAGTAAATAATCATTGATAATTAATAAAATCACGTACATAATTATTGATTAAATCGAACAAAACCAACACGTGGAAAAAAAATGTGTATCGCTGATGCATACCGTACGCATATAGAAGCACTCCCTCTCTCTTTTTAAATTTTAAATGTGCACACAAATCGAGTGCGAAATTTGAAATGTAATTAAATTATAAAATCAAAAATGTATACAAACGTACAAAAATATGTGAAATTTTCAGAATATCATAAATGTGCGATACCCTTACAGCATTAAAAATTTTTATAAGGAATTTCAATCATATAAAAATGTGAATAAACATTCATAAAAATGTTTGTTTTTTGTTAATAAAAATACAATAATGCGTGAAAACCTGTTTAACTGCATAAATATAAGTTTTAGAAAGCTTAACAAGAAGTTTTCACTTCTGACGTGATGTCCAACGACTACTTTTTTTTTATGATAACCCTGTACAATAACAAAAGTATGTATTTATCGATCATCGATTTCTTTCACAATTTGTACACAGCCCCACTATCTTCGGATGTGATTTTTTTTTCTCTTCAAGTGCCATTGACAAGTAGTTTGTCAGCATATATTTATCTCCGAGCCTTTTCATGATGAAAGCCTGAAATTTTGAGCATTA
The DNA here is from genome assembly GCA_038373885.1 of Cheiracanthium punctorium. NCBI lineage: Eukaryota > Metazoa > Arthropoda > Arachnida > Araneae > Cheiracanthiidae > Cheiracanthium > Cheiracanthium punctorium. The sequence continues at coordinate 191,702 of JAWZYV010000816.1, read as the reverse complement.
CCTAATTGATAAATGGGGCGCATTTTACCGATTGGGAATTTTTTGTACAGGGGCGGTATAAAAATTTAAATTTTGTATTTATGTATATTTAATTTCCGGAAAAGATTTTAATAGATACCATAAAATTTTGAATCTTTTTTTTAACTCTTTTTTTTTAATTTATTGCAATTTTCATGATCAATATTTAAAGAAACAATGCCTAGGTCAGTGTTTTTGGGACTTCTTGATTAAACATAATAATACGTCTATATTTGTAAGTACTTTCACTTTATGAAAATTGCATGTAGTATATAATGCACTCGCAAATGTGAAAATTAAAAAAAAAAAAAAAAAAAAAAACATTTTATGGTGCGCATAAACAAGTGCTACGCGAATATAAAGAGTACCAACACATTTATAAATTGGATATTTCGGCTGATCCCAATCCTTAAAGGGTGAGTATTTACTCGATTTGTAAAATACGTATGCGCTGAACCCGGATGCCATGCCCGCCTATTTCCCATATTATTATGATTTACGCACTGGTTAACGTAGAAGTGGACCAAAACTAATATATACAGTAGACACCGGTTATAACGTACTCTCGAGGCACCTAAAAAAGTAGTAAGTTATAGCCGAAGTACGTTATAAGCAATACCGCCGGTATGATTCGGAGAAAAAGGAAACAAAATGCTTAAGAAAAGCAAAATTTTATTTTCGGCTGTGGTACAAAAAGTACGTTATAGCCGCAGAACGTTCTTTAGTTAAGTACGTTTTAACCGAAGTTAAATAACATTATAAATATAGGACTGCAATCGGGACCTAGCTTTCAGGTACGTTATAACCGATAGTACTTTATATCTCAGGTCCGTTATAACTGGTGTGCACTGTAGTAGAGATGAGACGGGCTCAGCCCGAGCCCGAAAGCCCGAGCCCGAGCCCGGGCCCGAACCGGGCTCGGGCTCTGAAATTTACAATTGTGTTCGGGCTCGGGTCGGGCTCGGGCTCGAGAAAAATTTCTCCTTTATTGAACATACTGCTTGAAACAGATTTTAAAAAGTGATTCCTGAGGAAAATAAAAGTACTTATAAAAGATAAATAAATAAATAAACAAATAAAAATAGCGGCACGGGCGCCTAGAAGGTGCGTGAAGCTCTTTGGGTGTTTTAGAACGGCGGTTTATATTCCTTAGTCAGTCATGAGATCCGACATTTTTTGATAAAAGATGGATACAAAGAATTAGAAAGTGCATTGGGAGTTTGCAACTATATTTGTCTTTAATTTCCTCAAACGGCAAAATTTATTGTATTATATCAATGAAGTAATTGAATTTTTTTTAATCTTTAGCTGAACTTTCGGGCTCGGGCGGGCTCGGGCTCCGACTTAAATAATATTGCTCGGGCTCGGGCGGGCTCGGATGAAAAGTCTTCGGGCTCGGGCTTTAAAAAATGAGCCCGAACTCATCTCTACACTGTAGTAGTATCTTACGGGGCAGACCCTTGACTTGTCACCCCCTCTCCCTACGAACAGGCACTGAACCAAAAGCTTCACAAAACTGACCACATTCACTCAAGGACAGGGGCGTAGCCAAGGGGGGGATTAGGGGGGTCATAACCCCCCCCCCCCATGAGGAATTTTTTACCATACAAAATGTACATTCTTCACTCCCTCATCGACACACATGTATGCATATATGTGAGTTGCAGTAGTCGTAACCCCCCCCCCCCCATGAAAAATTTCTGGCTACGCCCCTGACTCAAGGGGAAATGCGTATGCGAAACTATTTTCGCAATTAATGTAACCTTTTATACAACGAGATCTGCAATTATTTAGGCCGTAGTTTTTTACAGAAACTCATTATAATAGAAAAGGAAGAGCTGAAGGAAAGTCTATTGCATTCCTGATAACGCACGCTTTTCTCGAATAAACGTCACTTTCATTTACCTTCTTCAGACATTCTACATTTTCTCTTCAACTGTGACCTTCCTCCTAATTACGCAAACAGTAATTCATCTCGTTAATCACAAAAAGCAGAAGTTGAGCTGAAAAGCTGTGCTACAATAATGCATCCCATTCCAAGGCACAATTGTACCGAAGTGTTAGGTTTGTCACTTCAGAGCGAGTTGAGTCACAGATTTTTCTTGTTGTTTGACATACTTTTTTCACAGTCGCGCGTTCGTGTAAGTTTTGATTAATTGCCGAGAACACAGTCCACGACACTTTGGCAAGATTTTTTTACTGAATTTTCAAAAGAATTTAGCTTTTCAGCTTTTATCAGTGTCGCTGTTATGAGAATAAGGCTGAAAGAAAACAATTGGGGGTAAAAAATCTGCGTCAAGGTTATGTTGCCTTACGTGAAGTTCGCGTAATTCGAAAAATTTACTGCAATAATAATGATAATATTTATGATTACGTAATACTCTTTTTAGGATTGTTAAAAGTTCATTTTTACTTTGCCTTTTCTTTTTTCTAACAGCTCGTTTCGACTTGGGTGGCATAGAAAATTAACAAAACAATGCACACAAACAGTTTGTTCTGTCTGAATATTGCAAATAGAAAATTATATGAAATTGGCTTTATAATTTCTTCTACGCAGTTCTAATTACTTTTAATATATTCTGGGACCTGTTGAAGTCAGTTTAAATCTTTAGGAGGGCTACTTTCTCTAGCAGGTGGCACGTGGTAGTGAAAGTCTCTTTAAACGTTTTAAACATACAGGATGTCCCCAAAACAATGACACATCGCGCGGCTGTCGATCAAACGGTCTGGACTTTTGGTAGGTTTTCTGCAGATATAACGTGAATACGCGTTAAAACCCCCTAAGAAAGTCCTCTACCAAGGGATCCACCATCCTTGGCAGATCGCCCTAGCGTAGCGTTGCTATAATCACACGAACTTTACTAAATGCGTCTTTGAACCGGTTTTGGAACCTGAGGTCTTGTAGGTGACGGGTGGGAATACAAAGGGTGTACTGTACTACAAACTACTGGAGCTCGGTGAAAGTGTAACGCTATAAACAACAATTGCTGCGACTGAAGCAGGAAATCGATCGTAAACGTCCATTGACTGGCAAAGGTTTGCAGTCCGTCAATTTGCTCCACGGCAAGAGGCCTCATGTTGCAAAACCGGTCAAGGGCACGTTAGTAAAGTTTGGCTGGGAAGTTTTGGAACAAACAGCCTATAGTCCTGATATAGGCCCCTTCGGACTATCATCTATTTCGGTCGATGAACAATACTTTGTCTCCCCACAGTAAACGAATTACGAAAATCTATTGATGACTTCGCCCCATCGATGGATGAATCCTTCTATCCTGCTGGCGTCCGTGCACTACCTGACCGATGGCGGGAGGTGCTGGAAAATAATGGAGATTACTTTGAGGAATAAAGGTATTATTATAAGCTCTAAATTGCCTATTCATTTCTTTGACACGCACTTTAAAACTTATTACTAGACACAATACAATGAATTACAGTTGCGTAAAAAGGGTACAGAATTCCCTGAAATCGAGTGAAATTTTCGGGAGATTAAATCTAAATAAAGACGAAATTTAAAATTTTTTACGCAGCCTCCGTACAAAAAATTCCTAGTTTGTAAAATTTGCCTCATGTAATGGACAAAATTTGAACATATTACCCTAAAAAGTGTTGGATATAAGAAAATAAATATGTACCGAACCTAGACCATTTTTCAATGGATCTCGAAGTGAAAAATCCGTATAATCGCGTTTTAGGGGCCGTAGACATATAATGAAAAAAAAAAACAATGATAGCATAAATACATAATACTATTGCTATCACGGCCTGATTACCAGGTTCGGGCCTATAATAAAAAGTCTAGGGGCCTCAAAACTACAATATTTGTTATTTATACTTGTGGAATGGGATAGGAATTGCTGCGGGGGGCTCGAAATGACAGCGGGCCTATAGTATCAGAAAGTGTTAATCAGGCCCTATTACTAGTATTGTATAGCCCCTTACCCACTTGGTTTAAACATATCTTTTTCCCATGAAAGGAAAAGATTTTGCACATACCTGATTCCGGGGCAGATTTTATTAAACGGGAATTTTTTCTTTTTATACAGGAACCGTATATTTATTTTAATTTCGTGTTTATTTGAAAATTTTAGCCGATACCATAAAATCGGGCATCTTTTTTTTACGTAACTTTTTAATTTATTATATATGCCTAAGATCGATGTATCAGGAATTAAAGCTTAGGAATGTTTTTGGGACGCTCCGAATATGGTACAAACATTCAGGCAGTCTCTCCTGCTCTAACTGCCGCAGGATATTAGGGATGAACACCAGACGAAAAACAGGCGTCTCGCAAAACAGCCGAAAAGCCTCGTCTCGTCCCGCAAAATCCCTATAGCGTAATGTTAAAAATGTTTGTCTTGTCTCGCATCCATCCCTCCAGGATATATATTAACATAGGATTACTTATCGTTTAGATACCTGCAAAGTGAATGTTGAAAAACTATGAACAAGCACTTTTTATTTAATACTCGCTTGTTTACTTTAATTTCGTGAAAAATGTCAAACTGTGTAATCTCGAGGAGCTCCTTTAACAGCTGGCAAATCCTGTATACGCCAAAAAAAAAAAAATTTCGCCAAAACTCGCCAAGGTCGAGGACAGACGGCGAGATTTTGGGCATGTACCAAACAATGACTGTCTACAGTTGTGTTATAATGAAGATGTCCATAGACATTAAGGTACTGAAATTCTTTTCGGTGGTCCTGTAAATAAACTCTCCAGTAGATTGGAACCAAAAATCGAGATGCACAACTAGATGTTACAACATTCTTATATATGAAATTTCATAATAGTTTTTGAGATTTGAGAGTTAAATATGCACACACGTACACCAAAAGTCGCCAAGCTTGGCGACTTTTGGCATAGTTCTTGAGGGAGGCACGTGACCGTGGTCGGACCATTACCTAACTTATGTGGTAGGACGGTATTGTGCTTGAAATGGATGAATGCCCCTAAAATTGCTATTGACCGTAATGTATTGGAAATCTTTTGAGTGTTCCTGTAGCAGAACTATAAATGATAAAGGCACTTTTTTTAATAGAGAAATTCATTTTCTAACTCTTTACAGCATATATCACTTCTGAGTCGTTTGAAATAGCCCAATACCTCTAAAAAACGCTTTGATGAATTTCGGCCCATAGAGCGTAATGTATTTCGAATTTTTGGGCGGTCCTGCAGATAAACTATTCAGTCGAATGGAACCGAAAGGGGAGGTGCACAACTAGATGTTACAACAATCTTAAATATAAAGTTTCAACATTCAATGCCTAACAGTTTTTGAGATATGCCAGTTTAATGAATTTCGGCCCATTGAGTGTAATGTATTTCGAATGTTTTGGGCAGTCCTGTAGATAAACTATCCAGTCGAATGGAACCAAAAGGGGAGGTGCACAACTAGATGTTACAACTATCCAAAATATGAAGTTTCGACATTCTACGCTTAATAGCTTTTGAGTTAGGCGAGTTTAATGAATTTCGGCCCATAGAGCGTAATGTATTTCGAATCTTTTGGGCGGTCCTGTACATAAACTATCCATTCGATTGCCACCAAAAGGGGAGGTGCACAACTAGATGTAAAAAAAACCTCGCAGCAATCCGAATTAATACAGGCAAAATCATTATCCACATCCGCATTTCCATGAAAAATGCAACTTTTTTTTTTTTTCGTACAATTTTACGCAACAGTATCATCACTTCCCTATCAAAATGCCATTTTATTTTGGCTGGTACGGTAGTGTCGTGTATTAGTGCTGGTATATTTCAGTGTTTATTAAGGTGCATTAATGTGTTATGCTAAGATTTAAGCGTTTATGGCCTGAGAGAAAACATATTCAAAGCAAAAACATCCGAAAAGAAATTAAAACTCCAGATAGCCAGTCTGGGCTTTGTGTGATCAGAGCCTCATTATGACCAACAGGGGCCCCGGGCATTGATGAATTTGGGGTCCCCCGTTTATGAAATTTGTTTTATTTTATATAAAATTTTGATATAAAAAAGAATATTTCAGAACAACATTTGATATTGGGGGCCCTGGGCAAAGCCCCGATTTGGCCATGCGATAATAAGGCAGGCTCTATGTGTGATATGCGTTCGCGCTAGGTTAAGCTATGCCCCAGCAGGGCATTTAGAAAACTTTGTGACGATGACACTAAATACTTTACAGATGGAGTGTGCGTGGAGATTATAGTCCCATAAAACTCCTTTTCGGACGCTTGTTCCGTTTGAAGAAATTTGCATTTTTCCTTCAACAAAGGGAGAAGGCAAGGCAGTGTGCCCTGGGCGGCAATCTAAAAACAATGATAGGGAGCTCCTCGTCTTGCTCCAACGCTGAAGCTTAGAAAGAATGGGGCGGCAGACTGAAGGACTGCACCGGACGCCAATAATCCTGGGTACGGCGCTGCCTCTTTCATGATTCTAAGGTTAAATCAATTTAATTTTCAATAAGTATAATTTTAACATGACTTTGGACTCAATAACACAATACGAGATTTAAAGTCGGTTAAATTTGTTTAAGAGTATAAACAATCAGTTTAATTTTCGGTAAGGATTGTCGTGACGCGATTTTGAATCACTTAGAGCTAATGCGAGGTTTGAAGTCGGTTTGCTTTGTTTACATATTTATTTACTTTTTTGTATAAACGAGGCATTTTCAAACTTATTCTCCAGATGATTCATTTCAAAAGTGCTTGACACCATTTAAGCATGGCTATTATTTTTTTAGTCTTAAAGAAATCTGATAAGCTTCAGGGTTGTTGAAAAAAAAAAAAAAAAGTTAACTGACTAGCGTATGAATGGCGACAGCAGGTAAAAAGCCACGCTTTGTGTAATAAGAAACTCCTCTGGTGAATTTTTTTAATTCAAACCAACTCGATTTTAATTTGTACAGGAATGTGTGTTTATTGTATAGAGAGGGACATCACAAAAGAGTGCCAATTTGTGATGAAAAGTTATGAACATACACCAAATAATTATATTATCTTTTTCGTTTTTCCACTCAGAAAACTAATTTACTATTTAAAAAGGAGATAATAAATTACGTAGTGATGAAGTCCTGTTTTCTTTTGTGCACTAAATTTTTAAACGAGCTTCGTTGCAGCTACTTAAGCAAACCCAGGCGAGCCATGAGTATATAAGAGAGGTAAAGTGGACAGCAAGTCAATTGTGCGAGTTCCCACCAACAGAAAGGAAAGATGAGATTACTATATGTAAGTAGCAGCTTCAATATATTTGCACTTAGATCTGGAATAATATTACTTAAAGACCCAGTTAAAACAAGGCCGTAGCCAGGATTTTTTTTCGGGGGGGGGGGGCACAATATGTACACTCATTATACCTATGTGCATACATACATCGTTTATGTATGTGTGTATATAAAACTATTAAATATTTTTTTGAAATCTTAAAAACATTTTATTTCTTTAAACTTTTAAAGTTTTTTTTTAATTTTAATTTTTCTCTGATAACTTTTATTCACTGCCATTGTCAGAAATTGTACTGCATAAAAAAATTAACTAAGCCATCTCCTCCAACCTAACCCTGATTTCTATCGAAATTTTATTTTTTACTTTGAAACCTCTGAAAGTTGGACACTTGCGGGTTCCCTCAAAATTTGTCCATTTTACTTATGGAGGTATATTTCAGTGTAATGAAACTGGAACATTCGTTCGCCAGAAATTGTCCCAACTTATGTGAGAGTCCCACTTGGGAGGTTTCACTGTATCTGGGACATAATCTGAGATTGAAATAGACTCACAATAAATAACTGGAGCAGGAAGAATTTTTGCACGTGGCAGCAAAACCTGCTTAAAGGAAGGGGGTAACAATTAGCTGGCTTGAAAATTAATCGGAATTGATATTAATTACAATGTCGTAGACATTTTTGGGGGAGGAGGGGGTGCTCATAATCTAAAAGAAACATAGCAAATCTGGTTACGTAATCTCGAAAGAGATTAATCCAAACTATCCAGAGATTACCCAAAAGAAAATATTTTGATTAAGAAAACTACAGATGATTTTACATTAATTTTATTCTTCTTGGGACCGAAGCATATTTATTAATAACATTTTTTTCATTTACGACAATATCACTATGCACGGACATTACAGCAAATGAAGTTAATCTCTCATCCCCTGTGCTATTTCTGAGATAAGTTTTCAGTCTTTATAGGGCTGAAAAGGATCGTTCAACTGAGGCGATTGTTACAGGTTGAACGGCTAGAAGCAGAAGCGGGATATTGATATTTGGAAAAATATCACTGCATATTTGGAAAAATATCACTGCTGCACTCCTTGAGTGCATATTTATAGGCAAATCATGTGGTTTTATGGCAATTGATTTCTTCCATTTAAGTTCCAACCAAGGACGTATTTAGGGAATTTGGATTTTTGTTACTAAAATGGTAATGATATAGTATTTTTGTGTGAAATTCTGCCTTTTTTACTGTTTGGACCCCCTCCCCCAAATGTTTTTTTGGATACGTGCCTGGTACCAACAGGTCCCACTCTCCTTCTATTACAGATAAGCTTTTATGTTTTAAATCCTCCATATAAAATCTAATTGCTGGTTCTATATCATAAAATGACTTTTGGATGCAGTGCTATTGCATTAGATTATGAAGAGCAACAATTTCATTTTTATGTGCTGTGAAGCGCTCTGTTAATGCTACTAGTAATTCCTCCAAATACAGAATAAAAACTGATTGTCTGTAATATTCCCAGGAGAGCTGCTAGGATAGTTTCCTCGATGTCTCCGAGAACAAACTCGACGGGGCAAATCTGATATAATTCCGAAGCCAATGCATTTGCTTTTGAAAATAAATTCCTAAATTCTTCTTCGGCCTTCTTCCTAATACTTGGAATTTTTTCTATCACTAAATCTACTCTTTCAAGATTTCAAGTGCAATATGGAGATCCACCTGCTTGTTCTGCAAATATTCGGACAGTGAGTCAGTTATACCTAATATTTTTTCGGAAATTCCAATGAGAAAATCATGGAGCAAATATTTTTGTGCAACACAGATGCTCTTGCAATATCATTAGCATTTCCGTGGTTATCTATAATATTTTCTAGGGCTCGATTGGCAGAAGAACGGAAAAATGTGCATGTTTCTGATATCGTCCCTAAAACGTTTCTTATACATTTTCACCTTAGAGGAACCAGACAGTGAAAGATTCAAACAGTGAGAAACGCAATGAGTGTATACTGCTTTTGGGTATTCCTTTTGAATGAGTGCTAGAACTCCTTTAAACTGTCCTTTCATGTTGCAAGCACCGTCATATCCGTGACCACTAAGTAAAGAGATATCTAAACCAATTTCAAGAATACTAGATTTTATTATCTCAGCTGAATTGCTTCCGGTTAAATTAAAAACTGGGACAAACTTTAAAAAATCTTCTCACATTTTACATTCTTCAGTGTCAATACATTGAATGCACAAAGAAAATTGTTCTGTCTTATGTCTAGTTCCATCGGTTAATACGGGAAAATATTTCGCTTTTAAATTTCTACTTACTATTTGTGATTGTATGTCTTCACCTATTAAACTAATTAAGTCATTCTGGACAGTAGGACTTGTATATAAGGCATTATTTCCCGATGATAAAACATGCTCAGCAAGGATATTGTCTCCGCATTTTATTCTGAACCGAAATCAGACCGCATCAGAGCTGTGTACCGAATCAGAGCTCTAAAATTCCCATCATTATGTTTAAGTTCCTCCAGACATATTCGTCCATGATCAGCTGTTCCTCTTAAGGCAGTTTAAAAAAAAGGAGGATAAATTTCGGGGGGGGGGGGCTCGGGCCCGTCGGGCCCCTCCCCTACCTACGGCCTTGAGTTAAAACGGTCAAGACAGTGTTTTGGATGCCAGAAGTGATTCTGAGATAACTGATGCGCTGGAATCCAGCGTTGCGTTCGATCACGACTGATGTTCCAGTAGAGAATCCTAAGACCCAAGCTGGGAAGAAATACTGGGAGGAATCTTCCTCGTTGTGACTTTTCACTGAAGGGACTAAAATGTTACACGAGGGTACAATGGTGGGCTAAAATCCATTAACCGTCTCCTTCTTACTTACGCGAATGCTTTAACTTTTCGTGGAATGTGAAAGTAACTTCACATTTTCCCCTGTATTCTAAGACTAGAATGGCAATAATGTAATAGTTTTGTTTTTCTTTCAGCTATGCATTGCTACTGCTGCCTTGGTAGTCCATGCCATTGCTGGAGGCGTTGGATCGGGGGGATCCCCTGCTACAAGGGCAGGAATCGGAAGTCTTAGCGCCCACGGTCTACCTGGAGTAAGAGGTACTGGTGCAAGCGGAGATGGTGCAGGTCTCGGTCTTTTAGCTGGTACCGGAAGACTCGGTGACCGTGCAACACGTTTATTGACTGGATCTGGTGTTACTGGCAGTGGATCAGGAGAAACTGGTCTCGGAGTAGGGATAAGGCCTCCAGCGACTGGAGCCGGTAGTCTAGGAGTTGGTGTTACAAGAATGGGATCTGGAGCAACTGGTCCTGCAGCTAGGACAAGAGGTATTAGTGTCGGAGCTACTAATCTTGCAGGAGGTTCTGCAACTGGAGCCAGCGGTCTCAGGACAGGAATGGAAGCTGGAGCTGCTGGACTTGGAGTGAGTTCGTCTGGTACCAGGACAGGTGGTGGATATGGAGCAGGGGCAATCGAAACAGGAATTTCAAGACCTCAAACTGAAGGAGTACTTGAAGCCAGAGGATATGGAGACGCTGGTGCGAGAACTGGAAGCACTGCTACCGGTGGTAATTTTGGAGTTGGTTCCGGCGATATTGCAACTGGAGGACCTGGAACTGCAGTTTTTACTTCTGGAACCAGAGTGGCCGGAACACCTAGTTCTGCAGCTGGTATAAGTGGCCCTGGGCCTGTAACAAATGCAGGAAGTATTAATCCTGGACTCAGTGACCTAAGACCTGGCTACAGTGCTGCTGATAACCAATACGGAGATGATGGCCAACTAGTAAGTCACATTTATAAATCTCACTTTAAGAGAAAAAATGAAGCTTGTTTGTGGAGTCTGGAACTCTGTCTGAAAAAATGCAAAAAAAACATGTTTTTACATAAAATTATTCTAAATTGATATCTTTTGGCAAAATTATTTATATTTTTAAAAAGATTCATCTAAGAATTTAGTACATCTCCGGAAAACTGAGCCAAATATTTTTATACGTGATTGAAATTTGTGCTTTCTAGTACGAAAGTGTAACAAATAAAAGTCACACACACTTACAGCTGCACAGCTAAGCATAGACTATGAAAATTCAATTAATATTGGCAAACAGCTTAAAGTTAATTATTACGGTAAATTGCCAAAAGTGGCCAAGCATGGCTATGTAAGGCATTTTACATACGCCGCTACTGACAGCAGTTTAGGCAATCGTTTAAAAGCATGTTATTTTCCGATTTTCTAATGACAATATCACTCCCATAGTAAACTAGTAAGGTTTGGCAATTTCTCACTAAATATAGACAATATTGCCAAGCTGGATTCATCGTGAGAACTTATTTTTTAGCTTCAAACATGGCGATAAGTAGACAAAAGTGGTCAACCTTGCCGACTTTTGACTTACAACTAACTACCACCTCTTTACAGTCAATCCTTTAGGCAAGTTTTAAAAACATGATTTTTTATTTTTCACTTTTCTGAATGAAAGTATCACCAGAATTTGAAAAAATTAATATGGAACAATACATTACGTGCCACTTTTCGAATGAAAAAAGAAATATCGAAAGTAACACACGGAGTAAAAAATTATCGCTAAATATACATTAAAAAAATTAAGTTCCGACGAATTGATAAACTCCATTTTGAAATCGGTTAAAAAATAATTAATTTGGGGAGAAAGTTAATATTGTGAAAGCATAATATTTTAAACTCATGTGCATGAGTATTTCAAGTACTAACATGGGCGTAGCCAGCGAGGGGCAGCTGCCCCCCCCCCCTAAAATGAGCTAGTCATAGGGTCTGATTATGACAAACCGGGCATTCTCGGTTAGACTCCATGTCCTGCCCCCCCCCTAATGAAAATCCTGGCTACGCCCTTGAGTACTAAATTAAAAAAAAACAATGAATCACTTACTGATATAGTAAAACATAATGGTTTGTATTGTAAAATTCATATTTTCGTCAAAAGCACGTACTGGTCCAAAAATTAACATTCATGTAGAAACTTACGATGGTATTAAGTCATGAGCACAGATTTAAACAGGCTGCTTTTTTTGGGGGGGGCAATAATTTAATATTCAGGATATCGTTTTGGTGCAAATATTTTAAAAATGTACTATGCAAAATTCAGCTGAAAAATTTCCTCTCTGCTTTCTTCATTAATTTGATACATATCAAAACAAAAAATAGTTTTAAAACTGTTACAAAAAAAATACCTCTGTTACTTGTTGTTGAAGTAATAAAATCTGTTAAAAAATTATACAACTCCTAAAACTTATCAAGTATTCGTTTATTGAATTTACAGCTCGCTCCGAAGACTTACCAGTTCGATTACCAGTCAACTGACGAACAGGGTACTGTTCAATTTAGGGAAGAGAGGGGTGACGAAAGTGGAAATGTACAGGGAAGTTACGGCTACAGTGACGCCCAAGGACTGTACCGTCAAGTTCAGTACACCGCCAATGACGAGGGATTCAAAGCAGTAGTACACACGAACGAGCCAGGAACTGATGGCAAGGAGAATCCAGCTGACGTGGAGATGAACGTTGAACAGACACCTGCTGGAGTACAGCCAGAGTATGGCGCAGGAGTAACTGGTAATTAGTTCATTTTTCAGTCCAAATTTTTATTGATAGATACGGGATATCGAGTCTTCTTCCAGTTATAACTTGAATCACAATAATCACTCTAGAAATGTGTTTTTTTTTTTTTGTAATGTGAAGTTTTTAAAAATAACGTATTTAGTATTATTATTTTTTATTATAAAGTAATGCCAATTTTTCGTATGCCAATCTTTTGCCCAGCCAAAACTACTGAAGCTAATACGAAATTTGGCGAGTTTTTTAGCGTAGGTCAGGGGCGTAGCCAAGGGGGGGTTAGGGGGGTCATAACCCCCTCATGAGGAATTTTTTGCCATACAAAATGTATATTCTTCACTACATTATCACACACACGTATACATATATATGAGTTGTAGTAGTCGAAACCCCCCCCCATGAAAAATTTCTGGCTACGCCCCTGGCGTAGGTGCTAGACTGGAGAACTCCAAAATTCGTAACATATGGGGGGATAGGGGGACAAACTTTTCTTTTCATAATATGCATGATCTGAAAGATGAAAAGTAATACATAAAATTCTTGCTGTAAAATGCAAGAATCACGAATACCTTAAAATTGATTTCAGAACATTTCGAATATAATCTTCCAAGGAGGGTAGACGTTAAAAATGGGAGAGTGCGGCCATTTTTTTTGAAAGAAAAAAAAGTATTATCCATAAAATTCTCGTTTTAAAATTTTTACAAATATGAGTTCTATGCTTAGGAACGTCTTCTTTGTAATTCTTGTTGAACATTTATTTAGTTGAATATTATTTAAAAAAATGACATTACTTTTCGGTACACTTAATATTTTGAACAAGTTTAATTTAGGCTAATTGCATTAGTTTCAGAGAAAAAAATAAAATAAATAAACGACAACTGCACAAAGAAATGGAAGAATCATGAGTAATGCCACATTTGAATAATAAGAAAGGTTTTCAAATCGAAAGCACTAATCAGATCCTTAAATCTGTTACTTATTATATAAGGTTCAAAGTAGAAAATTGTCAAACAAATTCAGCAACATTAGGTACAGCCTCAGAATTTTAAAGGTGATAAAATATCACTAAAATAGTATAAACCGAGATAAGTAAGATTAAAGATTTAATCCAGTTATAAGTTACTGAGGACAGGTGTGGATATAAACACCTGTAGCTGGCATTGTAAATGAAATACGGCTTAGAAATTTTAATAATATGTATACAGACTACTTTAGAACATAAATTGATATTTTTGTGAAGGTCGAGTCTCCATAAATCTATGAGGCCGTATGTGTTGAGCTTGTTGGTGGATGGGGAAATCGATGTTTTTAGCCAGGAGCTATCTTCTTACCTTGAATCACAAAAATTTTTGACACGAGTTGAAATTTTAGGAAGAGCAAATCTCTGCGCTGCATGGAATCTCCAAGACTGATGCCAGTCTTCAAATATAAAATAAAACAAATGCAAAATACATCTTTCGTGGGAAATTTTGTCATTTTTGTCTCAGTTGCAGAATCCCCCCCCCCCGATATCAAAATGTGTGTGTGTGTGGAAGGGGAGGGGTGTTGAAAAAGTATGAACAGAAAAATGTCCACATGGGCCCATAATGTGACAGTGTGAATTTTCCCAGAAATTTTAGTTCGATTCCAAGTCCTACCACTTGTGCAAGAATTGTAATTTTTGCAAAGATTTCAAGGTTTTTTTATTATTTAAATTAAAAATATAAATTACCATGGGCTCGTTATTTTTTAGTAATTTTGAGCATTCAAATACAGTGTAAGTGGATTTACTGTTTTTAGGTTGTAATAAAAGGGACGAATATTAGAGTTTTTGTAAGATTAAAATTTAATTGTACACATGTGGAAAAGAGCTACAAATGCTCCATATACCAGTTTTTACAGGAAAAATGCCATAGTTGAAATCAATGTCTGTGTGCATCTCAAAGTCCCCTTGCCTCCCAACGGATTTCTCTTTCGTAGTAATATACATGAAATAACTACATTCAGGAAAACTATGAATATGTGCACACACACACAGCACTTAAAAGACAGAACAAACAGGTAGAAAAATTGAAACTAAAAACACATTTGGAATTGGAATGCATTCCTTTATAGCAAAACAATATTAGGAAGACATTGCGCCAACATCTGTTTTAATGGCAATACATTAAAATGTCAAGTCTAACTTTTATCCTTAACCCAATATTGTCAAATCACTGGCAATACTTTCAATGTATTCCCAAGATTGGAAAAACAGTGGAAGTTATTTTCAACTGAAGAGGGTCTGAAACATGACTCATGATATTTTTTGAGGAATTAAGGATGAGACCAAACCATTTTCACTGTATCTGAAACTTTTACAAACGGGGGCAAGTTTAATGAATCAGAATATCACCCAGACTATGCGTGACTCCTGCTTTCTTCAATAGCAAAATTATAATTTTTTAGAATTTGTTACTAAAAATACTTGTATTTTGATTTAGTTACATTTTATGGAAACTTAAATGAACTTCATGGGCAGATCTTGAGAACCACAATCTAAAACTGTTCACCTAGTTTTTTAAAAATGATTTTATTTCAATTTTGTTTTAAGGTGCAGGAGTTGGAGGAGTTTTCAGTGGCCTATCTCCAGCTGGAAGTCTTGGAGGATCCGCACTTGGAAATAGCGTAGATCAAAGAACTCTTGTTGGAATCAGTAGTGCTACAGGATTTGAAGGAGTTGCAGGCTTAGGATCTGGCGTAGGACTTGGCAGTGTATCAGGCATCCGAGGCATTGGAGGTCTCGATGGCACTACAGGACTTCAAGGAACTGGAAGTTCAGGAATGCCAGCTGGTGTTAGTAGTGCACCAGGTTTCAGTGGCACAAGAGGACTTCAAGGCATTGGAGGTGTAAGACCTGTTTCTGGTATCTCAAGTCCCGGAGGTCTTCAAGTAACCGATGGTCGTATAAGTTCTATTGGAGGATACAGTTATCAAGGAAGATTACCAGGAGTATTAGGAGGAGATGTTGGTTTAATCAGCAGTACAACTGGAGCATCTGGTAAAAGTGCTGGTATTTATCCTGGAGTTGGTGGACTTAGCAAAATACCTGGGATAAATGCTATAAGTGGTTTTGTTGCAGGCCAAGGTGTAAAAAGTGGTAAAAGTGGATATTAGAAGCTATTTTTTTCAGATTGCCCTGCAAGGGTGTTGAACTTTGAGTTGTTTCATTTGCTCATTTGAATGGAATGGCAAAGAAACTCTACAGAACAAAAATTTGTGACGTTTTAGGAAAGGATATTTTAACGAACTTTTTGAATAAATGGTAATACCTATCACCTTTCAAAATTTAGTAATAGTAAGCACATGATGGATAAAATTATGTACCATTGAAACTCAATTATTGTACAGCTATATAAAGAGATAATTTCATGTAAACTAACTTGTTTTTATTCTTAATAAATAGTGAACATGTTATTTGGGATAAGTTTTTCTGCAATATATAACAAGTTTTGTTTGTTTTACTAAAATACACACATATCACATTAATTTATGAATGGATGTAACATTCCATTTTCTGACATCTACAATCCTATGCCATTTACTGACATGTTCTGCGAACTAAAATGCACATGCTAAAAACTATTTTCAAATTGAAATATCACAATGTAATTTAAAAAAAATCTTTTAATTACATTGTTAAATATTTTATTCTAACCCCCCTTTTTTAAAATATTGTAGAAACTGCTTGAAATTAATGTACAGTGAAAGAAATTTTACATAAAACATTATATGATGCTTCTTTTTAAGTGTAATTTAGTATCCCATTTAGTCTCATGAAATAAATTTCTATCGGCAAAATCTGAAGTAAAGGAGGTTCCATGACTATAACATTAGTCAATTCAATAATTCAGTGGACACTATGCACATTCTTACAAATACAGAAAACATAGTGGAATTTTCTAATTGTAATGTGCCCTGACCTGTTGTGAAAGTGTGTTCCATGTATGAATAAGCTTTGTTAATAGAGGACAAAATACACAGTTAATAAAAAGTTTATAAAATGCAGAAGCAATTATTAGCTGTAAAGTGAAAATTTTATAATATTCCGTGGTAAAACATGTTTAAAAGTATAACCTTGAGTTTTATAGATAGAAAAAGGCCAATTTACATTTTCCTGCTGTGACTTCTAAGGACAGGCTTGGACGTTGCAGTTTGAATTTTTAAAACTCTTGTCTGTTTCATATAAACTGATATCCTTCATAATATTTAACTTATTTATTATACATAATAAATTCTCATACTTCTTTGAAGTCTCATGTTTTTCGGAAAGCTTATTAGTTATTTACAAAACTAAAACAGGAAATTTGAAACACACACAAATACTTTTTTGAGTGGGCACATACTTATATGTTATTTAATTCTCCTAAAAAAATGCCAGGAAATCTAGAAAGTCAAAGAGATTCGATTCATCCACTAAGTGTTAAGATACTTCAAAACAAAAATTTCAGTTGTCAGCTTATTCATTTTGTTGGTAAAAACATGAGTAGAAACAAATTGGCACAGACTAGTCTTTTTTATTTTATTAGATTTAAAAGCTGTTTATTGGCTAGATGAAGGCACTTTGTGCCATTTACAGTTACTTTGGTCTTTCTTGGGAGTTCGTCATCAAAAGGTGGAAGACTTCTGAACAATGGCACATGTCAGCAACTCCTAGAGGAATTTTGTAACTGCATATTCCGTAACCACATGCGTGGTAATCATCAGTGGTAGATCAGGAAACAAATGCATAGCTCACTGGTTACAAGTCTAATGTCTTACCACAGTGATATCACAGTTTCACATTACAAGTTGGAAATATGCTTATGTTCTCTGATGTACTCCAAACTTTTAAGATAACCACGCTCGGATGAATGTACAAGCTTAACCTGTAGTCAACAGAGCCTGCTGCAAACATTCAGCTAATTGTAAGTTCAAAAATCATGTTTAAAAACATACTGACAAGCATAGAAAGAATTTGAAGATTTACAAGTATTATATGCTCTATGCTACAGCCATAATGTTCCAAATGTTGTCCCTAGACGCAGACATCTTTACTCTAGCACATTCCAGTTTCAGGGCCTGAATGTTGAATCTTTGCGCTAGATTATGCAAGTCATCAATATGGACATGTGATGATAATTTCAGTGTAGTACATGTAGTAAAGTAAGTTTTCAAACACTTCTGGATCACAGTTAGATATCTCTAAAACAGTTTCTGAATTACGAAGCATAGATTCAAACACTGGGGAACGCGTACAAAGAATGAACTTGTGAACTGGAAATACACGTTCTCTTACTTTAATAGTAGAATTACTGAACTCATGATTTAAGAAGGACTTTTTCATGCTTTCGCTCAAAGAGAGCAAACCTGTAAAAGAAATTTACACAAAATATAGCAGTTAGATAGTTCTTCAGTTATTAATAAATTTTATGTTGAGCAAATAAAAAGGTTAAATGAAAATATATACATATTTGCTGTCTATCAAAAATTGAGATATAGATGTTACTCAAAAATTTGGATTAGTTGATAAAATCATAATAATGAAGCTTCTTCAGAAAAATTTGTCCTATACACTTTTTGTTCAACACTCTGTAACCTAAAAAAATTTTTCAGGCTATATGCCTGCAGTTTAGTTCGGGCTCACTTTTTAAAACCTGTACCTGAAATGTAAGCTAATTATTAAACAAAACATAATTACACTGTTGCTAGAATATCATAATTTTTGCTGAAGGGAATATTGCACTGAATGAAATGCAGTGTAAACATTCAACATTTCTTCTGTTTCCCCAAAGACAGAAATAATAAATACATCTGTTAACATAAATAGATGTCCAAACTCAAGAATAGCTAAGCAATAAATCACTTCTCTGAATCATCAAAGTGTTTTATGCATGTAATAGCTTCCCCTTTTTACTTGCTTTTACGAAGTAAAAGAAAGTATAGCAGGGTTCTCCGCAAGCCTTTCTGGCTGGGTCCATCGTCCGGCAAGTTTTACGGACTCACTGGCAGAAAAATTAGAATACCATTTTGATTGCTTTAATTCGATAGAATTAACACAATGCTGCCCAACTGACAAAAAATTCTGGGGATATCACCGTATAGGGATAGTGAAAAATTCCAGTAGTCTGAGTTTTAGGTCATGTGCTAAATCTCGTCAAATGAGGAAAATCTTGGAGAATATTGCCAAATTTAGTATGGACATAAGCTTTTAAAACTGAACCCAGCTTGGTGATAGCTTTTATATTTTGCTGTGAAATCTCCAAATTAAGATTCACATCTCAGATTCAAATAACGTAACTTTGTGTCTTAGTATACAATAACGTTTGTGTCTTAGTATGAAGTGCATCAAAAATTTATTTACATGGTCATCCAAAAGACTTTCAATACCATACCTAGCAACCACCTTAAGTCAAAAACAGGAAGACTCGGGTTGAAAAAAGAGAAGATAAAAATAAAATTTAAAAAATATTTTAAGAACAGAAGACTGTTTGCCCCAGTGTATATCGACATTTCTTCTTATTTTTTTTATATTAGTATTGTATAGAAATAAAAACAAAATTAAATAGTAATAGAAAAGAGCTTACCTGACTTTTTTTTATATAAAATGAATAAAGATGGAGTATATTCACAAAAATAAAAAACAATTAAATAAATGTAAATTTGACTTTATTTTTAACCAAAGTATGTGGAAAAATAAACAGATTAAGATTTTTTTTTATCTCGTTCAAAGTAGCATTTTAGCTTTTACTAATAGTTCACCAAAAAGTTTTCAATACTAACAAATTTTCTAATGATGAATCACTGAGGGAAGAACGAAATGAAGTTCTGTAACTATCAATAAAAGATTTGCTTACAAATGCTTTGACCTCACTCATACTACAGCATTGTGCTGTTAGCTGTTGAAATGATTACCTTAATAAATTATTTTGAAATAGAATTATTTATTTACAATTTTTTCGCACAGTTTGTAATACAATTTAATATATCAACTAAAAATTTAAAAAAGACGGAAGATTTCATCTTCTGGCAGAAGACCAGAAGATAACTTAAAAAACAGAAGTCTTCTGTCAAAACCAGAAAAGTTGGCATATATGTGAATACATTAAGGTCCACAGCCAGCTTCAATACATTAAAAGCCTATTAACAGTCACTGTTTGATCTATGCCAAAACCTTGTCATCTGTTGCCAAGCTTGGAGAGTTCCAGTGAAATATCGCCAAATCTGGCATCAAATGTAAGTTCCTAAAACTGAACCCAGCTAGTCAATATACCTTTATTTGGAGAAAAATCCTCTAATCTTAAATACTGAATTGTCAATTTCAATTTTGTAGGGAACCCACTGAGTTTTCACCCCCTCTTTTAAGATGACCCAAAGATATGATGACCCACGGTGATGCTCTCCGAACGGAGAGAAGAGAGAACGCGGGGGGGACGAAGCAAGGGGCTTGTGCCCTGGGGGTCATCTAAGGAGGCGAGGGAAAGAAAAAAACAGATCACTTGACTTGCAGCGGAGAGATGCACTGATGCGGACGCCAGTTAGGAGATTTCCGGAGACTCCCCGATGTAATAGCATCAGTAGGATGTTGTATGTTAAATATATATATTCAAAGTCCAATCTGTAAATATGATTATATCTGTATATATAATAAATGATTAGTCTCGACATCAGGCTCGATTAATTGCATCCACAACATGTATTCAAACCGTGGAATTGGTCAGCAGTTCCCGCTACCAAACTGCACCTTAACGACGATTCGACGGGCGGACCCTACAATATGGAGGCAGCGGCGGCATGAGATGCAGAGCCGGATCTACGGTGTCGAGTTGTATTGATATTTCCTGAAGAAACACATCGGCATCTACGTTGAGGAAACATGGCCGGATTACCGGACGGTTACAGATGAGATGCATAGAAGCCGGATTAGCTGTTTTGAGTGGTCGATTTGATCCAGGAGAAACTCATCGGCATCTACGTTGAGGAGACACTGGTGGATTACCGGAGGTGTTACACAGGTGCGAGGAAGCTACGACGTCGTACCACACAGCGCTGTGAACTTGGGAACCGGTGAACTGGTTAACCTGTGAGCTAGTGAGCTGTGAACTGGTGAAGCGGTGAACTTGTTAACCTGTGAGCTTGTAAAGCTGTGAAATTATAAACCTCTTCCGAACTTTGGGACAGATTAGTCGTTATCAGGAATCAATATTGGATATATTCTAATGAAAGAAGACGGCAAAAGGGTGAGTGGCTGTTTCCTTGTTGTATTGATTAGATCCAGGGATGGTAAATTTGATTCTTGTTAAAAGTAAAAAGTAAAGGTTTGAAAAAAAAAAAAATAATAATAAGGAAAAATGTTTTGCTTTAGGTTTTAAAATGATTAGGGATTATCATTATCTTGTTTTCCTTATGTATTATTGTTATGTATTTTTCCAATGAAATCTAATTATTTTGATAAAATGATCAGTATGACTCTAGGCTCTTAGGTAAAGCTTTCATATTTGGCTAACTCTTTTCGGAAAATATAAACTAAGGCTAAGGTTCTGGGAAGTTGTGCAAGGGTACTGACCTATAGTTGATGCTGGGAAATATTCTTAAGGTTAAATAGAATAGTAGTATCAAGGATGGCGTTTCTAGTGAAAGCCAGGAAGGCAGACTTGCAGGAATTAGCCGAGGAAATGGGGGAGCAGATCACTCCGGAATGAAAGTCTTGGACTTAAAAAACCTCATCACAAACAGTGCGAGGTATGAGGAGGAGATAATTAAGGATCTGCTGGAAGCCATAGTTGAGCAGAGAAAAGAAAGGGAAGCTAAGGAGCTGGAAAGGGAAGCTAAGGAGCGAGAAAGGGAAGCTAAGGAGCTGGAAAGGGAGGCTAAGGAGTTAGAATCCAGGAGGAATCTAGAATTAGCTAAACTGAAATTGGAGTCTGACGAACGGATTGCGGTTGAAAAATTAAGATTGGAACGGGAGATGGGGAGTTCTACTCCTGTTTCCATAAATTCAGAATCGCAAAGAAAGAGTTTGGATGAAACAATTAGAACTGTTCGATTATTAACCGTAAAACCACCCAGTAAACCAGAGGGATGGGATTTCTTTTTCACAAGTTTAGAAAAGGCTTTCACAAGTGAGGGGGTAGAGGAGACGCAAAAGGCTAAAGTTTTGCTATGCCTCCTGGGGGGAGAGAGCGGCTAACATCCTGTCTGGGCTCGAAGAGGTGAAATATGATGATTACGGCGCGGTTAAAGAAGCGGTGTTACGTGAATTCCAACCCTCACCGCAAATTTGTCTTGAAAATTTCAGGAGGGCAAAGCGCAATCCTGGGGAAAATTTTGTCCAGTTCGCATCAAGGTTGAGATCAATTTGGGACTATTGCTGCAAACTGAGAAAAGCATCCGACATGGAAAGTATGATGCAGTTAATAGTTGCGGACAGGTTGATCTCCACCTTGGATACGGAAACTGCGACCCACATTAGCATAAAACAAGGGGAAGGTTGTCTAAAACCCCTAGATTTAGCTGGAGAATGTGATGTTTTTGAGGAAGCACTAGTGCCTCCTGACGCTTTAAAATTATTGCGGGGGACAGTTGTTATCTCGGAAGGCGAAAAGTCGGTTGAGGATGCAAGGGGGGATCAGAAAGAAGCAGGGGAGGGGGTGAACCTCCGGTCACTGCAAGTGCAAAAAGGGGGGAGTGATGAGGAGACTTCTTCCTTGATTGCGAAAAGAGATGGGGATCTTGAGAACCTCCCGGGGCGTGAAGGAACCGATTTTCGTAGAGAGGAGCAGGACTGTTCTGATTTATCGCAGGGAAAAGGCAATTGTCATTGGGAGGAAGAATTTTTATTCCAACGAGAGAAGGTGCTGGGGGAACCCATTAAGCAGTTGGTAGTTCCTGTAGGCAGAGGGGCAAAAGTTGTGCAGCTGGCCCGTGATTCGAATGGTCAGCTGAATAGGCCGATAAGGGATAGAGCTCCAATTACTCCAGTAGCGAGACCAGGACTACGATTTCGAGTGGGGAATGTAGATCGTATCGGTCCAATGGACCCTCCAAGCTCTGAGGGTCATAAATATATTTTATGTTTGATCGACCTTTATGGTAGGTGGGCGGAGGAGGTACCGTTGAGAAATTTGTCAGCGAAGACAACTTGTGAGGTCCTCTTCGAAATTTTCTCGCGGACGGGGATCCGAACGTAAAAGCATCAAATAATGGGACAAACTTTGAGGAAAAATTTGACTCGGGGGATTTGTGAAAAGAATACGACCCTATAACTTTAAAGGTGGAGGTATACAATTACCCTTTGACCGGGGAAAGATCACAAAGCTGCGGATGCTCTTTCGAGATTGAGGCAAGATTGAGGTGTAGAATAAAAGTTTCTATTTTTATTTTTATTTTATCAGAAAATACTTTTTTTTGTTATTTCATTGTGATAATTACTTAGTATATATGTGTCATTTAGTGTATCATTTACTTTGAACATATTGTTTTTGAATCAGAACCCCTTGTGATCGATTATTATTGTATCACAGTATCTATAGAAATAAAAACAAATTAAATAGTAATAGAAAAGAGCTTACCTGAATTTTTTTATATAAAATGAATAAAGATAGAGTATTTTTACAAAAATAAAAAACAATTAAATAAATGTAAATTTGACTTTATTTTTAACCAAAGTATGTGGAAAAATAAACAGATTAAGATTTTTTTTATCTCGTTCAAAGTAGCATTTTAGCTTTTACTAATAGTTCACCAAAAATTATTTTCAAGCTTTAGTTTTCAATACTAACAAATTTTCCAATGATGAATCACTGAGGGAAGAACGAAATGAAGTTCTGTAACTATCAATAAAAGATTTGCTTACAAATGCTTTGACCTCACTTATACTACAGCATTTTGCTGTTAGCTGTTGAAATGATTACCTTAATAGATTATTTTGAAATAGAATTATTAATTTATAATTTTTTTGCACAGTTTGTAATACAATTTAATATATCAACTAAAAATTTAAAAAAGACGGAAGATTTCATCTTCTGGCAGAAGACCAGAAGATAACTTAAAAAACAGAAGTCTTCAACAATACATTAAAAGCCTATTAACAGTCACTGTTTGTCAATGCCAAAACCATGCATCCGTTGCCAAGCTTGGAGAGTTCCAGTGAAATATCGCCAATCTGGCATCAAATGTAGTTCCTAAAACTGAACCCAGCTAGTCAATATACCTTTATTTGGAGAAAAATCCTCTAATCTTAAATACTGAATTGTCAATTTCAATTTAATTTCTCATTTTTTTAAATTTCAAATTCTCAATTTCAAATTAAATAAATTTGAATGCAGTGCATCAAAAATGTATGTAATTTAATAGGCATCCAAGGAAGTGATATGGTGTCCACATCAGATTTTTAATATAACAGAAACTTGTATTTCTCCCAAAATGATAAATCATTTTTAAAATCTTAATAAAGAGTGCATTTAATAAATGAGAACTTTTTCATGAACCAGAGTCATTTTTCATGAACACAACAAGTGAATTACAGAGCCTCAGTCTGGTTTGGGCAAGGGCTAAATCAACAGCGAAATTTACAGTACCCGTCTCAGTAGGCTAATCCATTTTGTCGTTTTCAAGATTTTAGTTAATGTGTATTAAACCAAAGATGCAACCTAAATGAGACAAATAATAAAAAAAAATATGAATTTGGTCACTTCTGAAGATTATACACATGGTAACATGCAAGTGATGTCGTGCAATGTGCATTGCTAGTATATGTCAGAGGCAGTTCCATTCATCGATTTCAGCCAGCTCTTTGCGGTGCTAGGAAATATAATTTAAAAACAGTAATATTTTATTTTGTAGTATTTAGTTATTTTTATGGGGTGTGAGATAAAAAATTTACTATATAAACAAAAATTTACTATATAAACAGAAATAACAAAAACTATTAAAATTTTTGAGATGGTTCAAAAGTCTATACTTTAAATTGATTTACTATTACGTCATCGGATTCACGTTTATTCACATGAACTATTTTTACATCCCAATGTGAAAGCAAAAATTTATGTAATTTCCTCACAATCTTAAAAACTACTCCAAATTTTCAAAAATACATTCTTTACACGATAAGTTGGTAACAAGATATCACATATGCAGAAATATTTTATTTCTTTTAACAGTTTTGACATGAAAAGTAAACAAAAGTTTACAGAAATTTTGCCAAATTTCAAAATCAGATTAAACTTCTATAAGAGAATTGAGTAATCATAACTGAATATTGAATCTTTTTTATTCTCCAATTTCACAGGATGTGCAAACGAATGAACAATAAAAGGAAAGAAAACACAGTCACTGTAGAGCAGACAGAATCTCACATTCTTAAAAGTCATTTTGGTTTCATTATATTATTAGAGATGTAACGAACAGCGATTTTGCCGAATACCAAATATTGTGCCAATAGCTCAGGACGAATATTAGTTTTTTTTAAATTTCATTTTTATTGTAAATAAAATGTTGTTTTCCAAATTTGTAATTAAATACTAAACAAAAGACTAATTAAAAATCCTTTTACATTATTTGTAGGTACTTAAAAACGCACAACAGTATATTATCTGTAAAAAAATATATTTTACAAAGTTAAACACTAATAGCAGCATAATTACATTTTGAGATATTCATAATTTAATAAATAATGTGGTATATGGGATGAATCTGGTAACTATACATAACCACATTATGCTTTGGGTTTAACAGCCTCTGGGCAAATCTATGTAGCAGCTTTTCAAAATTATGTTTATAATTATGGATCTGAAAAGATTCCTCCTACCCCCACTCCATAAAGAAGGTAGAAAACCAAGTCAAGTAGTGTCACTAAGTAGAAAAGTCTGCATTTCTGTAATATTATTAAATACATTAGATTGTATGTCATTCAGCTTAAAATTCAAAGACTTAGGATATTTTATAATATGAAAATAACATGTTGAACTATAACTAAGCAATATTATTTTTAAATGTATTTAAAAATACATGTTAAAAATACTTTTTTCTCTTTGTTCTGAATTTATTCAGCTAAATATGTAGCAATATTTGGACACAATTATTCGGCCAAATATCTGTTTAGTATTCGGCTTATCGAATAGTCTGTCAACTGAATATTTGGCTTACTGAATATTCGGTCAATCAATATTCAGCGAAAAACCGAAAAGGCCAAATACTGAATAGTGGCCGAATATTCGGTACATACCTATATATTATGGCATCAAAAATAACTCATCACAGACAGTTTGTGTCTTAAAAGTAGTCACTAAACACTGCACAGCTTGTTTTATTCCTTGTTAAACATTGTCTTATTCCTTTTTTAAAGGTACTGATTTATACTTACCATTTTGGCTTTCAGCTCTAGTTGCAAATGTACTGCCAGATTCTTCTAATCGTACTTCTCTCATTTCATCACCTGATCCAGTGCAAAATGGAGAAAAAAGAATAATGTTAAAAAAGCAACTTAGCAACTTAAATAATGAAAAATGTAAACTGAATACATGATGGCGAAAAGACAGAAAGACACCCCAGCAGAACAACAGTAAAAAAAAAAGGGGGGCAGGGGGAATCAACAGTGCAGCTTGAAATTTATTGCAGTGTTGTTTACATTATAAAATTTGTAAGTTAATAAATTTTTATTTTTTAAACTTAAAAAATATATAGTAATAATATTTAAATGAAGTAGCAATCAATTTCAAGAAAAATTCTACTAAATAAGGGATAGAAAAAAGTGCTTTGCTTTTTAAGGCTCTAGATGTTGGATGATTATTTATAAATACATACCTGCCAACATCATCTGAAGAAAATCCATTAGATTTAAGTGGTATTACAATCTTAAAGTCATAATTATTTATCTGTGCCACAAAACATACTTTGAAATTTTTTCACACATATACTTTGAAATTTTTTCACACATAAAATTTCACCATCTATTCAATGTATCATTTTTTAAAAATAAGCTGACATGGCACAGAGTTGTGGTTTTTAAAATGAACAGTTTACTTTTAATAACAATTTATGTTTGAAATATAAATTTCACATAAAGTCATGATGTTAAAAATAGAATTTGTAAAAGAGCTCAGAAATAAAAGAATTCTTTTAATGCAATATAAATAAAACTTCAATGTTGCTTTAGGACCACAAAAGTTTTTTCTTAAAGTTCAAAATTTACAAAATATCTGCTTTTCAGACCAAAAAAAAGAACAGTAAAATTTTGGGCATTTGAACTCACAAATTTTACAGTTAAAGGATTCGGCATCTAATTTTGAAATTTCCAAGAATACTTCACAAATGAGTAATCAACATAACCACAAATCTCTTTATTATTGGAACAAAATACCATGGTATATAGGTCCACAATAAATGAATATACACTGACAGGGCTTGAATTTCAGGGCGGGATGGCGGGATTCGCGCCCGAAATTTAAAAATCCCGCCGAAAACGATTGCCGATGCGGCAGCCTCCCGCCCTGAAAAATTCCCAAAATTTCCAGAAAATTTTCCCTTTTTGCAATGACATTTCCCGTTTCTGATAATTTCTCCGATTTTCGGATGAACTTGTTGCTTCTAAAACTCGGAATGTAGCTTAAGAAATCTAAATACAAAAGGCTTATAAGTGGGTCCTTGTGTATCAGTCGTTTTCAGAACCCTTGACTCATTGAGAGCTGCACTGGAACATGATGCTAGTCTAAAAACAGGGGATGCTGCAAAAGCAAAAGGAATTCTCAAGTTAGTTTCTGAATTTTCTTTTGTAGCTCTCATTCACATCATGATGGATATACTCCAACCATTTACAATACTATCCAAATTTTTACAAAGTGAAAATTTGGTGCTTTCTAGTGTCACCAATATATGATTAAATCTACGAAAGAAAGCTTAGAAAAGCTGCAAGTGACACGTGGTCCAAACGAGGAAAAAATTTTTTCTGAACTACAGAGAAATATATTTCGTAAAAATAAACTCACTGATTCCTGCAATAATCAAAAATTAGGAATAGATAACTTGAAGTCCACTTATATCGGAAACTTAATAGAAGAAATGGATCGAAGATTTCCTCCTGAAACTCTCGATATGTGTTTGAAATTTCAGTGCATTGAACCTGCTGCAATCAATGCAAATGGAGCAAAAACAAATTTTGGAAATACTTTAATTCAAGATATAGTCAAACAATTTTGTCCAGAAGTGGAAATTGACACTGCAATGGCAGAGTATACCTTATACAAAAAGGTGGCAAAAAATGAAAACTTGCACTGCATCGTTTAAAGAGTATGTGTCGGCAGATGATGAAATATTGCCTTGTGAAGTGCTAATAGTGGATGAAATTTGTGAAGTTGAAGAAGATGATGAAATGAGTGAAGCTGAGGAAGAGGACGTGGGAACTCCTAGTTTTCTGGATGTTGTTAAAGGACTAGAAACCTTTCGTCATTTTGTCGAAAGTGTTGAAATGTGCCTGAAGAAGTTTTTAAAAGCTTAAGACAACTAGACTGTTTTCAATTAAAGATTGTCGACAAAAAACAAAAACAATGAACTATAACCGATTTTTTCTATAAAATAGGCTCCAATGACGTTTAAAGTCAAATTTCTCGGATTTCATAAGATCGGATTCAATAACGGTAATTACGTTGTTTTACTTCATTAACTATTTTTTTTATATATGCAAAACAATTTACAAATTTAAACTAAAATTAGATATTATTTCAATAGTATAAAAAAGTTTCAACTGAATACCTATGCTTAAATTATTCCATTTGTTTTTCAGAAAAATTAAATTCCCGTTTAAGAAGTTTTTTTCCATTCATTCCCTTGGAAAACTTCTTAAGCGGGTTTTACTGTATTCATTTCGCTGTATTTTCTCTCTCTCACTGCTATTTTAGACAGTGTTGTCAGATTTGCTGCCCGAGTAGCTCCCCATTTTCCCCACCGGAGCAGATTTTTTACCTTAAAAACCCATGTTTTTTTTTAATGATAAAACTTTGATTTGCAACATTTTAAAAGAAATATCAGAATAATAATTTAATTTATTGTAGAAGCATTTAATTTCTTTTTAAAAATTTAAGTTCTATTTCAATTCAAGATTATTTTTGTCACTAATGAAACTATAAATCCTAATTCCATTCTGTTGCTTTTATGAAAATAAAAATCTTTGTTTTCTACCAGTCGTAATACTGTTTAAAAGTTACTTTTAGTAATTTTTGATAGTTGAAATTTGTCATAAAATTTCTGTGACCAAACAAACAGTATTCTAATGGTAGTTGTTTAAAGTATATATATAATCGTAAAGAATATAGAGCTATACAAATGCATCAGTTAATTTTTATTGAAAGGAAAAGATGTTTATGCAAACATAATATCTAATATTTCCTCTTTAGAATATTTAGAAATAAAACAACCATTCAAATATATGATAATAATTTCTTGGCTGTATAATAAAAGCAGGTCTGGTTGCACTGTATTGCACTAACTGTTGAAATTAGATATCACTGGATTAATAAATCAATACCACAAAATAAAGAAGTATACACATTATGGAATGAAAGGAATTATAACAATTACAACTTAACTCTGTGTTATTCATTAACTATTTAGATATTAAAAAGAGATGTGCAGGTAGGTTTTTGACATTCATTTTTTATATTGCTTCAAAGAAAATAAATAATTCGAGAAATTCTATGTGAAGTTATTGCGTTATTGCTAACATTTTCTTTCATATTTAAATCACTGGAATTTCTTTATTATTTTTTGCAATAAATTTATAAATAACATTAATAATATCATTTCTTAAATTACAAAATAAGAAGATAAACCTTTGTCTAAAGCAATAAAAATTATGCTTATGCTTTGTTTTATTATACCCACTGAAAAAAGTATTCAAGTAAAAGCAAAATTAGTCACTTCAAATTAGTGAGTAACTAATTAGTTTTTGAAATATAAGTTATTGTTATTCAGGTTATTGTTATTTGTTGCATCATGCTATTTTCATGAAGAAAAATGCTTTACAAATGAAACAACTACAGGAAATTTGACCTATACTCAAATACTTTTTTGGGAGGGTGTGCATTTCTGTTTGTACGATTTTGTACATTAACTTTATTTTCCTTATATCAGAGCCCAATCAAGACAACTGTGGGCTCTGGGCAGAAGAAAAAAATTAGGCCCCTTGCAATAACCTCCCCCTTAAAAACAAAAAAAAAAAAAAAACACATTATGATTGGTTTATGCTGAAAGTTTTAAATATCTTAACCCTTCCAAACACATATTTTGTTTTAAGTAATCTGAAATAAACGAATATAGTTACATGATGTCAAAGAAACAGATAGTTAAACGTTACAGCGAAATGCTATATCACAGTTGCTAACATGTACGGAATGAAACTACTTTTTGTAAATATCTCTTAAAACAACAAATAATTCAAATTTTGCTATTTTTTAACATTAAAAATACTCTTTACAAAATGTGGCTAGCTATTTTCTTACGTATTGGTATGCTATGTCAACTATACAGCATTTCGAAGAATTAAAAATAAGTTTAAATTAATTTATACACGAATGTAAATTTGAATTATTTTCATTGATCATACTTTTAATTAAAGTCATTTAACATTTGAAATTTTTTTATCCTTTGTAATTTTATTGTAAAATTATAAAAGTGTAAGATGTAAGATTTGGGGGGCCCTAAAATCTCTGGCCCTGGGAAGTTGCCCCATTTGCCCTGCCGGTAATATGGCACTGCCTTATATAGATATATTCTAATAAAAATTATTACTTATACCACCTATTTTAGGAGGGGAGGTGTAAACAGTTACATGGATAACGTAATTTTTTTTATTTTAGAAGATGAATCTTTTCATAAAGATATCTCCATTTGACTACATTTCTGCTTGCACAATTTTGTACGATATATATATATATATATCTTTATAGCTTGATATATTTTAATGGTATCTCACTTAAGTTTCTATTACTTACAATTTACTAAGCTAATAAGTATTTATTCAAAAGAATATGCAGTGAAGGTTTTTGGAAGCAAATTTATTCATTCATTTATTTTTTGGAGGGCAGTGCCAAGTTCCTTTCATGATTTAAACCTTAATTTTATGTTTGTCTATGGTTTGAAGTTTGCATTCTTATTAGGTGCAAATTTTTGAGTTCAAGTACCAAAAATTTTAATTTTGCCCAATAAAATAAAACCAGGGTTTTTTTTTTCACCCTAAACACTGGGATTTTAATAAAACCTGCCCGGGTTGGTCTTTTTACAGAAAACCTGGGGTTTTTTACAACCCTGATTTTAGAGCACTTTTCTTTATATCCTTATTATAGCAAAATATGGGTAATTGAGTAAAAGTAACTTAGCTTTTCATTGCAATTTAAATCCATACTTCAGTACCACTGGGACACATGTGTCCCACGAAAAAATAATAATGAGACATTTGTCCCATTATTATTTTTTAATAATTTTTCATTTTTTCAGCATTTTATCAATATTTGTATTCTAATGGATGTATTAAAGTACTTATTTTTTTTCTTAGTATTATTTTTTCTCTGAAAAAAAAATATATATATAAAAACAAACAAACATTGGTAGTGAAAGGCTTAGCCTGTTCTCTCGAGAATAGGCCCTTCATAACCACATATATTAACTGTAGTTTCATTTAGGAAAAGATAATTTAAAATATTACTGAACCAGGGATGCAGTCAAAGGAGGTGGGATGCTGTTCCTCTACTTTTTAATTTAAGCTCATATGTCCCTCTATTTTTTATTCTGCGTCAGAAATGAAACCAAAAGTAGTCTTAAGGATCATTTACAATCCCTTTGTAAATGATAAGTAATGTATACAAACAAAAGGATCGAAAAAGGGAAAAAACTGTGCTAGTAAGGGGGACCTAAAATCGAATGTCTGGCCAAAATTTCAGATATTCAATTATCCAGAAATAGTACGTTTTCTCTTTCAGTTTTATTGCTACTAATTTCCTTAAAATATTCAGCCATTATTTTTTCGAATTTTCTGATTAGGTTCAAATCATTTAATTTGAAAGTCAGAAATTTTTTTTTGGATTCTTTCCATGAAATTAGTACCTGCTACACTGCAATTAAAGCTGATCTAGATAACACTGCCATTTATGAATAAGCTCTTTCAAGAGTTAAATAATTATATTTCAAAATCAGTTGCTGAAAAAAGGGTATTTTCATTTAACTGTTGGAAAATCAATGCAAGTTTGACATTTCTTGTATGCTTAACGTGACCATTTATTTTTTCCTTCAAAACGGTACAACTACTACTTTTTTGGCAATAGTGTATTTATTTTCTTAATCAAAACGGGACATCTACTGTTTTTAAAGTAATAGTGTAGGGAGACTGAATTTACAGATCTGGGTATGTTTTAGTTCTTAAGAAAATGTGCAAGAAACCTTGTGTTATTGTTAATATCAAAATAAAATGAAAGCAACATTTTTTTTTTAAAGACGCACGTATACTATAAACTAGTGCAAGACGTACGTTTCGGGTGGTACAACGGGGTAGGCCCTTCTTCGACTTCAAAAGCACCATCCGACACAAGTCAGGAAGGTTGAAAAGTGAGAAATGTAAACCAAAGGGCAC
Organism: Cheiracanthium punctorium; assembly: GCA_038373885.1. NCBI lineage: Eukaryota > Metazoa > Arthropoda > Arachnida > Araneae > Cheiracanthiidae > Cheiracanthium > Cheiracanthium punctorium. The sequence continues at coordinate 159,291 of JAWZYV010000816.1, read as the reverse complement.
ACAGAAAAAAAGGAAGTTGTCATTCAGAAGGAAAAAAATTCTAAGAAAAGAGTGAAAGCGGAAAATAAAGTGGAGATTGGGAGGGGGGAGGAATAAGCAAAAGAGGAACAGGACTTTAAAAAAAGAAATTAAAATTAAATAAATTGAAATAGTTGACAAAAAAAGAACATTAACTCTTTCCGGCGCATGAACTTTTATTGTATTTTCTCGTTTATGCAGATGCCTGGAGTAATAGTTAAATTTCTGATGTTAATTTAATGAAGCATGGATAATTTTTCTGTAAAATATCTATAAAATTTTTATAAATATGCATGACACTTTACATCCTAATATCATTTTGTGCAAATTTCATTATTATCTGGTAAATAGACATAGGAAAATTAATTAATGCTTCTGAAATTTGTCATGAACACCATAAGTAGGTGGCTAGAACGTCTAGCCACCACCCGCAAAAGGGTTAAAGGAACAAACACAAAAACAATACATCCCCCTGCGTTTTCTTTGCATCTTTAGAGTGGAGGGAGGTTATTATTATTTATTTTTTTTACAGACGCTGCCGTTGGATGATTTTAGATTTTTAGCGGCCTTTATTGAAATCGTTACTGTGGGTTGCTCTCTTTCTAAAAACGGGACATTGCAGGGGGCATTTTCTAAAAACGGGACACTACGGTGTCCCAAAGCTGTGCTTGCGGACAACAGGGCAAGCCACCTAAAAACAGGGCTTTGTCAACAATATGGCTGATTTACCCATGAGTTAACCATGTTTCTGAGACTATATCTTGCTGGTTGGTGAAGAGAGGTTTATTCTGTTTCAGGGGCATAGCCAAGGGGGGGGGGTTATGGGGGTCATAATACGACTACTGAAACTCACATATATGCGTACATGTGTGTGATAAGGGAGTGAAGAATATACATTATGTATGGCAAAAAATTCCTCATTTGGGGGGGGGGGTTATGACCACCATAACCCCCCCCCTTGGCTACGCCCCTGAGACAGAATAAAAAAACCTCTCACAAACATGGTTAACTCATGAGTAAATCAGCCATATTTTATGAAAGAGCAATTACTGTTTTTAACAAGAACACTCAACAAAAGAATTAGTGTTAAAATTAAAAATTAATAAAATGCATTGTAAAATGACACAATATAAAAATGGGTACAAATCAAGATGATCATTTTAAGTTGTGCAAAAGGTGCATCCTTCTTCATTTTCAAAAAAGTTCCACTGCACCAGAATTTACTAATTTTAATAAATGCTAGGAGTTCTTAATTTTTTTTTCTCCAGTTTTCTTTACAGGATAAAATATATGTTTTGGAAAAACATCAAAAACGAAATATTTTGACAAAATGTTTTTAAACATTTTTTATTGTAACTTTTAGAATTTATTCATTTACTAGCCGCCTCCGGCGACCAGTTGGTTCGCCATTTTAATAAATCTTGTTCGGAGAGAATCCTGTTCCTCACCGGCTTCCTTGGCACTGAAATCTCTCAGATTCTGAATGGAATTTAAAGTTAAGATGGTTACAAACAGGGGTGGCCCTACGGTAAGTGTCACCCCCTTTTATGCTCTACTTTGTTTTTGAGTTCGTAATGAAGCCCCTTCGAAGCTGGCGCTCAGATGCGATGCTTACTGTGTCAGGCCGCCCCTGGTTACAAAATTAAGATGGTTAAATGATAAAAACCTACAAAAAGGAACAAATTATTTTCGTCCTATATTAATTCTGAAGAGCATCTGGATATATTGGCCTTTATAAAAAAACAAAAGGGAAAAAAAAAGTAATAAAATCTGAAACACTTTCAGATTTTAAATACACACTAAAGTGCTATATATTAAAAGCGTATTATAACCCATGGGTTTTCCCTATTTTCGTTCCTTACTTCATTAGGTTGGAAAGTATATCATTATTCATGAGTGTGATTAAACAAAATTAAAATTGATATTTCTAACATCCATTTTCTGGGATGTAATAACATTAGAAATAGATGGAGGGAAATGCACAATTCCAACTGAATGAAAATTTCTTAAACTTATTCTCAGGTGTATTTATAACCCAAATAGCAGACGATCATCTCAAAATCGCAATTCAACAAAAACAATTATTTTTCGCCAAATTAAAAAGTTTCACATTTTTAGTCTCAGAAAATTTCTAAATCCTATTTTTCTTTGTATAAAAGTACCAGGTTACCGAGCCATGCTCAGAATCTAAAGGCTCCTTAAGTGTAAAATAATGAATACGTAAATGCCTTCGCACGTATCAAGAATCTTCATGGTTGCCAAAGATTTTCATCGCTGTCGGATCACTCATACATTATCAGGTAAACTTTGGTCGGCATTCAATGTTACAATGGCATATACTTTGTTTTGAAGAGGGATGCTAAATATTCGATGGTCGGTGCCATCAGAGTTCAGGAAAAAGTAGTTTAACGTAAGGTGCCTCCTTTCCTTCTGTAGCAGATCAACGAGGGTATCAGCGAAGATCTTGGGCGATGCATTCACTAACAGCGTCTTCATTACTTCAGAAATATATCTGTCCATATTGAGGACGTTCAAATTCAGCATCAAGAATTTGAGTTGCTTGAACTGACAGATGAATGAGTTTATAAAAAAAATTCATCAAGTCTGTTATACACTGTTCGCAACGTAGCAGTACACACCAAAATCGTTAATAGTTTCACTCGTCATATACTGTGAACAAAGCCATTGTAAAGTATGCTTTCAAATTTCGAATTCTTTGAAATGTGGGTGACATCGAAGAAACAACCACACCAATTCATTAGGAAATTCGGAATGTCCTACATCAATCTTACAGTCCCCAAAATGGTTTCGGTTAATTTTTGTTTTTACTCTTCAGAAAAATACAAAGCTCCAGGGTGAATGCAATCCATGTTAAAAAGTTTTAAACTATGATAATAAGTACCCATATATGTGGCAGCTTTGTAGATACTTAGACTGTTTATCCGAAGTATTTGTCGACGTCTAGCTGTTCCATGTCGTTCTCCTTCCAAATACTAATCATCTGTTTCATCTGCTTGCGTTTGAACTGCACGTTCACACATTTAAATTTCTCTATAGTGCTTCAATTCAAACATAAAATACTTATTTTTTTCTAATTCAAAGAAAATACATCATGCATAAACAAATTCTAGAAACGTAAATTCAATCTTATAGATACATAAATATAGATGCCATAAAAGTATATTCTTACATAAATATGCTTTAAACATAATTTTATTTTATAAACTCGCGCTTAAGAAAATAAAAAGTGTAACGCAATTTAAATTATTAGTATAAAAGGACACTTCGAAATCATGAAATCAAAAACAGAATAGATCAAAAATATTCTTTTATAATAACCCTAACAACTACTTAAACGTTGAAAATAATAGAACAAACAGATGGACTGAAGAAAATGGACTTCTAACTTCGAATAAATCAAAAATACATCGCTCCTATATAGTTACGCTGATCCTAGACTCTGTCACAATTCGAGTTCAACCACTCAAAATAAAACTTTTACCATCCAAACAGATTAAAAATGTATTGTCTAATAACTTAAAATTTACACGGTTCGTTGGTGCGATCAGCCTGAAAATTATCATAATTATGTAAAAAAAAAAAAGAGAGAAAAAAAGAAAAAGAAAGAAAGAAAAGATCTGATAATCCGCCCGTTCCCTGATTTTTAAGCGTTTTTTTTCTTGTATTTTTAGCTCTATTTCATTTAAGAGAATAAAAAAAGCTAATCATTTGAGTGTAAGAAACATCTATTGCAAGTGACATTGACGTTACATTGAAGTCACGGTTATCAGGCTTTGGAGGAAAAATTACGATTCCAATTCGCTTAAGATAGCTTTTCTAAATTACTACTCAGTTTAACTTTTTTTAAAAAATAAAACGGTTTTCTACGCATTAAGCATGGATATAGGAGAGGATGTTGATACAAAACGAAATGTTTCGAATACGAAATGTCTCTGCAGATTATCCAATTCGAATTTCGATGTATAATAAAAATTGAATATGAAGTTATTTGATTTTAAGTGGGTAAATATTAATTCTGAGTGTAGACATTCTATCGCCCGCTGTAATTGTCTCCACAAAGGGCTTTATCCTTTAGTTTAGTGATAGTACACAACACAAAACTACACAGTCTAATCCACGTCTAAATAAGAATTGAAAATTTATTAGAAAAAATCTTAGTAACCAGATTTCAGCCTCCCAATTTACTGCTTCCACATATGGACAACTCCCAGCCTGCGGCCGGATGGGGCCCGCCATGGCTTTTGGACCAGCCCTCAGAACAAGTCAAAACCCTGTATAAAACCTATATAAAACATTCAAACTTCCATATAAATCCGAATTATACGGCCCGCGATTTCGCTAACATCCTGAAGTCAGGCCCAGTAGGCCACTATCGTAAAGTTCTGCCCGCAACTTTTAAAAGGTTGTCCATACGATGATAAAATAAATGAGTTGAAATCATCAACTGCAGTGAATGAAAACTAAACTGATGGCTGATCATCTGCAAAATTAATTTGAATATCGGCTGCGTGCCCAATTTAGGAATCGATCGTATCATTTTTTCATCGGAGTTTCGAACATCGTTTCATTATAAACGGTTGACCCATTAAAAAAAAAAAAAAAAAAAAAAAAAAAATCGTCAGGGTAACTACATTTAAATATTTATCGTCAACTTGGCGGAATAAGGCAGTTAAAATAGAATTCGACCTAGTGCCGTTATTGAGGAAAAAAAAAAAAAAAGGAATTTTCATGTGACGTCACAGGATCTTTTTTCTTACTGTGAATGACTGAAAAGGGTGTCATTTTCATTTAAATTATTCGGCTAAGCTGAAACTTTTATGCACTTTTGAAATTCGCATCATATGGATCAATAAAATACATGAAAAATATTTATTGTTTTAGTATATACGCGAAAATACATTTAGCTTTACGTTAGTTACAAAAGGATAATTGTAATAAATTCAGGCAATTTTTCACATAAGATTTACGAATAGTTTTGTATTAATAACTATGAATTAAGAATAATTAAATTATTTACGTATATTACATCAAGGTGCTTGCGGGGATGGCAACGAAGACTCTTTTTTCTTTTTCTTTCGCTGGTTGCCAGGACGATAGTTTGAAATAAAAATAACTTTTTAATTCTAAACAAATTTATGTAGCTGACTGGTGTAATATATCTAGTTTCTAAAATATTTATTTGTCTGTGTACTGAATATCAAGTTCCATTTATTCTATTTCTTTGCGAAATTAATTTTTACTATTATATATCGATGGCGTGTATTTTTTAATCCGCCCCAATCTTATTTGAGCGTCCCTTTTAGGAAGATTGCATCAAGTGTGTTTTTCAAACGCTCAATAGATGGCGCTACCGTCCAAAAATTTTAAATTTTAAATTTTGAGCGTTTTAGAGATTTTTCAATCAATTGACCTAGCTCAATCGTTTCAGGGGCCCAAAAAACCCCCAGGTACGAAATTAAAAAAGAATCCTTAGAGCAGTTTTCGAGATCGTTCGGACATACACACACACCCACACACACACAAACATTCCTCGTTTAATATAAGAGCGGATAGAGTATGGGAGAAAAAAAAATAAGGCTCTTCAGAATTAATATAGGACGAAAATAATTTGTTCCTTTTTGTAGGTTTTTTTCATTTAACCATCTTAATTAGTAGAGTATAAAAGATTTCATTCCTGTTCTGATTTCACAAGCACACAATATTTTAATTAAAAAACAACCTTACAAATAATCTAAACAACAAAAAAAATGTTTTTCTTTTATTTTTACTTCAAGAGTCTGAATCATTTAATAAACTTGCCAAAATGACAACCTAGATATGCTATATTCTCTCTTTTACCACTATGGGGTTACAATTCCGAAATGGCGGAGCAAAAATTTGCCTTTTGCGACATGTTTTTTATCGATATCTCCTAAAATAATTCGAATTTTGAAAAAATCGCTTCGAGGTATGTTGGGATCCATCCTGGAGAATTTCTATGCGAAATGTGGTAGGTCTACGACGATCACCCATTTCGGAGCTACGCGAGGTGCAGACAAACTAACTAACAGACATGTTACACTTTGTTTTATTTTTAATAGATTATGTACATTTCTCTTATTTCTCAGAATACAATTTTAAGCCGAATGTACTGCCAGATATTTTTAATATTATAATAATAACAATTACCTGGCATACTGGACAGATAGGACGAATGCAGTGTATGTTTTATGAATACCCATCACATCCTCACCCCTTTTCACTGTTGAAAATTTAAATTTTAAACTAAATTAAGTACAAAAAGCGAGTAGTCATTTTAGTTTTTCAGTTAAACATTCCGTGCAGCATATTTCGATTTACTTAAGCAAATGACAAAGAATAATTAAAAGAAATGAACTTTAGTTTTACACGTTAGGAGAAAGGGGGGAGCAGTGGGATGATAGATATTTTTTTGTGATCCAAAGGCTCAAATATTAGGGGAAAAAAAAATCTATAATTTAGTTAACTTATATAGTAAAACTGTGGCACTAGTCACTGTCACAATTCACCTTGTAGGGAAGTTGCAGTTTCTACTATCACTGTTGGAAAAAGTAGAGAAGTTTTACTTTTTTAGATTTGAGCAGTAAATTATCACCCCATGCAAAAACCCTTAACTGGTTAAAAATTTGTGATGCAACATTTTACTTTATAGCTCTATGAATTTTAAATATGGGTCTTAAAAATAATGATATCAAATTTTGAGTGACGCCTTGCTGGGATTTTTAAAGATTTGTTTTTAAATTCCATTACAGTTACTTTCGTTTTATTTTCTAATTTCTAATTTCTAATTTCTAATAATTTGTTTTATTAAAAAGATTTACACATTTAAGCAATGCTTTTAATTATGAAATACACTGTCAAATATATCACACTTTCATTGAGTCTATATAATGTATTCAAATGAATTTATTTCAGTAATTTAATTTATCTTTTGCATCACGCTATCCAAAAGGGCAAGCAAAATTTTCATATACATTTCACTTAGTTTGGTTACTATGACACTAACTAAATATTTACGTAAATTTTACTTGTCTTGTCACGGATCTACGGGACATCTGAGATGGCTGAGAGCAAAAAGCAAAAGGAAACAGAAATATTATTAAAAGAGTGACTAATTTAAAACATAAGGGATAACATATTCAAAAGAAAGAATGAACGGAATTATTATGTGTGTTTGACATCATGGATTGAGATTGAGCGCTGAGTCATTTCCCTTTAGATTCTTTAGGTCAATTCTTTACATCAATTTTGTCCAGAGCATATTTATAACAATTTGGAATACTGTAATGAAAATTGATGATTAATTGAACCCCCCCCCCCAAAAAAAAAAAAAAAAAAAAAATTAAAAGCCTACTTATCCTTAAAAAATATTTTCTTATGCTCTCACTTTCGCATATGGCAACAGCGCTGTATTCATACTCCCTTCCTTGTTTACCGCCTCTGAAACAAGATCATTTTTCGTATTTTCTTACGCGGGTTAAACAGTTTCCTCTTTGAACTGGATTAAATTAAAAAAAAAAACGAGTTTTCCTAGCTTAACCGGCGACGTCACTCATCAAATTTGGCACCGATTAAAATCATATATTAATTGTAAAAAATTCGTTAGAGCGGATTCCGAGATCCAGAAGAGAACTTTTAAAAATAGAAAAGCTAGCTGTAAATATAAGTGCCGCAAGTTTTATGGTTGGTTGGTTGGGGCTGGCTGCGTCACTAGTAGAACTGTCGTTCTACATGATCCAATACTCGATAACTTTGCTTTAATTTAAAGCTTAAACTTTTCTAATTGCATGCATGAAATAACATTTATTCTACTGATAAATTTTGTACAACTTTTGTGTTTGGATTTAAAAAGATTTCTAGGGGTTACAGTGGGATAGTGCCCTACTGTGTGCAAACCTATGGCTTGTGCAGGTACAGAAAGAACAATGACCAAATTATAATTTCCAGTAGACCTCGAGACCCTGCTAAAGGGCACAATAGGACAACTTTAGTACCGGTACAGCTTTAGTATGGTCCCTTTGGCGCGATTTATTTTTGGCGACTTTTTTGGGGCGATAAGCGCGCCAATATGGTAACCCCTCCGGCGGATGCTCCGGAGCGGAGGAGCTGACATGGCAACCCTAGCTGCGTGACGTCACGGATGCGCTCCTTCTTCTCCCCGCTCCGGCCAATCGCGTTTGTTCCTTTCATGAACTTTTTGAACCCCGTGTATTTCTTAGCGCGGGAGGTTCGTTCGAATGCTTGATCTGCCATGTGCTTTATGGTTTTATTTTAATGGCTTTATTTAACATTAAATTTTATTATTATTTAATTATTTTTGAAATTTAAAACGGCTGTTCAGGTTCATACTGACTGTTTACATACAGTTTTGTATGAATAAGCTTTCTTTTGATAGTACGTTTCAGATTAATATTTGCGTACTCGATTGTTTATTTGTTAAGGGTAGAAGCAACAAATAATTACGTTATTAATATTTTATACAGTGAAATAATTTTAGATATTTTGATTTTATTATTTCCATATTGCAATAATTTAGAGATTTTAATCAAGGTATGTGATAAGCATTGTTTGTTTTTATTTGTTATTATTACCTTTGTTTATTTGTTAATGGTAGGAGCAACAAATAATTCCGTTATTAATATAATATTTGATATTTTGATTTTATCATTTCGATATTGAAACAATTTAGCGATTTTAATTAAGGTATGAGATAAGCATTGTTCGTTATGATTTGAATTAGTTCTTTATTTTGCTTACGTAGTCTTTTGTCAGAATGCTAAAATGTTTTTTATTTGTTATTTTTGTGAGGTATTGCCTTTAGAATATTATTTGTTTGTATTGTTTAATTTAATCTACTAAAAAGAGAAAGGGGGGGGGGGGGGGTTGAGGGGGGGCACAGCCCCCCCTCACACAAAAAGAAAAGTTATTAAATTTTATTAAACCGAATCTATATGTACATGTAAGCTTGTTATCTGTTTAATTTTTTTTTCATAAAAATATTTAAAAGCCATTAAAATAAATCATAGCAAAATTAACGGCGACGATCCATTATCTCGGAACCAGCGCCATCCGATCCGCCATATTGTTTACAATTGGCATCGGCAAGGCAAACTTGGGTTGGCGACAAGATTTTGTCGCCAAATCAAAAAATCGCCAAAAAGGGACCATACTAAAGCTGTTCCTTAGTACCTTTTGAATTTTTTTTTCCACAGAATAAAATAAGAATAAATTCTGAATAAAATTGCAATGAAAGCTAAAAGTTGTCAAAATATTGTTCTGTATTTAATTTTTATTTTTCATTAAAAGGAAGGAAACTATTATAAAATAAATAAAAATTATTCTACTGTACCCCTCTCCCTTATAAATAGAAATTTATGATTATAAGCTAGTCACAACATATTTATTTAAATATCATTATTGAAAATGTACTGTTAGGAATTTATGATTGTAGCTTTTCAAAGCACTCAACAGAGGGCAGCATCATATAAGAATTTCCTTGGTAGAATTCTAGTAGCATATACAGATGGCAGGTGGGGAATGTTAAAATGAATTGGATTAATATAGATAAGTAGTACAAGCGCTAAAAATTTTATCTGATGGTAAATGGAACACAAAAAAATTGATAGTGTAAAGCATAATAATTTTTGATATTTTTAATTTAAATTAATCTTGAGTGACATGAAGCAAAAGAAAAACTACCATGACCAAACTATCTTTGTCAATGGTCTACAAATACAGCCCAAATAGTTTTTTTTCCCCCCTTTAAGCATTTAGAGTGATAAGGTTGGCCATTTTTGGAAATTTATCGTCAAGTTTGGCATCATTAAGTAAGTCTCCAGAACTGAAGATTCGACGAAAAATTGCCAAATCTTACGATTAATAGGGATATTACTTGGTATATATAAAGGTGTCAATAAAGGTAATTTTAGTAGGCAATTTTAATAATTTCAAAGAACTGTTTTATAGAACAAGTAACATGACACACTCGGATTATGCTGCACTTTCCAATATAATGGAACAAAGAATACAAATAGGGAAAATACATGGATAATGGTACACTTTTCAATGCAATGAAACAAGGAAGAGAAAGAGACCGAAACATGGATAATGGTGCACTTTCCACCATGAAGAACCAAGAAAAACAAATAGGGCCAGCACATGAATTACGATAGGTTTTTAACACATCGAGTACTATAGTGTATATTTAAAATAGAAAAGTGTTTCGTTTCTTTTCTTTCATTTAAAAATTTGATTAATTAGATTTTCATATATTTTCATAATTATGGTATTTTTAGATTATTTTTTAAACTGTATATTGCCCAATTGAATCTTTGAAATTTCCTAAAGTATTTTTTATATGATCTTCAGAATTTTTTTTTTTTTGAAAATATAATTTATGCGTCAATCATAAAATTCAATAGTTAAAAATGAACTTATATATATATATACTGTCAATTCTAATTTTCATATATAAACAACTTTTCCCAAAATACTTTTTTATAGTCTTTTTACATAAATTTGACACTCAATTTCAAACTTAAAATTTTCTTTACCCATCATACTTATACCAATCATAGTATATTTTAAAATTACTTAAAAATTAAAGGAATGGGATCTCATTCTGTGCATTTTACAATGCTGTTCAAAGGAAACTAACTTCATAGGTAATTTAATATATTTTCAAGAATAAATACATGAAAAACATTAGTTTACATCAATCTGTGTAATGAAACATTTATTTTCTTAATGATAACTTTAAATTGAAATGTATCTTTAAAATACTTTTAAAAATAAACTAATTTTAAAAACTGAAACATTACCAATTGATGTAAACTGATTATTACCAGATGATGATGTACATTTTTTAAAGACCAGTAATTAAAAGAGTAAATCAACTGATTAGAATTAGTTTAATATCTACTGACAGGATTCAGTCATTTAGATAAACCCATTTACATCAGATTTAAATTTCAACAACACTGGTTACTACTGTTTGCCAGCAAATATTGCCTCTTTCAACTTACATCATAAAAATTGTGAATTGCATACTTGAAGACAGCATAGTCAGGCATTCAAAAACCTAAGTCAGGAAGCAAGAATGTGCAAAGAATGGGAAAAATATATTTACTCTACATGAAAAATAAAAGGAACTTTCACTAAAATGAAGTGGGTTTTACATTAGATGAAAGGAGAATTCTAAATTTGCACACCCTCCCCAAGGGCGTGATTAAACTTTGCGATACTATAGGCTTGCTATCATTTCAAGACCTCTCCCTTCCCCAATCTTCTATTCCATTCCACAAAATGATTAAGAAAAAAAAAAAAAAGAAAAAAAAAAAAAAAAAACTACAACTGGCTTGGCTCCACTAAAACTAATATCAACAATTTCAACACATTATTCAATTAAGCAGAGAAAAAAACAAACTGACCATATATAATGCTATTTTAAATATAAACGATATCTGCCGACTATTCCCCAAAAATGACTTGTATTTGTAGGCATATTTAGATGTATAACAGAAAATATGCCAGTCAATATAAACTTGTCAAATTTGGCATGATTTTGTTTTTTTATTGCAATAGTGTATCTACATATTTTTAAAATAAGAATTACTGCAATTTCGAGGCCTCTCAGTTTTTTTTTTTTTTTTTTTTTTTTTACTGTAGGCCGGGACTTATGGGCCTATTTGGTGAATCAGGGCCTGCCTACCCCGAAAAAAGTGTTAGAATCTGCTCTTGTTTTCGGTTCCCCTTAACAGGGGTCAATCCAGGAATTTTTTCCAGGGTCCCATTTTTGTGAATTTCAATATCTACTTTTGTGAATTTCAACATTATTTTTGTGAATTTGCATATCAATTTATGTAAAAGTTTTTTATTAAAATAATTTACAACACAAATTAAAATAAATGGCGAAATGCCAGGGAAGGGTTGTTTTAATTGATTGTTTTTGAAGGGACCGTTTTAATAAATTGTAATTTTGTGAAGGGGCTGTTTTAATCAATTGCAAAATTTTGAAGGAGCTGTAAAACGGACCCAAATTTTGTCTTCATCGATCCCTGCTTACATTAGTGTTCTATCCTAATACAGGCATCTTTTTTTCCCTGACATCTATCATACTCTTCCCTGACTTTTTAAATAGCGTGCTCTCCTGAATTTTGCATTTCTATTTTTAATTTTACATCCTTTTTATATATTTTGCCCCTTTTTTACAAATAATAATAATAATAAAATCAATATACACAAAAATATTATTTGACATCACTGGATTCTAACAAAAACCATGTTTGATAATAATTTGGGATAAAATTAAGAATATTTCAACTGAACAAGATATATTAATAAAGGACACATTTTAAAATTATTTATACGATTAAATCTTATAAATAAAAATGAAATTCTGTTTGTTTGTTTGTTTGTTTGTTTGTTTGTTTGTTTGTGGATTTGATTCGTATACAAATCCACAAAAATGGACCTATCGGCCTGAAATTTAGTACAGATATGTAAAATAATATAGAATAACTCATAGTCCACTTTAAAACTTTGAAAGTCCACCCGTTCCCGGAATTTAAGAGATTTTTTATGCTCTTCACGCAAAAATCTTTCCGTAATTGTAACCCCTGTAGTGAAAAAAGTGTGAAATAAGGATCGTAGTTGCCATGTGTGGCGATTTTGCCGAATAAAATGTCGTTCGTATACAAATCCACAAAAATGGACCTATCGGCTTGAAATTTAGCACAGATATGTAAAATATAGAATAAATCGTAGTCCACTTTAAAACTTTGAAAGTCCACCCGTTCCCGGAATTTAAGAGATTTTTTATGCTATTCACGCAAAAAGCTTTCCGTAATTGTAACCCCTGTAGTGAAAAAAGTGTGAAATAAGGATCGTGGTTGCCATGTGTGGCGATTTTGCCGAATAAAATGTTTTAAATTCTCAAAGTAAAAATAAAAGAATAATAATGATTTTTTTTTTGTTAGTTTATATTCGTAAGGTTATTTTTTTTTAATTATAATATCGTGTGCATGGGAAATCAGAGCAGGAATGTAATGCTTTACACGCAAAACAATAAGAATTGAAGATTTCCGAGGCTAATAGGTAAATTATTTTAGTTTGGCGAAAAAATAAAATGGCTCAAATGCCGATTTTGTGAAAGTGAGTTCTAGCTGTTCGCACAGATTTCGGCTTGGCTCAATTTATTGAGAGCTTAAGGAAATAGATTTTTGAAAACAAGTGCAAAGGTTTTATTAGAATACAGCGTTAAATTTTAATGATCCGTGAAGAAATAATGCAGTTATTAAGGGATTTCAATTGATCTATCTCCAGAATTCTCGCCAAATGAGTACATTGATTTAAGTTGGGGGAATTCCGCCAAATTTCAGAAAATTGAAATCTTCTCATTTAGTACATCGGAGTAATGATGAATAAAAGACGTTATAGTTGATAATTTTAAAAAATTCGGCTGTATTAAGGGATTCAACTTTTCAAATAAAGGCTTGCTTTACTTTTTCGCGGTCGAACAATTTCCCATATATTATTGCTGCTAAGTCAATGCTTCGAATGATTTCCTGAAAAAACGCTTGCAAAATGGCGTATGTTGGCACTTTGGCGAGGCTTAGATTTGAAACTGGATTTTATTTGAGACTGGGATATATAATGACACTGGTTATAGATAAAAATGAATGTTGGTATGTGTGTATGAGGTTGAAAAACTCCAGCACCGTTGAGCACCGTTGCACCATGAAATTTGGTTCACCTAAGTCTTTTATCATGGAGAAGCTTTTTATGCTATCCGTTTTCCTCTAACTTGCCACCAGGTGGCGCAGCAGAACGTCGAATTCTATTCCGTTTAGCCGTTTGCTATGCGAATATCGTCCAACCGATTTCGATGAAATTTGGTACACGCGAATATTAGAACACGGAGAATATTTTTCACTATCCATTTTGCTGTAACTTGCCGCTAAATGGCGCTGAAAAGCATCAACTTCTATACCGTTCGACCGGTCGGCATAAAATTTTTTATACTTACACATTTGAGCACGAAGAATATATTCTAACTGCGTTCCTTTTGATGTTACTCACCACTAGATGACACTGCAATGCATTATTATTTTAACTCGCCACTAGATGACGCTGCAGCAGGCCAAATTCTTGACCATTCAAACGGTCGCTATGAAAATCAGTATACATAGCTATTTGAACAATGAGAATATTTTGGCGTTATCCATTTTGCTATAACTCGCCACTTGACGGCGCTGTAGCAAATCATTACTTTAATTAACTACTAGATGGCCCTGCAGTGTATCACTTCTTGACTGTGCAAATGATCGTTATGAAAATTGGTATACATAGATAGTTGAACACGGTCGCTATGAAAATCAGTATACATAGCTATTTGAACAATGAGAATATTTTGGCGTTATCCATTTTGCTATAACTCGCCACTTGACGGCGCTGTAGCAAATCATTACTTTATTGAACCACTGGATGGCCCTGCAGTGTATCACTTCTTGACTGTGCAAATGATCGCTATGAAAATAGGTATACTTAGATATTTGAACACGGGGAAGAGTTTGGCGCTATCCATTTTCCTATAACTTGCCACTAGATGTCGCGTCAACACATGAACTTCAGGACCGTCCAGCCGATAGTCATGAAAATTCGTATACATCGATATCTGAATGCGAAAAATATTTTCGCCGTATCCGTTTTGCTAAAACTCGCCACTAGATTGCGCTACGCCGCATGGCCTTCTGCACCGTACAAACGATTGCCTTGCAATTCGGTATGCATGATTATTGGACACAATATAACGCGATATCCACTTTGCTATATCTGTTTATTACAATGAATAGTAATCACCACAAATCGTAATATCAAAAAGTCCATTCATTCCCGTGCGAAGAACGGGTACTTCAGCTAGTAAGAAAATAAAAATAAAACAGTTTCTACAATTAGGTCCGAACAGCAAATATTTTCTTGATTTTGCCGCATATTCTTGCATTTCCCTGACCTTTCTTCAAATTTCCCCGACTTTTTTCCCAAATCCCTGACTTTCCAGGTCTGTAGAAACCCTGCATATTAAGCTCATTTGTGGTAATTTTTTCCCTTTCTCCAAGGGTATGGGAGGAGGACTTGAGTCCCCCCCTCACTTTCCCAAGACCACTGTAGTGGAGGATAAAGATTTTTTTTTTGCAGGAGGGGGGGGGGAAGGGAAGGGCTAATCCTTAGGAAAAGTTTTACTGACCAGTCAAAACAGCAGACAATATAGCAGTATTACACTCATGTAATATACATTTTTGGGGGGAGGGGCCAATTTAAAAAAAAATCATTTTACCTAAACTAAGTGTACAAATGAAGTAAAGTGTTGGCCGTGAGTAATGTTTTTTGGGGAGTGGCTGAAGGCCCGTCGAATCTCGCCCAGTGGTGTAGCGAGGGGGTTGCAAGGGTGTCCTATCATGCCCAGGGTTCTGCTCACAGAGGGCCACCAAATCATCCCAAGATAAAGAAAATTTGACAAAAAATAGGAGGAAATTGTTATCAGAAGTGTTTCTGATTTCAGACAGGCCCTGATTATTGCAGGAGCACGAGGGGCCCATAAGTTTAAATCTTAGGGATGTAACAGATAGTGATTTTGCCGGATACCAGATATCCAAAGCTCCTTTTGTTTGCGGATACGGATATCCGGCACTAAACATGTATTTAGTTATCAAGTGTTTTCATTTTTTTATTATAATGACATCAGAACAATATATTGCAAACATGTTTTACACATCATTAAAGTATTTTTTAATAACTGACTTATAATTTACAAAACTAAATATCTTTACATATATTGTACATAAAAAATGTTATTTAAAATGTAAAAAGTTAAAATATTTTTTTTATGTGTGTACTACTGGCAGAAGTGAATAAATTTTAACCATGACACATTTATTAATGAATCTATAATTGCAGATTATTTTTACAAAGCATTGCATACTTTTTTTTTTTTTTTTTACGTATAAGGTATCTATTTTGATAAGATACCTATGATAGATGAGTTAACTTTTTCCAAAATAGGTTTAATGCCTTTTTTCTGTTTCATTAATATTTAATATTAATTTACAAAATCATTTTTTAGTTTTATTTTAAGTTCTCTTGTGGTGATTTCAGAAAAAAATGTATAATATATATTTTTTTCTTTTTCAATAAGTTGAACAAACCAAGGGCGGATTAAAGAGGGGGACGGAGGGGCGACCGTCCACCCCCCACGAGAAAAAAAGAAATTAATGTAAAAGATCCTATTTTACTTGATTAAAATGGATGTACATTTCAATCTACTAACTAACCCTCCCCCCCCACAAACTTGCATTAATCTGCCACTGGAACAAACTAATTTTTGATGTATGTAATTCTAAATTAAAAATTTCTGAAAAGCATGATCCTAGTCATAAATTCAATATGGAGGTTTTTTACATAATAAATTTATAAATGAAAGAACATCCACTTGTCAAAAGTATACAAAAGATCAGCGGTGGATTATTGGAAGTTTGTCGGGGGGGGCGGTTAGCTTGTCGGTGGGGGCGGTTAGTTAGAAGATTGACATAGACATCCATTTTATGGAAGTAAAATAGGATCTTTTACATTAATTTCTTTTTTCTCGGGGGGGGGGAGCGGTCGACCCCTCCGCCCCCCTTTAATCCGCCCTTGACAAAAGATACAAACCAAAACCCAAACTTAACTAAGCTAAGCCTCCTAAGAGGGGAATTTGAGCAGACATATCAAAAATTAGTTTGTTCAACCTATTAAAAGAAGAAGAAATATATTCGCACATTTTTTTCTGAAATCTCCACACTGTAACTAACAAGATATCAAAACTTTAGAAAGATTGAATAATTATTGGGAAAATTAAAAATACTTTTTCAAAGAGGTATGGCAGATTAGTGAAAATGATCAAAATTTGGCTGCCCATAAAAACAGGGCAAAAGAGAAACTGTAGGGTTTGTGACTACTACAGAATGAACATTCAAAGCAAATTTCATGAAAACCCAAGAACATTTTTGCTAGTAACCGAAAATTATAAAAATGCTATTTTTTTAATCTGAAGGAAACATTAATTTTATTTCAGACTAAGATAATGTATGTATATAAATTTCTTTCTGAACAAAATAGTTTTTGATAAAGATTTATCAAGTTAAGACATTTATTTCTAAAATCCTTATAATTTAATCAACAAGGGTACAAAATTTCAAAAAGATAAAATAATTAGTGAACAAATGAGATTTTTTTTTTGTCTGTTTAGAAGTGTTGCCTTAAAATATAGCTTAAAAAAAGATCCAAAATTTGAAGTCTTCAAAAGTTTGACAAGCCCCAAAACCCTAAGCATCAGGGGTAAAAATAATTCATAGGGTTTCTTACTACCAGTAAAGAAATAAATCATGCCGAATTTTATCAAAATCCGTGATCATAGCTTGGTTCTAGGGATGTGGAATGACCCTGCCAATAAGGCCTCTTTAGAAAAATTTAGGGGGGGGGGGGAGTCTGACCACCAAAACTACCACCTCGCTACGCCACTGTCCATGTTAATGATAATAAGGATTAAGGATAAATATAACACAAATTTTGTTGCTTATCTTACCGCGAGTTTAAGACGGGCATTCGAAACGTCATCGGCCATTTGTGTTCACTAAAGTAGCCCTAACACACGAGATTCGGATCACACTGAATTTAATTCGACCCACACATTCACAGCAAAAGCTATACACATAAACTGAAAATTGAAATGCTTAATGTCCACAATTACAGAACTGCTACAGAACGATTTGAAAGAACTCGGAGCGAGAATCAAGAGGTACGCTTTTGTCTTCACAGCTGTGAAAGTGAAAGTCCAAGACAAGCACGAGCACGTGATTCCACCAACATGCACGCAAGAGATAAGTAGCAAATAAACAGAACAGAGCAGGCGCTTCCGCGAGCTGACAACACTACTGGATCCGATCCGGATCACAGTTTCCTAAAATAGGACTGTTATAAAGGGATAAAAAAAAGATCTAGAGATGAGAGTTCGGGCTCATATTTTAAAATTCAATCCCGAGCAGTGGCGCACCCAGGATTATAGTTTAGGAAATACGGCTGCATTACTGCCGACAAATACTGCTGACCCGGTTATAACGATCTCGATTATACTTACAATTCTCTTATAACGTCAAAATATTCTGTAGTCCGTAGAACACAAGCTCACTATCAACGTAACTGGTTATAGAGTCATAAATAATTATCTTGTCGTTTCATTGATGTAGTAACTGAGTTCAACGGTGTTTAATTACTAATTGTAAGTATTTATTTTTAAAAAAAACTAGTTTTTAAAACATATTTTAGAAAAAAAATTGCAATATTTTAGAAGTATATTCAAGACAATTTTTAAAAATAAAATATTTTAATTCATTAAGTGAGAATTCCAATTTTAAAAGCTCCTTACTTCTAAACCTCCACCTAGGGGGAGCTTTTGCCCCCATAGCCCCCTTCGTGGGTGCACCCATGGGCGCCGGCAGCATAGAGGAAGGGGGACAATGCCCCCTGGATTTTTGTATGCAGTGTTTTCCCTTGCTTTTTTGCTCTTGCCAACATGGTAACCATACGTTGAAGTAGTCTTCCCTCCCCCTTTGAGTAGTCTTTGCCACCCCCCTGGGAAATATTCTGCCGGCGCCCATGGGTACACCTATGAGCCCAAGTGATATTATGTAAGTCGGAGCCCGAGTCCGAAATTCCAGCTAACAGATAAATGAAAGTCAATTACTTCATTGATAGAATAATATAAATTTTAGCGTTTGTGCAAATTAAAGAAAAATATAATAACAAACTCTTGATACACTTTCTATTTTTTTTTAATTCAAGTTTATCAAATAAAAATTATTAGTTTATTTCGCCCATGAATCACTTTTAATATCTGTTTAGAAGGAGTATGTTCAATAGAAAAGAAATTCCTCACGAGCCTGAGTCCGAACACAATCGCGAATTACAGAGTCCGAGCCCGTCTCATCTCTAAAAATAGCATAGGAAAAAAACACACTGAAGAATTCCACTGCAAAATTCGTATTTACAGATATGATTTTATATTGAGGCATCCGACTACGGTCAGATGCATTTTTTTTAACATAACCAATCGATAACTTTTTTTTTTTTTTTTTTCGCGAGTGCTTCCAAAAATTTATATTTATGTGATAGTAGTATTTTAAATGATATTTACTAGCCTTTTTTATGACAGTTTTAGAGAATAAGACTTTTTTTCGAAAAACGTACTGTATGAATGCAGCAATTTTCAAAACAATTAGTATATGCGGCTTTATATATATATATATTGCCTCCCAAAAACATTGAACTATGATTTAATTCCTAAAATATTGATAAAAAATAATCAACGAAGTTACGAGCAAAAAGATAAAGAATTTTAAAGTATCGATTAAAACTTTCATGGAGATCAAATCTAAACAAATATAAATTTTATACGACCCCTATTCGAATTATTTTTATACAAAAATAATTCAAATTAGTAATATGTGCCCCCATCCATTAGAGAGGTGATGTAAGAAGTTTCAGCTTTTCTTCATGAAAAGGCTTGAGAGATATGTTTAAACGAAATTGGTGAGGGGTTATGCAATGCTAATGATAGAAGAAGTATTTTGTATCTATGCAATCAAATGTCTCCTTTCGTAAGTTATGTACGACCCATGAAACGCGATCGTTTGACGTGGTTATTCTCCCTCGAGAGCGACTGAGAGATAGTTTAAGTCACTACACATTTATTTTCCTACTCTCGACACTTTTTAGGATAAAATGCTCAGATTTTGTACACCCTCACATTAACTTATGGGGCACATTTTATTAACTGAGTTTTTTTTTTCTCCGTACTCAGGCTGTACAAAAATTTAATTTTTGATTTAGATTTAATCTGACAATTTTAATCGACACCATAAAATTCTCTGCCATTTTTAATGTAACTTTTTGCTTTATTGTGTATGTCGATGACCAATATTTACGTAATAAACGCCTAGGTCAGTGTATGGTCAGTCTTGTATATTCTAATGAAATAGTTGCTAATGACAGCAGGTTAGGATATATTTTGGCAGCTCTGGGATTTAGGGTCAATCGAATACAATACATGAACATTTTGAACAAAAAAGCTTATTCTATTTCCCGAAGGAAAAAATGCTGCCATAGAAAGTCAAATAAATTCACGCCAAACCTGCAGCACGTCAATGGCAGGGGCCGATTCGCCGAGTTGGGGACCTGGGCAGAAGCTTCATTCCCCCCCCCCCCCTCTTTCGAAAACTTTTTTTTTCAAATTTTACAAATTTTTAAACTTAAACAACAGTTTGGGGGGCCCCTTTTGATAGGAGCCCGGGCGCTCGCCAAGAATGCCCTCCCTGAAATCACGCCCTGGTCACAGGTCTTAGTCCCGACCCGTGACCGAGTGCACAAGCACTCTGAACTGAGAGACCGGCAGTGCTTGGTTCAAACGCAGATCGAACCCGTCGACCTAACCGTCCCGAGTTTTACGTGGATTTCTCGGCCTAGATCCCTTGCGTAGATTAAGTCAAATCAGTCACAGGTCAGTCACAGAAGTATGCCAAATTTTTTTCTGTGACTTGCCTTTCAACAATATTTGAGAAATTATATTTTCCGTAGGATTTATTCCAACGAAAATGTTCTCCGCAAAAAATAAATAGTAATACTTGTTTTTATTTCAAATACAGTAAACAGCCACAAAGAGCGCTCTGCTTCAATCACATTAAAAAAGAATCGGTCTAAGAATTTTAAAATCCGGTTCTTTGTTTTAAGACATTGATAAGTAAATTGAAACGAGTTTTTCCCCCAAAATAGCCTTTTCAGATGCAGTCCAATACCTCAACATTATTTTGCATAAAAAAAAAAAGAAAAAAAAAGACAATGCCTGTTTTTAAGTACACATGTAATGAAAAACAGAATATCCGTTTTGTAAATAATCCGTGGCCTTATTAAAAGGCGGAACTGTTAGAAAAGTAGTTTCACAATGAATAAACAAATAAATTAAAAGAAAAAGAAAAAATAACACTGCAATGAAATATCGAATATCCGTTTCGTAAATAACCCGTGACCTTTATTAAAAGATGGAACTGTTAAAGAAAAATTGTTCCAACAACAACAAAAATAAATAAATAAATAAATAAAAATGAATGACAGAAATTAAAAAAGACAATATAACTCGTATATGCGATGTAGAATTTCCGTTTTGTCCGTGACATTATTAAATGCAGGAGCTTATTAAAAAAGTTGTTTTAACAAAAATAAATGAGTAAATAAAAATAATAATAATCATAACAATAAGTAAATAAATATATCTTAAGATAAGCGTACGCATGACTTCCTGATATATGTATTAAATAATACAGATTTCCTTACTTCATCTAAATTTATTTTATTGGAACATGAATCTATGAGAGTTCTATTTCTCTCAGTAAAAGATTTTCAGATGGACTATTTTCCACGATCTCTATTCTTTTATAGACTTCCGTGACGTATATTAATTTTGCTTGTTAGCAATCAATAAACAAATTCCTAATGCAGCCTAATACAATGACTTCCAATCAGGGCCGTACCCAGAAAAAAATTTCGGAGGGGAGGACCAAAAGGTGAAAAACGCTCAATTTTTCACAAAGGCTTCATTATTATTGTTTTGTTAATAAAATTTTAAATTTCGAGGGGGGGAGGGAGACCGAACCCCCTGCTCCCCCCCCCCGGGTACGGCCTTGCTTCCCATTAACTTTAATACATCGAGACTTTTGCGTGACTCAATAAATTTTTACCAGTCTATTGGGTCATCGACGGATTAATGTAATTTTATGAGTGGGGATAGTCGACAGATTCACGTACACATCCATTTTGTAAGTGTAAAACAGGATCTTTTGCATTAATTTCTTTTTTCTCGGGAAGTGCGGTCCCCCCACCCCCACCCCCTTTCATTCGTCCTTGCATTGGGGATCGGAGCCGAAGTACTAGATGTCAGTTACAACAGCACCAAAAAAAGAATTTCAGAATTCTAACGCTATTCACTTTCAGGGACGGGAAGTAACCAAGGACCGATTTGCAGAGTCTGCGGGGCCCAGGGCAGGGCTGAAGTCTCATTGGGGGGCCTACCTCTTACGAAAACTTATGTATACCCTACAAAGCACTTTCCATATCACACCATAGAAAGAAGGGTGTAACACCATAAAATGATTATTTAATGAAGACGCAAAGTGAGATGGAGTAGTTGGGTAATAATTATTATTATTAATGTATGTAGGATAATAATATTTCAATTATATCATTATTTCAAATTGTTCATTTCATTTCGCATTTTTCAAGTAACATGCTGTGGTGTAGTTCTAAAAAAAGTGGGGGGACGACTCATCTTTAGAAGAAATTCAACCAAAATGTACGCATTCTTTTCTGAAACAGTATATATATGTGGTAATCAAGAGGCGCAACCCTCCAGCAGATGGCATCACAACCTCACGTCTACAGAAACCGCAGGTTATCAGAGCCTAGGAGCTCAAGGTAGCAGATGCGAACGAGACCACGCTCGCGTAGGAGCGATGTCGGACGTAGCTCTCTGATCGCGCGTAGGCGATTCGACTCCAGAACGACCACGAGAAGGTGGCCAGTGGCTCCTGTGTGATAAGGAAACCTAACCCTGTGACCGACTCCGCTTATTCATGTTCTGCAAAATCTCTCCTTTCTTTTGTAAATATTTCTTCTGTTATATTTAGCCGAGCAATAAACGTGATTGAGAACCGTAGGAGTGCTTCCAGTCTTATTTCGACGTCGCCTCCTACAACCATGGGGGCTCAGGTACTGTAATTTTTTCGTTCTCACAATAGTACTACTTTTTGCTGTTCATATTTCACTACAATATGAGTTTCTTAAATAATTTAAATAAAAGCGATTTAAAGGACCTCGCTGAAAAAATAGCAGCGAAAGTTCCAGATAATGCTAAAAAAGCTGATATAAGAAAAATTATTGAGAATTCAGATATTTTTAAAACCAATCCTGAACATGTTCGAGGCGTCTTAAAATCGATCACGGAGGATCGAACGCCTAAATCCACTAACGAGGAATGTTTATTAGAAATAGAGCGCCTTAAATTAGCGCAAATCGAGAAACAGATAGAACTAGAAAAATTAAGAAGTCAATCAATGTCTGGCGAAAAACGAAATGCGCAAAGTGACATAGAAAATTTGATTAAAAGCATAAAAACGCTCACAATCTCTGTCCCTGAAAGGCCAGAGGCATTTCATTTGTTTTTCGCTTCCTTGGAAAAAGCGTTTGCAACGAAAGATGTCCCACCAGATTTAAAAGCAGAAATACTCATTAATTTGTTAGGGGTCAAAGCTAATAATCTTTTAACGTATGCAAATCAAGAAGAATTGTCGGATTACGAAAAACTTAAAGCTTTATTTTTAGCTGAATTTCAGCCGACAGCTCGAGAAATTCTGCACAATTTTAAACATGCTCATCGCTTAGCAGACGAACCCCATGTTCAGTTTGCATCAAGATTAACGGCAACATTCGAACATTATTGTCAGGTTCGAGAAATTGAGAAGGACTATAAAAAGTTATGTGATTTAATTGTTGCAGATAAATTATATGAAACGCTAGATTTCAAAACAAAAGAATACATAAGTGTTCGCGAAGGAAAAACATGGTTCAATCCGACGCAATTAGGACGAGAATGCGATTTATTTTTCTCATCCCGCGGGAAATCATTATCGGAAATAAATAATCCCAAATTTCATTCCCACGAAACGAAAGTATTTCATAAGACGCAGCAAGCTGAAGCTTTAAAGAGTGAATCATCCTGGCGAAACAAAAATCTAAGCAAAAGCGAAAAGCAATCTGTATCTCTGTCGCCGAAATCTTGCCACGTGTGTGGGGCGACTGGAAGGGGCTTCCATTACGCTCGTAACTGCCCAAGAGGTTTTAATAAACAAACCGAATCAGATAAGGAGACGGGACTGAAAAACAAAACAAGCGTTAATACTGTCAGTTTTATTCACGAGTTGCAATATGCTGATGTATTCATTGACAGTCAAAATATAAAGGCACTTATTGACTCAGGCGCACAAATTCCGGTTATAAATTCATCGTTAATTGAAATAAAATCACCATTGGAGGGTAAAATAATACTTAGTTCATGTTTTGAAGAGAAAAAAGAGGCAAATATTGCTAGAGTAGATTTATCTTTAAAGCGAAATTCGCCTAAGTTAGAAATCATTGTCGCTGTGGTAGAACAACTATCTGCTCCTTTAATTTTAACACCGAATATTTATTCTCAACTTTTAAAAGTCAGTCAGGAAGAAAAAATTGTAACGCAAATTCCTAAAAATGGAAATGATTTTCAAAGCGAATCACCTGTGGAAGAATGTTTTTTATTAAATGTTGCAAATGTAGTTAATGAATATGATCTTGATTTATTGCATGTTAATGATGTAAATATTAGAAAGGATTTATCACTATTGGTTAATAATTATAAACCGAACAAAATTAAAGACACCAATTTAAAATTGAATGTTGTGTTAAAAGATGACATTCCAGTATCGCTACGATCTCGGAGATTATCATTTGCAGAACAAAACATTGTTGATAAACAGATAGATGAGTGGTTACAAAATGGAATAATTAAACCATCCTGTTCTGAATATTCATCCCCAATTCTGTTATGTAAAAAGCGCGATGGTACTCACAGATTATGTGTCGATTTTCGACAGCTAAATAAAAAAGTTGTGAAAGATTCCTTTCCTATGGCTCAAGTTGAGGAAGTCCTAGATCATTTAGGGGAAGCGAAAGTGTTTTCAACTTTGGATTTGAAAAATGGTTTTTTCCACGTGCCAGTTGAGGAAAAATGCACAAAATATTTAGCATTCATTTGTCATGCAGGGTTATATGAATTTCAGAAAACTCCGTTTGGTCTGAGCACAAGTCCTAGTGTATTTTTAAGATTTATTCATCAAGTATTCAGGGAATTAATAAGGGACAATACAATCGTAGTTTACATGGATGATTTCATCATACCTTCCCGTGATGAAACAGAAGGTTTAGAAAAACTTAAACGAGTCTTAAAGTTAGCTTCAGAATACGGATTAGAAATCAACTTTAAAAAGTGTCAATTCCTAAAACGAAAAATTGAGTTCCTCGGTTACATAATTGAAGAAGGTACGATTCGACCATCTCCAAATAAGACGACTGCAGTTCAAAACTTCCCTCAACCTAAGAATGTCAAGCAACTGCAACGCTTTCTCGGTCTCACAGGATATTTCAGAAAATTTGTACCTGGTTATTCCAAAATAGCAAAACCACTTAGCGATATGCTTCGTAATGGTGTAGAATTTACTTTTGGGCCAATGCAAAAACAGGCTTTTGATCATCTTAAAGAACTTTTGAGCCAAAGCCCCGTTCTTCACATCTTCCAGCAAGGAAAACCTTTAGAATTACACACGGACGCTAGCAGTCATGGGTTTGGTGCAGTGTTGCTTCAACGCGCAGATGATGGGCAACTCCACCCAATCCATTATATGAGTAAAAAAACATCACCACAACAAGAAAAATTGTCAAGCTATGAGCTCGAAGTGCTTGCGATCGTCGAAGCTCTTAAAAAATTTCGAAGTTACCTCTTAGGGACGAAAATTAAAATAGTCACCGACTGTAACGCTTTCCAGAAAACAATGCAGAAGAAAGACTTATCGCCGAAGATAGCCAGATGGGCTCTACTACTTGAAGAGTTCGAATATGAAGTCATCCACAGACCAAATCAACAAATGAGACACGTCGATGCATTGAGTAGAGCTGCTGTGTGCATGGTCACCCGCTCGCAAAGTGAAATCACCACTAAGATCGCAACAGCGCAAGATGCCGATGAGCGTATTCAGTTATTGAAAACTCTAGTCGAGAAAGGACTCAGAGACAACTACCTGCTAAAAAATAATGTGTTATATCTGCAAGATAACGGTAGAGAACTTATCGTTGTGCCGGAAGCAATGGAGTTAGAGATTATTCGAGGCATCCATAACAAAGGACACTTTGCTGTAGAGAAAACTGAAGATCTTTTGAAAAGAGATTTCCATATCTCGAATGCTAAAAAGAAAATAGAGCAAGTTATAACGAACTGTGTGGAGTGCATCCTCTGTAATAAAAAACGAGGCAAAGCAGAAGGTCTATTGAATCCCATCCCAAAGGATAATATTCCACTAAGCACGTACCACATTGATTTTATAGGTCCTCTACCATCCACAAACAAGAACTACCAACATATTTTTACAGTGGTAGATGGTTTCACAAAATTCAACTGGTTCTATCCCGTCAAGACCACATCTACGGCAGAAGCTCTAACGAAACTCAAGTCCCAGCAATCTGTTTTCGGAAATCCCTCGAGAATTATTTCCGACAAGGGACCTGCCTTCACGTCAAAGGACTTTGCAGATTACTGTCAAGATGAAAGAATTCAGCACATATCGATCACAACTGGAGTGCCAAGAGGCAATGGCCAGATTGAACGAATGCATGAAATTCTCATCCCAGTTCTTTCGAAATTGTCGATTGAAGATCCTACAAAATGGTACAAGTTCGTCCCAGATGTCCAACGAATCATCAACAGCACTGTTAGTCGATCCACCAAGTTCACTCCATTCGAATTGATGATAGGTGTGAAAATGAAACAAAAAGAAGACCAACGTATCAAGGAAATCCTTGAAGAAGAATTCCTGAAATCCACAATCCAGGAGAAAGAAAATATACGTGAAGAAGCTAAGAAAAATATATTAAAAATCCAAGAAGAAAACCGACGGCAATACAATCGACGCCGCAAAACCGCTCCTGTCTATAAAGTCAACGACTTGGTAGCAATCCAAAGAACCCAATTTGGAGGAGGTCTGAAACTACGACCCAAGTTCTTAGGACCGTACAAAGTCATAAAAATAAAACCACATGACCGCTACGATGTAGCAAAAGTAGGATCTCACGAAGGACCAGAAGCAACTTCCACTTCAGCTGACCACATGAAACCCTGGTCTACTGGAACTGCAATTTGAGATCATCCTACTACAAACTTTTTTTCCTTTTCTCAACATCTCTTTTTGTTTTTTTTAATCATTATTTTCTTTCTTTTTCGTTTTTTTTTCTTTTCATTTTAAGTTTCAGGTTCGGAGGTCCTCACACGTCGATGGCCGAGCGTTGTGGTAATCAAGAGGCGCAACCCTCCAGCAGATGGCATCACAACCTCACGTCTACAGAAACCGCAGGTTATCAGAGCCTAGGAGCTCAAGGTAGCAGATGCGAACGAGACCACGCTCGCGTAGGAGCGATGTCGGACGTAGCTCTCTGATCGCGCGTAGGCGATTCGACTCCAGAACGACCACGAGAAGGTGGCCAGTGGCTCCTGTGTGATAAGGAAACCTAACCCTGTGACCGACTCCGCTTATTCATGTTCTGCAATATCTCTCCTTTCTTTTGTAAATATTTCTTCTGTTATATTTAGCCGAGCAATAAACGTGATTGAGAACCGTAGGAGTGCTTCCAGTCTTATTTCGACGTCGCCTCCTACATATATATATATATAATAAGTAAAACACAAAACATACTGCAAATAAGACATACCTCGCATTAAAAATATAACAGCTGAAAGCAAGATATATATGATGATATGCATGATTATATATATATATAATAGTAAATAAATAAATAAATAAATAAATAAATATATATATATGTAATGTATAAAAAGGTAATTTGGGTTTTACTAGTTTGGGTATTGTTCAAGCGGTACTTTCACTGTAAGTTTTGCTTTCCTGTCAAACTTGCCACGCGCGCTCTGGAGCTATGTTTTAATTATTTTGTTATTTGCCAGACATCAGGCCGTCGATTCTGAGTTCTTTAGATGTACACGTGTCCCCACGCCCTTTTAGCCCCAGATGGGGGTCATGTTTGTAAATGTGTGTGGTTCGATCAGAGATAAGAGAGAGGAGGAGTTGTGTCTTCGCAGACCACGTGGTGTGGTAAGCGTAAATACTCCCGCACATCGAAAATCGGGGAACTTCTGCCATTGGAACTGCTTCATGAGTCCACGCTGATTCTTGTACCCGTCTCCCCTCCCCTCTTCTCATTCTAAATTGTAACTTAATTGTAATGTTCAATAAACCATATTACCTGCCTTAACTCTGAAGCTTACTTGAAATATCTGACGTCTCATATATATTTATATATTTAGGGGGTGGGAGCATTGAAGCTTTGAAATCGAATTTTAAACTTGCTGTACTACATTGCTTGTGCTCAAGTTTTTAGAAATAGTCTGAAAATCGATCTGACTTTTCTCTAAAATTATCTGTTGTGATTTTAAAGCATGCAATTTCTAGGCAGGATTTTAAAAGTTATAATTTAAAACAAATTTATTCACATTTACATTCTTGATTACTATTTCATTTAATCATTCTTTTTCTTTTATTTAAAGGTTAAAGCTGAAATTTACTTCTATTACTCATTAAGTTACAGTTTTTTTAAAAACACATCAAAATCAGCGTCCCCCCTGAAAAAAAAGTGGGGGAACGGCGTCCCCCCGTGCCTACACTACTGGTAACATGCTACACAATAGTGCTGTATTTATTTTCCTGGCGTTTATATCAGTTTTTATTTATGGTGGGATTGATCTTCACTTCACTCAGGAATGTATTTGTATTTAGTTTTATCAGTTCCGGCTGAAAATCATCTCTATGGTTTCCTTGCTCTCAGCATACCTCACTCCATAGGCCACGCCTGAATGATAAGTTTGCGCTCAATAACTGTCTGAGACTATACCGTTTAGCTAAAAAAAGGCGTTTCTATAATACTAGGATTATGAAACAGTAACTATTAATATTATTAACGTAAATAAAAAACTTTGTAAAAAACACACAGGTGTTTTTTCCGCTATTAATATTATTATTTTTCTTAATATTAGTTTCTCTGTCTTACTTTAAATTAAAATCAAAATTTACAAATTGTTAAACTTAAAGGAGATTTTGGGGACCCTTTTTGTTGGGGGCCTGGGCGCTGTCCCCGAATGCTCTGCCGATTTTTACTTATGTATATTTGACCAACCTTCTTGCCCACTATGTGACCTAAGAGACAGGAGCCCGATCAAGCCAAAAGTGGGCCCAGGATCAAATATGTATTCGGGTCCTACCCCTTCCTTTTAATACTATCACAATTTTTTGTACAAATTTTGATGCATTACAGTATATTACATAAACATATAAATCAGGACTAATACACATTCATTTTTTGCTTTCTTTTAATCTAAGAAAAATGTCTTTACCAATTTTTTAAAATTAATTTCTTCACCAAAAAATGTAAAATGCCATAATTGTATAAATAAAGTTAGAATTTCTCAGTTCATAAATAATCTCTTCTAAAAATAGTTGCATTTTATATAATCCTCATTTTCTATAAACACGTAATATACTTTTCAGATATCCTTCACATTAGAAAATACAATAAAAAAAATGAAAGGTTTACCGTTTAAATCAATTTAATAATTACAAAATTTTTCCAGACGTACAAAATACCAAAATACAAATACCTGACTATTTTTAGAACATAATTATTAAAGTAATGTGAAACTTCGCAAAATATCTTTTTAAAAATTTAAATTAACAATTTAGATAGTTAAAGTAATTTAAAAAAAGTTTTGCATTAATCTTCCTACCAAATTTATCTATAAATGTATTTATTGTAAGTGGTGAAAAGTTCAAGAGGGGGAAAAAATCATGTTTTTGAGGACAAAGGCAGTGAAAAAGGCTTTATTAATAGTTAAAATATGTTTTCTTCTTTAAAAAAATATTTTTTCTTACAAAAATCCTAACTAATATTATAAATGCAAAAGTGAGTTTGTTTGTTTGTTTGTTTATGACGCTTTCACACCTAAACCGCTGAATCGATTAGGATGCATTTTGGTTTAGATATAGATGGGACCCTGGAGATGGTTATAGGCTACTTAGAATTTTAGATTTCTAATTACATTTTTAATTATTAATTAAAAACCGTTTTTACGTTGCCATGCTTGGCCAGTTTCGCCCGTATCAAATGATTCATGTTTTGAGCTAACAAGAATGCTATTAATTCAATAAAGGAGCGCGTGCATCAGAAAAACATTAAATACCATAGAAATTAAGCCAGTTTTATGCCAAATCTATCTATCTGTAATAATAAAAATGAATGTTCTCCAGACAAATCTACAGAAAGCAGAGCTTTGTAAATTTGAGCATGACTGAGCCCATAACTTCGGTAAAGTGCACCTGAGGCTCAGAATTTTGAAATTTTAACTACTTTTCTAACTATTAATTAAAAGACGTTTTATCGCCCGCACAAAATGATTTATGCTTTTGAAATATAAATTATATTGATTTTACGCCAAATTATATTGGAAATTATATTGATTTTACGCCAAATTAAAAAGCATAAATAAAGAAAAGGGTATTTACGTATTATCCCGGCGGTCCGACAAGACAAGCGATTTTTTGCCGAAATAAATGCCGGGCACATGGTATTATTAATGGTTTTGAATACGATTGGCAGCAGTTTGGCAACTCATTCGACGAAAAAACAGTTTGGCGGGAATGACCGCCGGAATAAAACGTAAGTACCAAGAAAAGTCCAGATGTGTTTCTTAAAGTTCATAAATTTCCAAATCCTACCAATAATATAAATGTGTACGTTTGTGTGTTTGGATGTTTTTGACTGAATCACAGAAAAATGGTTGAACGGATTTAGAAAAATTTGTAATGAAAATAGCTTATGCCCTGGATTAACATACAGGCAGCCTTTCAAGCATACAGCATAAATAATTCTTTTACAAAGACACTCAAAATAATTCTAATGCATTACGCTCTATGGAAATTTTGTAGCTACTAAACCGATTCTAAAACTTTTTTCACTGATTGAAAGTTACATTATTCCTGAGTATCATTGTTTGTTTGTTTTTGGAGTAAGACCGATTGACTGCACTAGGGTCCTAGGCCTACATGGGAAATTCCTCTGTGGGGGATTTTCTAAAGGATCCTAGCCCGTATTTACGCGAGGTTTTTTAGAAATCCACGGAAAACTGGAAGCGGCTAGGTCGACAGGCGGGACCGGGGTTTGAACCTGGCACCTCCCGCCTTGCAGTTTTGAGAGCAGAACTTCTTAGACACTGGTGGCATCCTAAGTGTTATAGGCTACCTTTAATGCATATAACACAGATAGTTCTTTTACAGGGATGCTAATAAGAATTACATTACGCTCTATGTACATCTCTGTAAGTACTGAACCGACACCTAAACTTTTTTTACTGATAGTAAGCTACACTATTCTTGAGTATTATAGGCAAAAATTCATGCATGTAGCGCAAATAGTTCCTTTACAAGAACACTGAAAATAATTCTAATACATTACGCTCTCTGGGTATCTGTAACTATAGAACCGATTCTAAAACTTTTTCGCTAATAGAAAGCTGCCCTATTTCTGATTAACATAGGCTAAAATTCATGTATATAGCATACATTTTCTTTTACAAGAACACTCAAAACAGTTCGCAAATACTGTCGTAACTGTCTCTATTCGCCAAATGCCTGAAAAAAATCTAAATTTAGTAATTCTGCATACTCTCTTATTTTAAATGAAGTATACTACCATACATTATACTTCATTTGAAACAAGTAAAAAGCAAATAATATTTAAATGCAGTTTCTTTTGTCGCAACAATTTTGTTATTCACACATGCTACATTTCTCTCGGGACCTAATTCTAAAGCCGACGCGGACGAAGTCGCGGGTAGCAGCTAGTTAAAATATAAAAATAAAAATAAACAAACACATATAACATAAAAATATGGAAACAAGTTTGACTTATTGTCAAATTTGTTGAACTTTGTGCACAGTGGGCTTAACGGAGAAAATCGATAAATATATGAATTTTTCAATTTTTTGTTTAAAATGCTGTTTAACGTGTCAAGTTTAACTGAGCAAAATTTTGAAACGATTCGAACAATACAAATATAATAAAAAGGATTTTGAAATCTTTAACTTTGGGTGTGTTTTTGCAGTTTAGTATTCTTCAAACTGCGTTTTCTCAGTTTTCATTTTTTCACAAAGTCATAGTATTTGAACTGCTAAAACTTCAATAGATATTCACTCAGAAACTTGGAAATTTTGTTGCATGTTCAATATGATTTGCTTAATAGAATTAGGGATGGATTTTGCTGTGTAGATGTATTTTGCTATGCTTTTTAGACAAAAAAACTAAACTGTGTCAATTTTCATGAAGTAATATTTTAAGAAATATTTGTAAATTTTTAAATTAAAACATTAAAACAAAAAAGCAAAACAGCCCTAACAGTCATCGGACCCTGGGCTGTGGCCCAGTTGGCCCATACGTTAATCAGGCCTTGCTAAAAGAGAATATGAATAGAGCCCATCAGAGTCGCTATAGTGCACTTCGTGGATGCTGCACAGAGGCCTCTCGATATGGGAGAGCGAGAGAATGTCTAAGGCAATGACTTCGGTCATTCTGCTCTTTATTATTACTATTATTATTATTCACTGTTCTTGTTTCTTGTTATACTTTCTGTAATAACTCTTTCCTTGACATTGGTGAAAAAAAAAACTCGAATGTAAAATATATATATAGTTAACCCTTTGAGGCGCAACCCTTTCCCAATGCTGAAAAAAGGGCAGTCGTTCGCACAGCCCACTGTCGTCAAAAAAGGGTCTCTAGATCTGTGGCACGCGATGAACGTTTCGATCGTCCGCCATCTTGCGGGTAGTTAAATCGAGCGATGGAAACGGCTGCCCTTTTTTCAGCATTGGGCCATCTATCCAGCTGTTCTCGCATTCTTCCATTTTTCAGCAGATGTCAGTACTGTTAAAAATAATCGTGACCATTTTTTTTACGGGGAAGGACGTGCTAAAAAGTAAAGGATTCTCGTGGAGCTACGTCACCCGCAACTATTTTTATAGAAATCAAATCTATTCTTCGTGACTGGCAACAGTCAAAACGTCAGAGTTTGGTGTTCCCAAAGCGGGAACGCTGCGCGTTAAGGGGCTAAATATATATTCTAATAGTGGTGTAGTAGAGGTGGAACGCGGGAGGACGGCGTCCCCTTGCTTTTTCATTTGAGTTTTCAAGGTGAACGCTCAAACTCATTTTTAATGTAGTAAAATATTCAGTTCGTAATTCTACGTTAGAAAGACAACCAAGAGATTTTTTGGACCACAGATTTTTTTTTTTTTTTTTTTTTTTCCAAAGGGCGTTCACTTTTCGCTAAACATTGTCCACTACAACTGCATCAAAACACTGTGTCCATTTTACTATTGGGGCACCCAATGGGCTACCAGCGTTACCCCCTAGGGACGGGATGAGTGAACATCCATGTCCGAGCCGGTATTCGAACCCGGACCCAAGGCATGGCGGCGGACCACTAAAATAGATTTTAGAGATTTAAACCTCACTTACATTTTAGATAGGCTTGCCAGACGTGCCGGTTTGACCGGGACAGTCCCGATTTGCAGACAAAATCCCGGTGTCCCGGCCGGTTTATTTCACGTCCCGTTAAAAATTAAATTTGTTTATACATGACAAAAAAATAATCAACTGTGAAGGATTATTTGGGATAATTAGTACTTTGTCATTTATTTGACTGTACTGTATAAATAGTGAAGAAGAGTGATGGTCTGCTCACAAGAATTATTGTTCCAATTTTTATTCCTTATTCAAAGTGTTTCTTCTTACTTAATTAATTTATAAATATTAACATATAAGAAATAAAATGTTTACATATATAGGCTTGTGTCATTTATTAATACCCCTGGTTTATGTTCCGAATCAGTAACCATTTATTCATAGCAATGAGAATAAAGTACCCTCTAAAACGCTCCAGAAACCTCCAAGGGTGTGTAGTGTCGGCGTCATCGCCTTCCCCGGGGGTCCGGTAATGTACCCTCGTGGAAAAAATGTAAATGTGGTGTTATGGCCAATTATCTGCTAGAGGGATCTAGGCCGAGAGGGGATTGACCTACATGGGGGTCTTTCTAAGGTATCCTAACCCGTACTTACGCGAAATTTCGGAGAAAAACACGGAAAACGCCGAACGGTTAGGTCGGCGAACGCGGCCTGGTTTTGAACCTGGCACCTTCCTGGCACGCGTTGAGAGCATAAACGCGTTTAGTCATGGGTCGGGCAAATGTATCCCTGATCTTGAATACCCGGGAGGCTGGGGGAATCCCGGTGTCCCGGTTGAACATTTCAGAAATCTGGAAAGCCTAATTTTAGAGGCATTTGCAATACCTACCTTAGTTAAAGCTGCATAATGTATAGCAAGGAGCCCAGTACAAATAATTAAAAAAAAAGTTATTTTGATATTAGTATTCTTGAGATTGTAGTAGATACTTTCTTTTTAAGGCACTGTTGATCAAAATTACGTTGCTTTACAATAAAAAATTAAGTAGTTACTCCAAAGTACTGATAATAAATTAATAAATAATAAAAATTAATAATTTGGCTGGATTGACACCACTGTTTCTAATATCTGTAATACTGACCAGTATATAAAATTTCGTTACCTCATAAAATATCTAAACTTGTAACAATCGTAAAATGACGTCAAAGCATCGTCATCCTTTTTAGTTACAATCCACCCAACTAACTAAAATGGCGCGAGCTCGCGATTTTCATTTATCCAGTAATTCGCCTAATTTTGGTATTCTAAAGTTTTTAGTGAAAGATGTTTGCAAGAAAATATTGTAAGATGATTTTGTATTGGTTGTAACGAATAAAATGATGTTTACAGCTAGCTAAAAACTTAACTTTACGAAATTTCTAAAAGTAAGCTCTCTGATGAGGAAGTCAAATTTTCACAGCTTTGGCCTTCTACATCTAGGTAGTGCTGAATGTGCTGAGTTGCCAAATAACGAAGAGAAATATATGACCGGAATTCGTAAGCTATTTGAAAAGCTCTGGCCCAAATGACTGGTGGTTAAATAAATTATTCGCCATTATTGTAGGTGGAATTAAGCCCAATATGCGCTTATTTTGCAACGGGTATTCGTGAACCAGTTATACATATTACGCATATTATTATTATTATGTTCTTTTTTTTTTTCAATTCTTTCATTAACTATGGACGCATGCAATGACATACTTTAGACGGACTTTTATCAAAAACATATTTCTGTAATCTCGACTTATCACGTTTCGGCATATTTCTGCTGCGTCCCGTTTTCTTCATCGCAGTTTTTATACTACTTTCATTGAAGGAACATGCAATTCAATTTTACCTTTTTCGTATGTAAATTGAAGCATTTATCTGGTTACTATTTCGAATTATCTAGTTTCCTGGAGCTAAAATAAATTATGCGTACTTTTTTAACTATTTACTTCCGATTCTTTTTAACGTATTACCTGGGATTTTTAAAAAATAAGTCTCTTGATTGTATTCTATTTGTTATAGATTTGCTAAATTCCTTCTCTTTTTCGATTTTATTAATTTATCCGTGCTCCAACTAAGTAAAATTTTATCGCAAATTTTATGCAGGGTGTCCCCCAAAACAATGACCCAGGCTTTTATTCCTTAAATAACAATCATAGTCGTTTAGAAAAAAATTACGAAGTTACATAAAAAAGGGTACATAATTTTATAGTATCGGTTCAAGTTTTCAGGAGAAATACTCCTTACTCAGTACACGCTGATTTAAGATTAAGTTAAATAGATTTTTATAACCAATGCTTTTGACAGGATTTTTATTTATTTATTTTTTGTTTATATAGTGCAAAGAGATTTAAAAAAAGAATCTGGGTAAATATTTTCAGCAGCAGGAAATCATCAATCCAATTTATAACATTCAGGTTGTCCATGAATTAATCAACGGATGAAAATTTAATTTAAAAGTTACAAGTAAAATCAGAATGAGAAATTAGAAAAAAAAAGACTTATTCAGTTTAATTTAGTAATTCAAAATTTTTCATATTAGGGCACATAAACAAGAGCACCATTAACCCCTTAACCGTCGTATTATTTTCAAGAAAACGGTCATAAAAGTGCTTATTTCTTTTATTCCAGAAAATTGTATAAAACAAGTGCATATATAGTATATTTATTCATTTTAAGGTTTTGGACATTTTAAGCACTAGAGAAAAAAAATAATTTTTAGGAAAAGCCAACATTCAGGGTCATTGTGACTGAATGTGTGTTTTGTAGTAAGCAGAGAATCATTAAAAATATATGTTTTAAACACTAGAAAATTGTATTAAACTTAATACGTAAAATAAGTAAACATTTCTAAAATTTTCTTTGAACATAAATTAAAAAAAAAAAAAAAAAAAGTAAGCTAAGATTGCATAATGCATATCACAAATACACGTGTGTTTGAGTACTGCTACCATGTATTTAAAAGTAAACTATCTCCGAATTAAGTTAAAAATACTCTGGTATTGTCATCTGTTGTGTAAAATTATATATTACAAAAAAATCCGTGCATCAGAATTGGAACGCTCTTATCTTTCTGGCGCATTTTTTTGAATAGTATTTCCCGGAAATTTGACGGGCACGAGAAATAGAGGGAGAAAGCTTAGCCCGTGATTTTGAGGGGAGCGAAGATTAAGGGGTTAAATATCTAGACAATTTTCAGTGGCGTACCCAGAAAGTTCTTTCGAGGAAAGGACATCACACTTCCCATAATTTCTTTTTAACTTCATGCACATCCTTTGGTCTTTAACTCTTTAAAGGGTAACGATTTCCACATCGATGTAGAAGAGCAACTGGATGTACTGTTCAACGCTAAAAATGTGCAGGTGCTGGCATCGCTCGATTTAACTACCGGGAACGTGACAGTCGATCAAATCGCCAATCGCGTGCCACAGATCTATAGAACTTTAAAGAACCAGAGGAGAAACTGGCAGTGCTGGCAGCACAGCCAGCCCAAAGAATTGGCCATTTTATTATAGGGGCAGCTAATAGACGGTTAACGCTACCTCCTAAGAAGGGACAAATTAACCCCAAAATATTATCCCCAAAATTAATTATCCTCAAAAATCCCAAGAAAGAGGGGAATCCAAGACGGAAATCAAACCCTGTCCTAAGTGTGACAGACTGGTTTGTTGGCCACTACTCCAAATATGGGCAGCATGTTTATAGTATGAAACTGAATTAATTTTTCCTGATAAAAAAATTAATTATGAAACTTAATTCACTTTTTAATTAAAAAATTATTTCTTTTGAAACATAAGAACCAATAAGAACAAGGAATTGCCTTTATTAGATGAATAGGAAACGATTTTTGCTGCATGCTCCGGGCATGCCGGTTCACAGATTTTTATTATTAGAAAAAATAAAAAATTATGCAATAAAGAAATAAATACAAATGACAGTAAATTAAATAAAACGCAAAATCCAAGACAATATATGAAGAACTAACAAAGATAGGCGAATCAAAATATGTTCTATTGCATTTCGGAATAAATAATTTGTCTGAAGAAAAGAGTTAAATGAGAGCCTAGAATTTAAAAAAAAATTACAGGATTATTTACTTCTTTAGAATAGATAAATGGCTTTGCTCAGGAAAATTGGATTTTTCATCAGAACCCTAAGATAATACTATATAACTAACGCAACAGCACCAAGAAATACCGCTTTTGTTAACGATGCGGAAACGAAAGCATCAATAACGAGTTTATTCAATAGAAAGACATCTTGATATGAGTAGTTCTTCCACTATAATTTGTTATTTGAAAGCAAATCTCTCATTAATTTGTGAATTCAAATGCCGAGTGTTAAGTGAAAAGATATCGCGTGTTAGCCAATCCCATGATAGATGCTTTGATAATCAAAATATAAATAAATGTACAAGAAAATTTCGATGCATTATGATAAAATATTTAAAGAATTTTAATTGAAAGTGTTTTATCTTTCAAATATTAGATGATAAACCGGATGTTATTGAATAAGCAATTTCGAAAGCTACATGTCACGATTTTTATAATATATATTTAAAATCAATAATCAATAAAATAAAAGTATGATGAATTTGGAATAATAATAAGCTTAACGAACTTATCATTGAAAGTTAAGATAATTAAAGTAGTAAAAGAAAATAAATAAGTATGATTTTTTTAAAGATACATTGTCCCTTTTTCTAGAGAATGTTTAATCTGCTGAAAGAAAAAAAAATTTCAAAAAGCATTTTGGATATTTTGGTGACTTAAAATTATTAGTCTTATCATCACTGTTGTAGTGCTAAAAATTTTTTTCCCGGAACATATGACTTCGTAGGGGAAGGAAGGGGGGGTGGGGCATTGGGAGGTGAGAACACAAGCTTATAATAACCTTTCATAAAAACGCCTCGGCCTTTTTTTTCAGTAACCAATATAGGAGGTTAGGTTTGATTTTGAAAAAGCTTAATTGGCTCAAACAAAATGTACAATAATGAGCAAAATTTTAGTCTAAGCCAATGTGAATATATTTGGGAGGGGATAATCGATTAAAAAAAATGTGTTCCTTTTACCTATCCAAATTGTATAATAAGGCAAATTGTTACCCTTTAACAATGTCTTGAGGAGGCTGAAACCTCCTAGCCCCTCCCCTGGATCCGCCACTGGCTAGTCTGGCTGACAGTACCAAATTTCATTTCCTGCATTGCCACTACCGCGTTTAACTTCTGTGTTCCTTTTGTTGTCGACATTAATTCTAAGACTCTCATGGTTCTACTTATTTTCTTATTTGCACCCATGATGGTGTTGTTTCTTTTCTTCAAAAGACTCAGATAGACCAAAAAGTTTAAATAAAACGTTGTGCAAGAGCGCCACATCTATGAGAAATTGTTTAGATGAGAGTAGACCTCGGAAAATGAATGATTCTGTTTGCTCAGTTTTGGTCTCAACTATTCGACTTGAACTAATTAAAAAAAAAAAAAACTTTATAGTTTTACCAGAGAGAGACTACAGAAACAATTCTTCGCAGAGAACTGGCAATTCCTCTTACTTTTACAACTCGATTGATTTTCTGTTTCGAGGCTAGCTGCAGATGCTTGAATTTCTACTTGGTTCTTAGGAAATCAAACGTACGAAGATTAAAGTTTGTCCATGAATATTTAAAAACATCTGACTCCATGGACACTGCTGATTGCTTCTCCAGCTTCAAGTTTAGGACGATGATTTAAACAATGCCAAACTACTGTGGAAATTTCTAAAACAAACGCTGCACAACACTCGGGCATAATACTTGCTCCATCTCTGGCAAGTCCGGCAAAATATTATCCGAGATATTTATCATGAAATCAGTGTTTCTCTAAGTATTTTTAGCTTTTTGTTATAGTCTAAGCGTCTTGAGTTAGAAGTTCGGCTATATGTAAGAAAGTGAGAATTGGTTCACAATCGCATGATTGTCCATCTCACATTTTAAATATATAATGGAAATATTAGTTTTGTTACTGAGAGTGGTCAATGTATCAATTAGTTTTGAAATTATACTATTGATTTCAATAATGCGTGTTTAGGTTTTTTATTAGTTGGAAGGGTCAAGAGATTGAATTCCTAGTCCAGTGTACTCTGCTATCAGTTCATTGGGATGATTTCAACTTCTACGGTATCCACTGAATTGGAACTGGTACAATGTTAGTGAAAGATGACTATACAAGGTTGTTTTTTCTCTTTTCAGAAAATAAGTTAAAATCTACAATATAATAATAATAATAATCTCATTTGAATTACGGAACGTTGTTCCGGCTCGCAAAAAAGTACCGGAACGTCGTTCCGGTGCGTTCCGTCCTCACTACACCCCCTGCTTATCTTCTTAATCTAATAATTTAGATCTTTACTGACAATTTTTGAACATCAATTTTCGAGTATGAAATTCTTTGTTTTGAAATGTTTTTACTACTGAACATGTAACACGTTTGTGACACATTCCTTTCTTGAAAGTTTATATTCTGAACTAATTTTGGAAAAATAAAACAAGACAGATTTTTTTTACTGATATTTTTTATAAAGTGCATTTATTACGTATTTTCTATTTCTAATGCGACATTTTGTATTCTTAATCTATTTTTGATTCCATTTTATAAGCCATTTGTCGAATCGAGCTCAATAAATAAATAAATAAAATTAAGGTATTCAAAAACTTTCAAAATGCCATTTTTGGCAAAAATGCGCATTTTCGTTTCATCATTTCAAAATAAAGATCCACTCTTTGAAATTTTGAAGCTGCTCCTATTTTTGTCACGACAAAAAGAACTGTTGAATTCAATAAGATTTGTCTGATTGTGTAATTTGATACTTTCGTATTGTTGATTTAACAAAAGTTTGCTTCATTCAGCCAAGTCGAGTTAACAAAATGCTTTTATGATTCAACAAATTATTTTGTTGAATCTGGAATTAGTCATATTAAGCAAAATCTTTCAACAATCGATTAACACATGAGTCAGTGGCAGTGCAAGGCAGATTAAATATGTGAATACACATCAAAATAAGTTAGTTACGTCCTTTATTAATACTCTTATGCAATATCAAATGCAAGACTTTACTAATCGATTGGAGATTTCCTGAAACTCTCGAAAACTTCAGAGGTTGGTCTAATTAGTTTATTTATTCATTAAAATGAAAATTTTTACTGTGTCTGCAGGCTTAATTTAAAGTAAGTCTTTTTTTTTTTTTTTTTTTTTTTTTTTTATTGCTAAAGAGACAAATTCAGTAAAGCCATCAGAATCATTTTTGTGTTCGTGATAAAATAGCATAAGTATGTAACGTAAATAAAAAACTTTGTAAAAAACACACATAAGATGTTATAGGTAAGAGGATACGCACGTTTCAACCAAAAATTGTTTTGGCCTTCGTCAGTCCAAGCCCTTCGTTGCAAGCAACACAGGGAACTGAAAAGAGAAAAACAAGCAAGATGTTGCCACAAGGGGCAAAGAAAAATCGAACAAAACCACGGAGAGGGGAGAAAAAAAATATAAATAAATAAAAAAAAGGGAAAGGAAAGAAGCACAAAAATACAGAAATAAAAAATTAATAAATAAATAAATAAATAATAAAAAAGGAACACACGAATACAAACACACACACACAAAAAGAGAAAACAGAACAAAACAAAACAAAACAAACAGAACACAAATTTTTTTTTTTTTAGAATTAAAAACCACGCACAGGACAGCACAAAATATATATAAATCTTTTTTTTTTTCTTTTAAACATATACATATATAAAAAAAAAAAACAAACGTAAAGGAAGACAGTAACACACGTACACACACAATAAATAAATAAATAAATAAAAAAGGGGGGGGGGAGTAGACGAAGAAAGTGAAAAGAAACTTACAACAGCAGCTTCCAAGCAGAATGAACGAAAGGAACGGAAGAACCATCGTTCACAAGACGTTCTAAGTGCTGGGTAATGGAAAAACCTTCCAAAAAATTCAGATGGGACAAAGACTGAGGAGTGCACAAAATCTTAGCTTTAGAAAACTGAAAACGATGATTGGAATTCCAACAATGCGAGGCAATAGAAGATTTGGAAAGTTCGTGCTTAGAAACATATCTCTCATGCTCTTTGAGCCTAAATTTGAGAGCTCTTCTGGTCTGACCAATATAGCCCAAATCACAAGATTCACAAGGAATATAATAAACACCCCAACGGTTCTCAGTAGGAATAGGATCTTTAAGGGAAGAAAATTTAAGTTTATTAACAGGTTTGAAAATGACTTTGAAACCGAAATTTTTGAGAAGTTTAGAAATTTTGTAGCATAAAGGTGAAAAGAAAGGTAGTACAATTAAATCGTTGTGAAAATTAATAGTATTAGTAGAAGTATTAGTCTTATTAAATTTAGAAACAGCTTTATCAATAATTGAGGGGCTAAAACCACGAGAAACAGCTAAGGATTTTAAGTAACTAATTTCATTATTAAGAGATGAAGAATCAGAGCAAATTTTGATAGCACGAAACACGTAAGTGTAAAAAGCAGAAAGTTTTTGCTGGTAAGGATGATTAGATAGGGCATGAGGAGGTAAAGATAAAAAAAACATAAGTATGTATTTTTAATCAAACTTTTTCCTTAGAATGCGCTATCTAGTTTAACTGAGATAAAAATAACGAAGGGTGTTGTTTAATATAATTTTTTTATACGCGCAGCTCTATATTTCATTGTTTTTACGATTATCTCGAGTGATTCGAATTTGATCCATCTGGTATACATCAAGGTCATTTGCATGTTTCTCCCTAAAGCTGGACCCTGGGAACACTGCAAATCTTTTTAGAATTAAAACTATGCTACATATCCCTGTGATTCCAGTATTTTTCGTAATTCTCTCTGATTATTATATTAGTATTAAAACTTTGTAAGAGGTCATAACCCGTATTTACGTTGTTTCGGAGAGAACCAAAAAAAAACTCCGAACGGTTAGGTCGGCGGACGCAACCTGGTTTTGAACCAGGGACCCTCCGTCAACCATTTTGAATGACTTAACCACTCGGCCATGGTATGGTCTATTTTTTTTAATCAAGAAAACAAAAACGATTCTGATTACCTTACCATGTTCATCTTATGAACAACAGCAACTACAAAACCTGACAATGAATTTTTTCAAACTGAATTTGTAGCTATGTAAGTACGCTAAAAAAAGCCGTAAATTTTGATGAATAGATAAATTAATTAGTCTAAACTCTGAAACTTTCAACCAACTGTTTGGTTCGTTCAGTAAAATAACATTGTAAAATCAACATAACATAATTCAACAAAATAATTTGGCACTTGGGCCATGAGCATACCAGTGAACAAAGACATTTACTTCAACCAATTAATTTGGTTGATTTTAACCAAATAAACTATTTAAACTAACACTATGGTTAAATTGGCAAACATTTGCTTCATTTAAGCAAGTACTAGGTTTTTTAAATTAACAAAATGTTTGATTGGAAGTACCAAATAATCTTTAGAAAAGAATTTTGCTAATTTCACAAAAATTTCGTTGGTGCTGTTTCAAAAGAATAATTTACTTGATCTAAGAAAA
Source organism: Cheiracanthium punctorium (assembly GCA_038373885.1). NCBI lineage: Eukaryota > Metazoa > Arthropoda > Arachnida > Araneae > Cheiracanthiidae > Cheiracanthium > Cheiracanthium punctorium. Next base: position 116,184 of record JAWZYV010000816.1, on the reverse strand, counting down.
TTTTTGTTGAATCAACGAATGATTATTATAATTATTAGATTATTATTATTATTATAATTATCATAATTATTATTATTTGGTGCCTCATACGAAGTAAATTAAGAATTGCAATTGCGAAAAATTACGGCATTCATATGCTGATGGGAACAGCCATGTGGTTAACTTTAAATACATTTTGACGTAATTTTGTGTGACTTCTGTACGCGTACATTTTGATAATTCTTGGATGCCTATTGTTTATTCTGTGTGTTTCTGTCTGACATCTCTGTGTTTCTGTACACGAATGTACCTCCCATTAGCCGTAGAAAACTGAAATTTTGTATTTACGGCTATTGTAACATCTAATTGTGCATGTGTGCTGGTTTCACGTTTTTTTTTTTTTTTAATCGAATGGGTCATTTACTGAGAGGATCGCCCAAAAGATTTTCACTATATCAAACTCTGCAAGCAGTCATTGTTTAAACGACATTTCATCTTTTACGCAATTGGTTTATTTTAGTTTGTTTGAAGGGCCGTGAAGTAAATTTTATTTGTTCGCACTACATCCATAAAAAATAAAAGGGTAGAAAGCTGCAAAAATATTTTGTTGGTTCAAAAATATTTTTTTAATCTTGGTTTTATTTCAAAGAAATATTTTTGTTGAATCAACAATATTTTTGTTAATTCAACAAAACCTTTTGTTAACTTAACAAAAATTTTGAGAAAACCAGCAAAATTATTCGGCTGAAATCGCGCCAACTAAATTTTTGTTGAATTCACAAAATTTTGTTGAATTCAATGAAACGTTCCCCACCCCCGTGATGTATCGTAATTATATTATAATTGCACGGTTAAAAATATGCACTCGATGCTAAAACAAAATCGATAGTGGAAACGATTTTCTTTTTCTTCTCTTGTATAAATTGTCCGGATTTTTAGCAACTCAGATGAAAAGATAAATAAACAAAATTCTTTATACACAAGGGAGAATTCCTTAGAACGCATAATTTTCATTAAAAATTAACGATTTTTGGAAACATTTAATTACAGGCAAAAATCCAAATACTGTGCAATAACTAATTTCAGGACTCTAACCATTCTGATGCTGGTACCAAGTACCAAGTCTTCTGAATCGAAACAAGGACGTGACAGTATATCAAGTCCTGTTTTTAAACGCATGGTTGCCTCAAAGACGCCCAAATTGCCCCAAACTATACTGCTAGAAAGATTATGAATATTATGAATGACATTAATAAATTAGAAGCAAAGATCAGTAACCGTAAATTGAAAAATAAAGAGATCAAATCTAATAAATGAAAACTACCAAGCAATTTATTATCCATGCGCGTAAATTTTAATCACATGAATAATGATTTAAAAAAGAAGTTTTTAATCTGCCTTTTCATTTTCATATTTGAAAATTGATTAAATCGATATGGAGAAAGATGTGCATTATAACAACATGCAAAACTGTAATATAGAAACTGCATAATTTTTAAATAAAAAATTTCTGAAATTATTAGATGCATAAGAAAGTAATGCCAGTTTTTCGTACGTCAATATCCGGCGTTGTCAAAACTACTAAAGCTAATAATAACGAAATTTAGCACGGGAGTTTTTTAGCGTAGATTCTAGAGTGGAGAGCATTTTCTCCAAAACTCGTAACTTACGAGGGATAAGGAGCCTAAATGTTCTTTTCACATATCCTGCGTGATCTCGAAGAAGAAAAGAGATGTCCATAAAATTCTTGCTGTAAAATACAACGGTCACGAATACCTAAAAATCGATTTCAAAATACTTCGAATAAAATCCTCCAAGAAGGACAGACATGAAAACAGGTGGAGGGTGGCCTTTTTTCTTGAAAGAAAAAGAAAAATCTGTAAATTCTCGCTTTAAAATAGCAGACAGGAGTCGTATGTTTAGGCACAGCTGTTTGTAATTCAATACTTGTTGAAAATTTATTTGTTTGCATTTTATGTAAAAAAAGAACATTACTTTCTGAGATTCACTTAATATAATTTTAGTAGTAACTTCATTCGAAATCCCACGATACTTTTTAAATTATTTCTTTCTATAGTAGATATCCAATGTATAGAAGTACCTCAACATTTCACCGTGAAATGGTATTAAATTAGCTGCAGCCTTTCTGTCGAAAAACAATTCCGTTTGATTCCGTTAATCACCAAACTATGGAACAACACGCTTCATCATAGAAAGGTTGCAGCTAATTTCGAGCCATTTTAGGGTGAAATGTCGAACTGCTCCTGTTAAATAGCATTCAAAAGCTTTATAACTACGTGTACCTCTAGTGTGTTGGAAGTGATTGTATTAACCGCAAGTGTCCAACTTTCTAAGATTACCAAATACACCAGGTATATGGGCAACCTCTGAAAAGTTGCGGGCCAAACTTTAGGATGCTGGCGAAGTTGAGGGCTAAACTCCAGGATGTTAGTTAAGTCGCGGGCTGTATAATTAGGATTTATGTGGAATTTCACTGGTTTAAATGGATTTTATACGGGGTTATGATATGCTCCGCGGGCCGGAGGTAGCCCAAATGTGATGGACACGATAAAATACAACTTCTGCCCGTGGAACAAAGAGGACGGGATATATCGTTAAGTTAGTCTTAAAATGATGGTTATTTTTTTAACCTTCGACGCATCATGTTCTGGAATTGACTACTTTTTAAAACGAAATTGCTAACGATGCCGACCGATGTTGCACTTTACGGAAAGTACAACCTCTTTGAATACAACATCAAGTGCTGTTGAAATCATGATTTGGTCAGAAATCCCATTTGTTAATTGGATTTTGTGTTGTCTTTTTTTTTGTGTGTGTGTGTGTGTATTCAATCGAAGCTTAGCAATACAGAAAGCCTGTTCGATGAAAACTGATCGACAAACCTAATACACTATTGTTACACGGAATTTTTTTAAAAATTCAACACAATTTTGTTGATTCAATAAAATTTGGTTGGCGTTATTTCAACTGAATAAATTGTTGGTTTTTAATAAATTGTGTTAAATTTGAGTTAAATTAACAAAATATTTCGTTGAATGAACAAACATTTTGTTGATTCAACAGAACAATTTCTTTGAAATAGTCAACCAAAATTTGTTGAATCAAAAAAACATTTTTCCAGTGTATGAAACATATACAATTGTCTTGGTCATCATAAAAACAAACTCAACTCTTTAGTTTTTATTGGAGATGCTCTAAATGGAAAAAAAAGAAAAATGTTATCTAACTCAGCGCTAAAGTGCAAAAAACTTTAAGTCTGAAAATATCCTCATCATGAAAATGTCCCCATCTAAATTATGAAAGGAATTCCAAGAAAGGCAGAAGAAGTACAAATGACACATTTTGTGACGCATTCTGTCTTCTTTCGAAACATGCACAGTGTTGAGAAAAAATTGGATCTCAATTAAGGTTTGAAAAGTTTTAGTCAGTAATCACTACTAGCAAAATCGTTAATCGTGATTACTAACAGAAAATGTCCATCGTCAATCGCTAATTGTGATTAAATATTAATTTTTAGTTTTGAATCTTTAACCGTCATTAGTTTCTCCTTAACAGTGCACAAACACTCATACAAAAGATTGCGATAGCTATAAGAAATATTAGGTTGTAACGAAAGTTTTCCGCCACTGCAAGTTTTGCCTGCACAAGCAGTTCGCGTTGGTGTCTTTGCCACTATTTTGCCAAACGATTTTTGTTATTTGAAAGAAAAAGTCTTGCTTTAGAGCACTGTGTTGTGAAATCTGTAAAACAATATCGTTATGATTAAGGTATCTGAAATGGAAATATCACGCTACCAGATTGAACCATCATTTACTCTCAGTTCTGTTGCAAAAAGTCAGCAACAGAATGACACCCAATCATGTGTACAGCTTAAGGTACTACTGTTGTATCATATGAGGCTGTGTAGATTTGGTACCGAAAGTTAAAAATCGTGGACTAGGACATTAAAGAAGCAGAGCGCTCTGGCCGGCCTAATGATGCTGATGAGGCCCGCCTACGACAGTCTGTAGAAGAAGATAAAATATTCATCCACTCGAGAGCTAGCTAAAAGAGTTAGACTTTAGTGCCATGTCCATTAGTCGCGCTAAGCATCGCATAAACTTGACATATAAGGTCAATAGCTGGGTACCGCGTGAGCTGACTCAAGCAAATCAGGCGGAAAACTTTCGTTACAACCTGATACAATAGTAGATATAATGGTTATGTTTGTTGCAGCAACTTAATGTGAATCATTTTACGGAAGTATTCCTCACACAAGATTAAAAATTACAGTGTTAAGTTTTTTAGGATCAATTCTTTTCAAACAGAATTTTTAAATGCGAACAAAATCTCATTAGCATTTATGTGCATTTTCATGTCGATATTTAATAACGATAATGAATATTTTTATTAGATATACTAGTTATCAGATATCAAATTTATACACCAGTCTGTAGTAAGCTAATTTCATACAACAAACAAAAATAATCCCGAGGAAAAATACATCAAATTTTTTGTATCGACTTGAAAGCTATTAAAAATACCTCCATGACAGTTATATATTGTGTTTATAGAACAAAACCCCCACCCTTTTTTTAGCTCACAGTTCACAGAAAATTTTACTTGTATGCTGTCAATAATTAATTATACTTTTGATGGTTATAATTTGCAATCTGAATAACCATTAATTAAAAATTGTACATACTCTTGCCCAGAGAAAAAGACGATGAAAATGTATTTTAAATTAATGCCACTTCCATTCTGTTACCATAATTAATATCATTTACTTTAATATCATAAACTTACTTTTATGACAACAAGGCAAGGCAATGAAAATAAGTACGAGTTGAGTGTAAAGAAATGTTTAATGTTAAAAAACACTCAGAACTACTTGTGTTAAATTAGTTATAAATAAATTTTCAAAAAGTGTAATGTTTAATTACACGTGCACACGCTTCCAGGGAAAACTTCTTGCACTTCTTAAAAAGACAGTACACACTCTATGATTCTTAAGGTGTGACTGCGATCATAGAGAGGTTTTTCCAGCCGATCTGAGCTCTATCATTCTTGCACGATAATGATAAAAACCTGCAAATTCTAAACCTCAAGACCTCACATCTCCATTAAATCAGGTAGTTATTTAGTTCTACTAATGCATGTTTATTTTCTTTCCCAAACCCTTCAACACAAATTATCTATGGAACAAATTAGATTTCTGCCTCAATCAAAAACGGAACCACGTCTCTCGAAGATTATTAGCATTAGAAATGCTACAGTTTTAATGGTAGGAAAACGCATGCATTTTCAGCGGTTTTCAAAAAACAGAGAAGAGATGGTATCTTTAACTGAAGAAGAAAATAAACAATGCCACAAAATAGGATTTCAGCCTTAATGACGCACCGTAAATAACGAACGGAATCTTTTTTCTTCAGAGGAACTAGTTCCTGCCTTCGTAATTAGAGAAAAAAAAAGTGACATTCCTTGTTCAATAGAAAGTGGCTTTTGTACCGTAAAATTATGTGTAACATTTAGAGAAAATTAATGAAAAACATCCAACCCCGACTTTCTTCGCTCTAACTGAAACCACCCGGCTTTCGTAACTAGGCATACCGTTCGCATAAATTCCAGATATCACCTACTTTAATCGTGTCAAATTATTTACATCTAACAGTGCTGGCCGAAGCCGTACGACTATTTAATTTAAAATAAACTTCTTTGACAAAAAAACTGGTTAAGCATTCGCATTCTTACTTTTTTTTTTTACAAATTAGATTTGCTCCGAGTCCAATCACAGAGAAAGTGACCGAATAACAAAAAACCGGCCATCAATTAAGGCTGGACCGCCTTTTGACATCGATGGGGGGATTTCGTGTATATATAGGGGCATACCGATTTGCAAAAGCGCATTGCAAGAATTAAGAAGCAGTATTTCAGATTCATCTGCACAGCACAAGTCCAGCGTCATGTTCTTTACTCAGGTAAGTAATGGGGAATTTTCGGCAGTATTTATTTTATCATTTTTGGTTGCCGTGTATTACACATTGTGGCTTTTAAGGCATTTGCTGTAATTTTCGAGACAGGTAAAATTGTTGTTTGGATGAAACCGCTGCACACTTAAAAAAAGAAAATACAGCCTTTGATTCTGAAAGTTTGATATTTGACCTCAGCCTTGGGCTTAGCTATAGCTTTCACATGGGAGGGGTCCAGCTATGGGGGCGTGGTCCATTCTTACTATAACATTTGATTGACAGTAAATTTTACTAGATACAGTTTACAAAATATTTTATAAAAAAATAAGTTACATAACAAATTTTTAATTTTCTTTATAATACATTTTCTTTATTGTTCAATCAATAATAAAGTTTATAATATAGATTTTTTTATGAAAAAATTTAAAATATAACGAAATTTAAAGCATTTGACCCTTTATTATTTTGAAGCATGGATGCAAATGGTTGATATTCGGCCAAAACTATAATTTTTAAGTAGATAAAGCGGGGGGGGGTGTCCAGACCAGTGGCTCAAGCAATGTAACTCGTTATAGAGCCGTAAATACTTATCTGATCTTTTCAGTGATGTTGTAACCGAGTTTAGCAGTGTTGCGTAAACTAACTGTAAGCATTTATTTGATCTTTTTAAAGTAAATGTCCTTTTTGGTTAGAAATAATTTGAAGACAATTAAAAAAAGAAAGAAAGAAAGGAAATTAATTCAATAGTGACAATTTTCAATTTTTAAAGCTTTTCTCTTCTAACTTTCTACCTTTAGGTGGAGCTTCAGCTCCCATAACCCCTTCCGTGGGTGCGCCTGTGGTCCAGACTCCCAACCCCCCCCCCCTTATATATGCCCGTGAAGAAAATAAATTTTTCATTCTATTATGGTATCATTCATTCCTTAATCATTTTTTAAATAATTACTTATACAAAAAATATTATTAAAAATGCGAAAAGGAAATTATTTAATTTTTGTAGTTTCTTTTATTGCTAAACATTTTCAACGAAAAGCTGAATAACGTATGTAAAAATGCAAAAATAAAACCATTCTTAAAAAGACCTTTCAGAAATATTTGCTTGAAAATAAATATTACATATGTTTGGAACACAAGAGGGATTCTCCACCAAAAGTTTCCTCCGTAAAACTTTTAAGAAAACCCGGCTTTATTTTTTTTTCTTAAATGGTAATCGGAAATGCATAAATGATAGCCGAATTTTCTGCTTTAAGTTGCTCATGATTTTTCCGATTTCGCCGCACAAAATTTTACAAGTAAATATACCAATTTCACTGATGTGTATGAAAGATACTAACATAAAGTTGGATTTATGGTGTCTCATTCTTTTCAATTACAAATTTACTAAAATACACCTGAATGAGGATTTTGCCTTTAGTTTGCACAATGATTTTAGGATAATATGTATTTCCAGTAACAAATTTTTTATCCGATAAAATGTTAAAACTATATGCCATTAAAAATCGCACTATCGTGCCTGAACTCTAATAATAGACAAGCATTGCTTTGCAAAAAAAAGTATTCCATCGTTGGGATGTTGGCGTTTCAACGTGCTATTTAATATTCTGATAAATTCGGAAATATTCCCAAAAATGTTCGAAAAAGAATTCCCGAAGTTTGAGAACACTTTGAAAAATTTCCACACAACATCACCCCCATACTTGCACCATCAGGTACTCAAGGCTGTAAACGTTCTTATCTAGCCTGAAAGAAATAATTCTAAGCGAAGACATTTTCAAAGTCTACTTTTCAATAGTTCGGTGGGCCAATCTACAAAACGGAAATTGTAAAATGACTTACTAACTTGATCAAACTGCCGAAACGTTTCAAGTTATCATTAAAAAATATGTATAGGAAAAAGTAATGTGTCAGATAACGATATCCGATGAAACGGATACTTTTATACAATTAATAGCATAGGAAAAGTTTCAAAATTTTGGAAATGGTTTGAATAAATAAGTAAACAAAAATCAATAAATCAATAAAAACATTATGCACTTCAAAAGAAAATTAAATTATCCCTGTAATTTAGAAGTGTGCTCATATTTTCACGCTGTAAGTTAGATGTGCGCTAATATTTTCGTCTTTACCTCAGAAGTGTGAAGTGTGCTAATATTTTCGTTCCGTAATTTAGAAATGCGAATTGTGCTAAAATTTTCGATATGTAATTTAGAAGTATGAAGTGTGCTAATATTTTCGCTCTGCAACTCAGAAGTGTGCTAATATTTTTGATGTACTGAATATTTCCAGGTACTTTGCACGTTATGTGCCTTCGTGGGATACACTGCAGCTAAAGGTTACGGCGGCGGAAGTTTTGGCGGAGGCTACGGTTCTGGAGCTGGAGGTTACGGATACGGTGCCGGAAGTGGATACGGAGCCGGAAGTGGATACGGTGGTGGGGCTGGATACGGAGTTGGAAGTGGATATGGAGGCGGAGCTGGATATGGTGGTGCTGGACACGAAAATGTGAGTATAACACTTTAAAAATTCGTTTTAAGACTGTTCTCATTGGTGATAACGTAGGTAATTGTAGGTAATAATGCATAGATTTAAGTTTTAGCTTTGAGTAAATTCTTTAACCTGATTTCATTTAATAAAAATGAGTAAAACAATTCAATTTTGTGAAAGCAAAGCTGAAAAAATCCTCTTGTACAATTAATTTCCAACAAAAATAAAATTTAAATTAAAACGAAATATTCATGAGAATAAATAAATAGCAATAAATCGATAAATTGTTAAAAGACTTCATAATTTAATTTACACAGTTCCCAATGACAAATTTATAGGTTTTTATGTGGGCAAGTGCAATTGCTTGTGCATTAAAATTTTAGAGAACTTGTTCCTCGGTTGACAAAACTAGTCTCCTGGTTGCTTATTGGGTGGTCAGCAGAACACGGTTTGGTCCATAATATTGTGGGAATGGAAGTAAGTTCTTGTAGCTTGGATCCTTTCCGAAACGGAGAGTCTAATACACCTAGATTAGAAAATCTAACTAGTCGCAGTTTTGATTCGTTAGAATGGTATTCGAGAACATCACTGAACATAAAATGAATCTGCATTAAAAAATAAAAATATATCCTCATATTCAGGGGTAGAAATTAGACTATTTAGGGACCAATGAGTTCATGTCTTCCCTGATCCTTAACATTTGTAACTGGTACGTATACATGATATTAAAAAATGCAAAAGAAAAGAAATTATATGAACAATATATATTGATTTCTGCTAAGAGCTGAATTAAAAAATGTAAATACCTATCATAAAAATCTCTACTTATTATAAAAGAAGGTGTCTGTGTGTGTGTGTGTCTGTCTGCAGCGTTACGGACAAACGGCTACACCTAGAAACACCAAATTTGGTATTCGGGAAGATGTAAATATGTAGTTGTGCACCTCGAAGCGAGTTTTTCAAAATTCGACCTAGATTTTTTTTTATTTTATGTTTTATGCGATTTTTGGCATTTTTTCTCACCTAATTCGTAATAACGGCGGAAATTACGCTCGCAGCAAAACGGCATTTGTATCATCGGATAGAGGAGAAAATTTTCTTTTAAAAACAGTTTGTTCTGAATACTTAACCTGATTTACCGATTTTTAGGAATTTTTTTACTAAACATCTGCTTCACGATTTTTTTTCGTAAAATAATTTTAAAACTGTCGCATCTTGAATTCTATCCGTCATAACTTTTAGATATTTTGACAAACCGTGAAACATTCTTTTCTCCCTCTTTTAAAATAAAAACGAAAAAATTATGTAAATTAGATGATTTTTTACGAATTTTAATGCAGCCTAATGTTTAGAATTTAATAGCATCAACGCGATCTTACGCCATTCATTACATTGCGATCACGGCACGAGAATTTATGTTCGGTTGTTGCCACAGAAAGGATTAGAAAAAAGGGTTTTTTCAACCAATCGAGTTTTTAAATGGGATATCAGAATTTCAATTCGCAAGTGAGGATCTATGACGTCAAATGCTTTAAGATACCTAAAAATTACGCCATAATTTTAACTCATTTATTCCAGCTCTATTTTCAACACAGGGAGACGATATTTTGATTAAAATTTACTGTAGAAATAAACTAAGAAATTCACGATTATTATTATTAGAAGTGGTATTTTAATCCGGTGCTTATTTAAAAATTGAAATGTTTTCACGGCGCTGAAAATGTTCATTTTAAAAGTTACAAAGTTCGTTTCAAAGCGCGATATATTAAAATTTTTCTATTTATTATTTTTATTTTTGGCATTTAATTTAGCGCAGGCGTTGCCTAACATACGCATGCAGGTTGCGAATATAGTTTTATTTTAACGTTGAATTACGTTCCTCCATAAAGGTCACGCAAAGTTTTAATGATACCGTTTGAAAACAATTATGCGAAATATCGAAAGTAACTCCGAAATTAATCTACCGGGGTATCCTTTACGGCAGTCAAACAGTGACGTCATAAATTAAAAAAAAATGTGTGAAATTTGTAAACTCTGCAACTCTAACGCCCTGTCACAATTAAAATGGGAATAAGTAGCTCCTCGAGATTACACAGTTTGATGTTTTTCAGGAGACAGGACTATGGAGGATATAAAAGATATCGCTATTGGATATTTAAAATTAAATAGATCAAATTAGAAGACATGTAAAGGTAAAATTAGGTGACATGTATTGTGGAACCAAATGAGGAAAGTTTGCAAGGGAAAAATATAAATAAAAAGCTACTGGTCCGACGGGGCAACTAATTTCGTATTATGCTGGTCAGTTATATATTTTACTGGTCTGGGACCTGCGAACCACCCTTAATTTCGAGCCCTTCTTATATCGATGTATTATTTTACGAATAATCGATTATTTAGAAACAAATAAGAGCGAGTGTTTATTCACCTGAAAAAACATTTCACAAAAGACCAAATAATCTTTTTTATTTTCTTCTAATCGATTCAAGATTCTTAGCTATAGTACAATGGGAAATGATTTCTCTTTAAAATGTCTCTTCCAATTCTCTTTTCGAATACACCAACATCGTAATCGGACTGAAATTTTCTATATTTCGCCAGTTCGCTCCCAAACCTTACGGATTCGGATACGATGCCCCAGACGAATTCGGCAACTCCCACTTCCGCAACGAGAAAGGTGACGAGAGCGGCAACGTCCAAGGTTCCTATGGCTACACGGACGGCCAAGGACTGTACAGGCAAGTGGACTACGTGGCGAACGCCGGTGGATTCCGAGCAAAGGTGAAGACCAACGAGCCAGGCACCGATGGCAAAGAGAATCCTGCCGATGTGTTCATGTCTGTTCAAGAGCCCCCCAGGGGAATTCAAGAGAAGTACACCAGAGTATCGTCCTATGGTAAGAGAGTTCTGTAATAAAGTTATTATTATTATTTTTTTTTTTTGAGCTTCTGGATTGAATAAAAAGAAATCCCAAACGAATTTGAGTAATGGTTGGCAGTTATATGAAACAGAAAAATACTGTTTGTTTACCTGTTTTTATAGTATACATTGCATAAATTAAAAGTATCCATTCTGATTTGGGATTTGCGATAAAAGTTCATTCAGATCAATGGTTCTTTTAGGCTTTCATCTCAGTTTATCTTAAATATAATATCGTTATTTCAAAGTACAATTTTACATCGCAATATTTGAAGAAATACATGCATCCATGGACTAACGGGATCTGAACCAGGGACCAAATCGCATGCGTAGCCGCCGGAAGCGACAGGTACAAAGAACCGAGTAGCCGTCAGGTCCCCAAATCCCCATTCGTCTAATTTGCTCGAAAAAATAAGCACAGACACACATACTTGTGAAGCCCAGTGGCGCAGTGGTAGCGCATTGCACTGCAGTGCAGGGTTCGATTTACAGGATGAAGGAAATTGATACAGCTTTTCATTTCTTGAGTGGGTAGAAAAAATGAGGACTAAACTTGCTTAGGAACACAAAAGTGTGGGGGGGGGGGCTTGTGCCACGCTGAATATCTGACGAGCCTTTTCACCATAAGATCCATGTTTGATAAATGTGGTAGGACATCATCGCAAGCCTCTGCTGTTCTGCTGCAAATCTAGTTTTCTTTTACTTATACAGTTCGATAAATTTATAGAATATTTGCGTGTGTGCCTCTAGAATAAAGTGCTTTAACTACCGAATCGCTGAAATATATACCACATCGAATGAATTCAACTGAATTTTTTATTTTAGAACGACCATTACATCGATAAAAACAAACTAGAAATCATATCATAAAAAATAGAATAAAAATAAATGAATGGAATAGCCACCAACCTCGCAAACAATTTGACTCTTTTATTAACGCTTTCATACAACTAGCCTAAATAAAAGACATTCTATTCTTTTCTTATTTATTGATGGTTTTGCATTTTGGTCTACTGCCATTGAAGTGCAAGCTATAAATGAGCAAAAAGATTGACCATTGTAAACCTTTCGCTATCTCTGCCAACAAAAGCTTTTAGAAGAATTTCCAGCGATGCATTTTCACTTACTGCAGCTCTTAAAACAGGATTTTGCTTTAAAGCATATAAGTAAATGCTATCTGTAACGCAGATTCTTTTACTAATGTGTTTTATTTACTTCTGTTATTATTTACTTCTGGATAATGAAGCTCAAATATGGCATGTTTTTTCAGGTAGTTAATTACGTTTTATAAGAATTTCCAAACAGCAAAGTGTAGTAGTATTCCTTGCATCTTATCAAATATAATAGCGATAAATAATAAGTAATAATGGGGAAGTGAGAAATTTTTACCGATATCGTCAAATAATTTTAATGGTCCAAGTAAAATATTTTTTCATAACGTTATTTTAAATTTTGCTCAAATGCAACGTTAAAGTACTCAGTTCTTTTGCAAGCTTAGAATAACAAGAGATGAAATAAACACACATAAAATTGGCCAAATGCAAGAAACATATTAAAGGTTTGAATGTACACCTTTTAAATTTTATAGGTGAAACAAAAACGTTGAATCAATTTAATTTTCAAGCTTGTTTTTATTCACTTTTATGGTACTTAAGATTAACAATGGGAATAAGGGAGAATTTTGGTTAAAGCTAAGTGCCAAAAAGAAATTTTTTAACAGGGAGCTACCGTTAATGACTGTGTCATAGAAAATTCTTTTTGGAATAAGGTAACTTAAAAATTGATTGCCGTTTGAAAATAATCGATGCCCGTTTAAAAACCATCAATGGCAGTTGATTGTTACGGGTTTTTATTCTCGATTAAAGTCGATGATGATCTACTTGTGGCTCTGTGCAATGAATTTTTTAAGCTGCCCCAAATCCTATTTCAACTTTCAAAGGAGTGAGTATTTGCATGTTGGAAGTACTGAATACTTCTTGTTTAATGCACTCAACACCCACTCCGCCTACCATGAGTCAATTTTATTGTGATATTGCATTTAGTCACCCCGGTGTAGGTAAAACGTTTTCCTATTGCTCAAAATTGGCTATTAACTCTTTGCAATAAAAAAGTGTATCACTGAAATGTATATTTTAGGTGCTGGCGCACATGGAATGGGATCTGGTGGATACGGAGGCATCGGTGGTTTTGGTGCTGGTGGATATGGAGGCATCGGCAGTATCGGTGCTGGTGGACATGGAGGCATTGGTGGAATTGGATCCAGTGGATACGGAGGCCTTGGTAGTATTGGATCCGGTGGATATGGAGGTATTGGTGGAGGATATGGTGGCATTTCTGGAATCGGAGGACTTGGCGGCATGTCAAAAGCCGGAGGAGCTGGCTTATTTGCTGGTATTCCAAGGAGCTCTAGCGGCAAGAGTGGATACTGATTTGAAAATAAAAGATTTAGTTGTTTATGGTATTGGGTACAAAAGCTTTTCATATGTGTCTTATTGTTATCATTCAGGGAACAAACTTTGAAGTATCGATGGTTTAAACTAAACAATTGTAAATTATTTTTTTCCTGCTTACTCCTTTCTATGTGCTAATATAGTGAAGTGACTTAACTTACTTTACAAAGGAAGTCAGTGATGTTTACAAACATCAAATATGTATTTTCAAATGCTTTCCGTTCAGAAAATTGTTACTACTTTAATGAGAATCAACATAGTCATCTTTATCTCCAATGTGCCAATTTAGAGCTTCTGATATCGATGGTAATCGTTAACAAATCAATGCACAAATATATTTTTACAATATTTTTCTAAAATAAATATGTATTTTCAACTTACATTTCTTTCAAATGAATTTAGCAAACTGTCTCTGTTTATGTATAACTTGGACCCAGCATTTGTAACAAAGAAATTATCACTGTTTCATAGTCACTCTCCTTTTTCCAAGTTTGTTTCCCTTGATTAGTTTGTGATATTCTATGTAATGTTTGTTTTCACTTCTTTAATAAAAATATTTTTATTGAACTTATGTTGTTGTCTGTTCATTCACCCTCTTTTTTTTCTTTTTTTTCTTCATTTGAGATATTACTAATGCTTTTGGTGACCAGAAATCTTCAACCATATGGAGTTGAATTTACTGTGTGATGTAACGCTAGGAATCAACAAAAATGAACATTTTAACCAAACAAATTAAACAAACCTTTTTTTTTTATATAACAGGCATGAGCGCAAAAAACAACAACTGCATGCAGACAATAGCAGCGTACAAGCAATACCAAACATCATAAATTATGTTAAAAATCACAGTTATAAAACCCTTTTTTTTTATTTTTGAGTGTATAAACTACTGAATGAAGAGAAATCTAACCAGCTCGTAATTTCAAAGATCTCACGGCTGGTATTCCCTGTCTGTGCTCATCTTTGATACCTGACATCCCTTTTTGAGCGCTTTGGGCCTTCAAAAACCAACAACATTGGGAACAGAATCACCACTCATGTTCCCCTGACACGCAGAAGGAGAACAAGCAAATACCAATAAAATATATCTTTCAATGAATTCTTCATGGGCATAATATCGCCGCCCTGGTGATAGTGGCTAACGAACTATTCTATCGCATCTAAGGACCGGGTTCGATTCCCGACTTGAAATTCTTGTCTGTCCTTCCATACTGGGGGGGGGGTAACATTGGCCACCTACCAGGTGCCCCCATTGGTTGAAAAAAGGGCATATTATATTTCTGAGTTATGTGTTATATGCAGGGGTGTAGTGGGGCCGGAACGCTCCGGAATTAAAATGAGATTAATATTATTATTATTGTAGATCTAAACTTATTTTCTGAAAAAAGAACAAAAATATCCTCGTATGGTCTGTGCTTGCTCTAGGAAATCTATCTGTTTTCATTCTATGGATACCGTTGTAGTTGAAATCATTCCAGTGACTTAATAGCATGCACGACGTTTTTTTAAAACTTTTTATTCTCTCTGAATCTTTGAAGAAAAGCAACATCACTAACGTGACCATTTATTTTTTCCTTCAAAACGGGACATCTACTACTTTTTTGGCAATAGTGTATTTATTTTCTTCCTCAAAACGGGACATCTACTGTTTTTAAGGTAATAGTGTAGGGAGACTGAATTACAGGTCTGGGTATCTTTTAGTTGTTAAGAAAACGCGCAAAAAAGCTTGTGTTAATGTTAATATCAAAATAAAATGAAAAAAAAACTTTGATAAAACACACATATACTATAAAAAATAGTGCAAGACGTACGTTTCGGGTGGTACAAGGGTAGGCCCTTCTTCGACTTCAAAAACACCATCCGACACAAAGCAGGAAGGTAGGAAAGTGAGAAATGTAAACAAAAGGACACGCAGAAAAAAGGAAGTTGTCATTCGGAAGGAAAAAAAATTCTTAGAAAACCAGAGTGAAAAGGGAAAATAAAGTGGAGATCGGGGAGGGGAGGAATAAGCAAAAGAGGAACATGACTTTAAAAAAAGAAATAAAAATTAAATAAATTGAAATAGTTGACAAAAAAGAACATTAAAAGAACAATAAACATCACCCCCCTGCCGTTTTCTTTGCGTCTCGAGAGGGGAGGGAAGGAAGTCAGGTTTTTTTTTTTTTTTTTTTTTTCAGGCACTGCCGTTGGATGATTTTAGATTTCTAGCGACCTTTAGTGAAATCGTTACCGTGGGTTGCTCTCTTTCTAAAACCGGGACAGGGGACATTTTCTAAAAACGGGACATTACCCCAAGCACAGGGGTCCCCAAGCACAGCTTGGGGACAACGGGACAAGGCACCTAAAAACGGGACTGTCCCATTCAAAACGGGACGTATGGTCACCTTAAACATCACCATCGTGTATGCAATTAAGAAAATAAATCGAACCACTAGATTCTTAGAATTAAAGTCGACTAATAAAGGGAACACATGTTAAACGCGGAGGTAGCAATGCAAGAAATGAAATTTGGAACTGTCCACCTGACCAGCCAGGGGAGGGGCTAGGGGTGTTTCAGCCTCCCCAATACATTGTTAAAGGGCAACGATCTGCTTTATTATACACTTTGGATAGGTAAAATGAAATTTTTTTATAAATTATCCCCTCCCAAAAATATCTGCCTTTGTTTAGACTAAAATTTTACTTTATTGTATATTTTGTTAGAGTCAATTACGCTTTTTTCAAAATTATACACAGCCTTCTATATTGGTTACTGACAAAAAAAGGCAGAGACGTTTTTATGTCAAATTGTCCTCTGAAGAAACCACCTCTCCTTCCCCCCACTAAGTCGTGCGTTCCGGGAAAAAAATTGTTAGCACTACAACACTGGTTATATGAGTTAATTTGTGAACCCCAGATAATTATTTATAAATGCAAGGAGAATGGTTGGGAGCTATTTTGCTATTTGTCCTGCTAAAGTTTTAACATAGAAACTTTTAGTTTGTATTTTTTAGTGGATAGTGGGGGGGGGGGAGATGGAGAAATCTATAATATTTGTTAATTTTTGGGCTGCTTGTTTGGCCCGACAATCCGACAACTCATTACCCAAGTTACTGCTGTGACCTTCAATCCACGGCTCTTTCAAAGAGCGAAACATTAGGTTAAGTATTTTATGAACTTGGTGTGTTTTGAAGATTTCCTTAACTGTGGGAAAGTTGTTGGGATGCTCGACTCTGCGTGGAGACTCCCGATTTGGAATTGGACATTAACTTGTCTGTCCTTTCATAAGGGGGGGGGGGAATTAATGGGTTAAAAATCACGCTCTTAATCATATTCCCAAAGTCATTGCTAAGACACTTTTCAGTGTGGAGGGGGGGGGGAGATGCCGATAAACTGCCAAGTCAAATATCGGTTTTTATCAACTTATTTATTTTTTTATAAACTATATTTCCAATTTTTTTACTTTTTCCAACTGGGTTTGCCTAACTTTGCCAAGTGTACCAGAAATAGAAAGTAAATTATAGTTTTTGCTAATTTTTTTACCAAGTTTGTCAAGTTGGTATCTAATTTTGCCAAGTTTAATGGAATTTTGCGAGTGTTAAGGGGAGACGCCCCCCCCCCTTTAGCAAGGGCCCGCATATCCCTTGTTATTTTGCAAGAGTATGTCGTTTTCCCTCATGCCATTGGAAAAAAAAAAACTGTAACGACGCCCATTAGTTAATGTGTAGATTATCTAGATAGTTTGCAGATTGCGTAAAGGTAAATTGTAAAATGAAACCATTTTCACACTTTAATGGATCACCCTAGTTAATCTGCACACTGCTTAGATAATCTGCAGAAAAACTGATTTCTGCACATTATTGGTAATACAAACACAGATTATAGAAATATATTACAGTTGCTACTACCCATAAACGATCTCAACTTGCATCACTTGTGTTTGGCTTCATAACGCAATACTGAGTCTTACAGATTTGTCTTTATAGGTGCGGCTATTATAAATTCGTCGGAGAAATACAGAGTTCGTCATGTAACCTATACGATCTTCGTAGCAATGTCTCTGTGTATTTACAACTTCTGCTTACCATGAGTAAGCACATGTAAACAATAAATACTTTTTCAGTTTCATTAGAAGCTTCAAAACGGGTGAATTTAGAAAAACTTTGGATATTATCCACAGTTACTGATTAGTACCCATTTCAACGTAGATTTAACAGTGGTTCGCTTCTAATTTTTGGTACTCTTGAAAAAAATTCCTGCTGGACGATAAAATTCAGGAAACAAGGAATTATAAAATTTATATCATAATCATGATGTGAAGTACTGAAAATAAAAATTGAACGAGAATTTTAGTTTGCATTTTAAATTTTATTTCAAAAAAAAAGGGTTTCTATTTTAATATCTTCAATTTTCCAAATTGATTTGAATTTTTAAAATCCAAGAGCAAGTATAATTTGTATTTAAATTTGAACTTTTAATACAAATTGTCAGTTCTACACCAATACGGCTCAAAATCAAATTGTCAGTTCTACGCCAATACTGTTCAAAATTACATAGTAGTGCGGGGTTGGAAACGTTGTCTTCATGTACTTGTTAATAATCACTTTAGAAGCTTTCAAGTAATAGAAAACTTACCGACGATATTTTTTCAAAAACTAATACATCTTTTACTGATTGCACTTGATAAAAATTATTAATTCGGAATTTTTCCTTTCATTGCATTGAATTTGTCGGAGGTAAACCAATTGTTTAAGAAACTTGGTTAAGAAATTAGACGCACACTTCAACACTTCTTCCAAAGTGATTATTAACAGGTACATAAAGACGATGTTTCCGACCCCGCACTGCTATGTGATTCTGAACCGTCTTGGTGTGTCCTACCCCTCCTAAAAGTTTGCAAAACTAATTTCGAATCACCCTGCATACTTAATTCTTCTTCGTTTGTTTACTTCAAACATAAATTATTTAAGATGAATACTAAATGAGTTATCGTTTCGCGAATATGTAAAGATTTTATTAAACTTTTTGAAAGTTTAATTTCTTTTTTCAGTAATGAGAGTAATAACAACATTTATGCATTAAAAATATGGTATGACTCATTCGAGAAAACAAAAATTGGAACTCGGAGCAATGGTTATAGGTTCGTTTGCCCCAACATCTATAATATTATTTTCTCGTCCCCCACCTTCTGATGATGCTCCAAATTGTGACGTGAAATTCCGGAAGGACGCATACATAGCTCTAAGCGACACATTCAGTGACGCGAGACGAGCTGGCCTCTCCTGGCAAATAAATAAATAAATATTATTTTCTCAACCCCTAGACTTATTAAACACCCTCTTGCGACCAAAAATATCCGAACACTTTCAGTTTATAGAATCAATTTCTTCTCTCGAAGTGATTATTACCAGGCAAGTGAAAACTGCGTTTTTGACCCCACATTACTATGTGATTCTGATTCCTTATTATGTGCCCTATCACCCCTTAACGTTTTGCCCAAGAGTTTCGATTCCCCCTGTATATATATTATATCAAACATACAGGGTGACTAATAATTCATGGTACAAACTTTGAGTGCTGGTGCAGGACACTGTAACAATCACATTTTGAATAGGATTGCATGGCCAAAACTGAAGCGTCGGAGCACAAACACAGGAAAGAACAAATGCAGGAGACGGAGGAGAAGCGGAGTTAGTAGTTGCTTCCATTGCCGGTAGATGGCCAATCGGCGTTGATTTGGGGAAGAGAGGACATTCTCGTTTCAGTTTCCGTCCATTTACCATTAGAAACTGCATGTTGTTTCAGCAGGATGGGGTGCCAGCCCACTTCACCCTACATATTTGTCAGTACTTGAATGCGACATTTGGGGTGCGATGGATTGGACGTCGTGGATCTATCTCTTGGCTACCCCGGTCTCCGAATTTTACGCCCCTCGATCTCTTTTTTTGGGACATTTGAAGAATAACGTTTATGCCACTCCAGTAGACTCCGATGAAGATCTCATTGCTCAAATATCCGTCGCTGCTGCATGTGTGCGTGAAATTCCTGATATCTTTGAAAGTGTTCGTCCATCGCTGCAACGACGATGACAAGCATGTGCCAATGCTGATGGACGCAATTTTGAACACTTATTGTAAATTAATTTCCACTTGTAAACGAGGTTATGAAGATAAAACACTTTCCCTATCATTTGTTCTTTACTGTGTTTGTGCTTCGAAGCTTCACTTCTGACCATAATTTGTTTTTTCCTGTGCTTGTACGTCGACGCTCCACTTTTGACCATACATTCCTATACAAAATGTGATTGTACCAGCCCTCAAAGTTTGTACCATGAATTAGCAGTCCCCCTGTATACTATGCAACCAAAAATATTCTGACAATTTCGATTTTAGACATATTTTTTCTTCGCATTAGACATATTCTTTCTAAAATATTATTTCACGAATTATCTTGTAAACTTGCGCACAAAAATATCGTACTTAAGCTCATAATGTTCAGTCAAGTTTGGTTAAGTCGTGAATTTATTAGGCAGCTAACATACTAAAGAACAAAAGTTTTTTTCTTTTTTTTTTCTTTTGATCAATCAATTTCAAAAAGCTGAAAGTTATTTGTATTTTTCACTCAATTTTTAACTACGTGTTTGCAATTTTGTATGACTATTCCTCAATCAATATTAACGAAATTCCAGTGATACCAATCATCCCGTTTAAGGGGATGGTATACACCCAAATCATCAAAATTGGCCCAAAAAAATGTGTTTTTTCTTTTTACATACTAATATTCTACAGTTAAAGCTGGACCATGGAAAAAAAAACCGTGTATGTCTACGGCAATTTTTTAAAAAGATATTAGGGTTTGAAAAAATTAAAAGGGATAGTAAAATGTCCACAAAAATGCAAACAAAAGCGTCAATAAACACGTCACAATTTTTATTGAACTTTTTACAAAATAAGCTAATATTCGAAGGAAATTATTTTAAAAATATGTTTTGCTAAGGTAAAATCACAAATAAAAATATTCAGAAGAGACGGTATTAAAGGTAAATGGAAAATGACACTTTAAACTGTATTTTCTCTAAATCAAGTTTTTTGTGATTTTCTTGCCTTCAAAATGCTCCATGCGACTTAATTTTGGTCGGAATTGTACAAAATTTACTACAAACATTCTTCTCATATATTACAATAAATCTGTGTATCCTTTTTAAATATGGTCAAAATTTCGATTACGAAATTTCACTTTTATTTACGAAAACTGAAAAATTTCGGGAAAGTTTGGTATATATCCATGAAAATGTTTCTAAAAAATTAACAACTCGGTCGAATCAAAAACCGATACACAGACTTTTTTTAAATATATTTTTATGCTAGTATAAAACAAAATTACTAAAAAAAAGTTAAAATTAAAACGCATGGAGCATTTTTTCGAAACTAAAAATTAATTAATTTTTAATTAATTACTAATATTTTTGAAATTTATTTTAAATTTTTTTCAGTTGTTTATAATGCTTGTAGTTTAATATATTAAAATACAAAATTTCATAATCCTATCTTAATAAAAAAAAACTTTTTAATGTCCACCATCCCCTTAAAGCTCCGTACATCACTCAATGTTTAGATCAATATGTTTAGATCACTCAATGTTTAGATCAATATTTCTAAACGCGGAGCTTTCATATGTTCTCTGGACTAAATAACAGTTTAGGTTAAAACTTCCAGATTGATCAGAAGCTTCGAAACACTGTTCAAATGTATCTCTCATCACCGGTGGCTACGAAAAAGAATGTCTGAAAATTCCTATAGCAAAAATGTATGAGTTTTCACTGTGGTAACGCTAAAAGGTAACATGTTTGCTCTTGGTTCCATCGGAATTATTTTAAAAAAATTAAATGTATTTATTTTTTACTTAAGCAATTAATGTAGTAAAATCTGCTTAATGCAAACCCTTACGTTGATCACAAACTTCATTTTAGCAGAAATATTCCCTGATTCCAACAATCTCAAATTTCCTGAATGCAATCGTTACTGATTACCAGCTGTTTTACTATATAATATGTCTTGTGCCTTTTCAGACTGATTTCATTGCATTAAAAATTTACTGAAGTTTATTGACATCGTAATTCTTAAAATTGATATTTTTTGCATATTCCGTGCTGTCTTCTTACAATTGGTGACATACTTTATTTCACAATCATACAGTTACAATAGTTGCATTTTCGTCATAATGTATGTCCGCAATAACATCCCAATTTATTCCCCATTAGAGCACCGAAGGTGTAGCAGCACCAGCATGGCCAGTGCTTGGGAGGGTGAACTCTTCTTTCGATTGAGTCTGCTGTGGACCGTGAACGCTAAATGGAGCTGGTGCGCGTAAAATACGTCGTGGCTCCAATGTCCACCACGCTCAAAAACGATACCTTTGCGGGTACCGATCCAGCTACCATGATTCTCTTCTCTAAAATGTGTTCAAAGTTAGGAGACCACTTGTGGCAATGCCTACCAGCCCCCCCCCCCTCCAATAATGAAATGACAGACACCTCCCGCCCTCACAGTAGTCAAGCCTACAGCAGGCCGCTGACTTTACCATTGGAAAGGGAAAAAATGTTATGTACCAAATTAAAAAAATTATTTTAAAGCATGGAAAAATAACTCATAGCAAATCTTCTGATGGGCAAATTACTTCTCGGTAGCTCAACGTTAGTACTGAAGTAGCACTATGTAGCTCATTATTTAACTTAGACAATCGTTCTGCAGAAGTTTTAAGTTACTCAGACATGAGTAGCAACTTTATTTTATTTTTATTGAAGCAAACATTCCTCGGCGGGTCATAAATTCAAGAAATGAACACCTGCACTAGCTTTGCATTTCTTTTCCAAAAAGATTATTCTTTTACACAATCGAAAGAAATTTTCATTATATTTCAATTTAAATAAAAACGTATAAATAGATGTTTTTTTTTTCTTATTCCCGTGACCCTCAGAGTCTTGAGGTTGATGACCCTCTTTTTCTGATGAGGTTAACCGACCTCGAATGTAATGAACAAAATGTTGAGGGCAATCGGAAAGTGCATTCTTCTTTGTTTGATGGCTGTATGGATGAATTGGCAAGAACTATGTTTTTCTAATTTAAAAAATATTTTTTGATACAAATTTTAGAGTTCAGTCACCTCTCAGAAAATATGAAGTAGTGGACGACAATGACCTTCGATTTGTGCCAGAAAAAGGAGAACCAGTTAAAAAAAATAAAAGACAAACGTGTATTTAAGAAAAGTTCCAGCAGGAAAAGATTGTGTAATGTCTGAAATTTTGTTGTTTTGAAAACTTTATTATGGTAGTACAAAATCTTACCTACAACAGGTTGCGCTGCGGCTACGGAATTCAGCAGCAGCGGATGGAAATTATGTTCGTCAATATTCTCAAAATGTCCTCCATTTGTCACAATTATACGTCGGAGTCTCAGAATACTTTCTGCAATAGTTTTAAAGGAATGGCTGCACACTCCTCACAGATGAATCTTTGTAGCTCCACTAGCGAGATGGGGTTTTGGTAGTAAAACACATCCTTTCAAATGCCTCCCCCCCTACCCCCCCCGAAGAAAAAAATCACACGGAGTTAGTGATGAGTGGAGGAAACTTAAAGAACGTTGCTATTGTGATGAAGATCATATTTTTCGTGTATAAAATAATGTTCCATCTTTGTTTCATCTTTCTAAATCAAACATTCCGTATTCAGTTTTAATTTCTCTCTCCGCTTAGCTTTTCTGCTTGATAAAATGGGCGTTTGTTTTTTATTATTTGCGTCTGCGGTTTCTCTTCTAAATTAATTTCGCTTTACTTATGCAATGTTGGTTCTTAGTGCCGGCCTGTCGACGTGGTCTCGGTTCTCACAGGTAGGGCTGCAGGCTTTTGGTATGGCGTTCGCCAAATTTTAGCACGTTTGCCTTGGCGATATGCTTTTGTACCGTTAATTTCAAAATTTTTCTATTTGTTTTGCCTACCGGTCCTTTGGGGTCGCCTGAGCATGAGTGCTCATTTTTTTTTTTTCGCCTCGCCAAGGTCTCGAAGCTGGCCAATTTTTTAAAACGCTTTTTCACTGGCTTCTCTTATATTTTTCCGTTTAATGAGAACGGATTGTTATTGTGGGACTCCGGCATGCCGTGTGTTGATGCGGATCAATTAGATTTTTGAACTTGTCGTTAACAACTTCTTGCAAAGCAATGTAGTGAAAGTAACTTGTGGTTTTCAACTGTTTTGCTTCTTCCTACAATACAGTGCAGTCTTTACTGCATAGGAGTCTCTTCTCTCCTTTTGGACTTGTAGTGTTTCGTGTGGAATTACACAACCACTATACGACATGTAAACTGGCCAATGGATTGTTTCGAGATCGACCACCGGCAACTTCGCGATAGTTATGTACAGTGAGTGCACATGCCAACTGCTGAATTCAGTTTCCAGAGCGCCACCTGTCACTAACCTGTGTACTAATATAATAAAGTCATGGCTCACTGGGATATATACAGGCTGTCCAAAAAGCTCCGTTTTTCCGTACGAGTAAATTTTCGCTTCTTCGCCGATTTGTCGCTTTTACCCTACGTTATCACTGTTGCCAACTCTGCCGGAGAAAATATGCCTAAAATCAAAGCTAAAAGTATCCAGGAATGGATAACAATGGCCGCATTCGTAAACGCCAAACAGTTGCACTCGTGCAACGAGTTTATCGTTTACGAATGCAGCCAATGTTTTCAAGCCGAGAAAAAAAAAAAAAAAAAAAAAAGCCGCGTTTGGCGCCTTTTTTAGCACTTGAGTGCTATTTTGCTCGAGCACGGTTTTTGTGTAGACACGATTGTTATATTTGAATGTGTCATTGTTATCCATTCCTGGATACTTTTAGCCTTGATTTTAGGCACATTTTCTCCGGCAGAGTTGGCAACAGTGATACGTTGGGTAAAACCGACAAATCGGAGAAGAAGCGAAAATTTTCTCGTACGCAAAATCCCATAGGAGAAACTGGTTTTCGGACAGCCTGTATTTATCCAAGTGAGCCATGATTGATAAAGTGTTACAAAAAAAAAAAAAAAAAAAAAAAAAAACCAAGTTACACTTTTTTTTTTCTCGCAGTATTCTTTTGTGTTTTGTTCATGTTTAGAAACAGGTACTCCTTTTTCGGACACACTGTATTTAGCTGTTTAAATATCGTGCAGTTTAATGTCTTTGAAATGGTAATCCCAGGAAATACCAGACCAAAATTTCTTTTTTACTTTCGTGTTCGATAAACCGTTTATTGAGGAAGGTTATACGCTATAAATAAGATTTAAAAAAAATAGAATTACAGGTTAGTGAGCGAGTGCCGAAAAAAAGCAAAATATTTTGCTAAACATCACTACGCGTCATTTGTTGGAGATCGATTTCAGATTAAAGTATGCGAGTTTGAAATTTTATGCACGGTGATTATAATTTAACTTCTCCTCTCCCCTTCTTCTATAAACAATAGTTTGGAGCTGAAATGGGTGAGCATATTGCTACCAAGTTTGGCATTCGGACTAGATGCCCTCAAGTCTTTTTTAGTTCTAAAAACATCCATTAGGTGGCACTTTGCATGGGTGATTCACATCAAGAAATGACCTAAATTGTAGTTAATATGTGTTCAGAAACTACTGAATAAATATTGAAATTGTTTCTACATTTCGAGTTCACTTCCATTGCTGCATCTCCTGCTTTTCTAAGCGAAGCGCCACCTAGTGTATATTTTTTGAACTATTTTTTTTAATTCCTCCAGCGCACCTCTTGTATGGGCTATATACAAAATGTGGTTACAGCCCATTCACCCGCTTTAGCTGTAGAACCCAGTTTACAGGGTAAATTTAATTATAACTATCCTGTATAATAAAATCTGAGAATGTAAAAAGAATTTTAAAAAAGCAGCCATATTGAATATTTTCCGATGATTTTCTAGAGAACCTGATTGCATAGAGGCGCGTGAGAGAAGGGCTCTTGCGAATAAGTTCAGCTACTTGCGCTGTCTTCTTTGCGCAGACCAGGAAATGTTTCTGTAGCTGTTCCAAAAGGCAGTGAGCTGCTTCCCTTCTCTTACATCTCTCACACACACATCAATCAGAATCCCGACTCCGAAAACCTTGTATTGGCATAAATTCGTTCTTTTGGCGTTCAGTCATCTTCATTGTCAATCTCTCCAAACATGAACGGAATGAATAAAAAGAGGAATAAAGAGACAAACCTGGACCATCGGGATCCTACCGGGCCTCCATGTGCACTCCGATGAGTCATCCAAAGAGGCCTACGGATGCTCACATATTGGTTCCAGCACTTTAAGATAAGTTTTCCAATGGCCGAATCTAGCCAATGAGAAACGTCTGTAGGCCTCTTTGGATGACTCATCGGAATGCACAAGCAGGCCCGGTAGAATCACGATACCCCGGCCAAAAAGACAACTTTTGCACCCCACGCCGAGATGTTTTTTCAAATTCAGATTTTTCGATCCACCCTGATGTCCGCTGCCCAAGTTCCATCCCTGTAAAAATTTTTCAACTTCAATTAATATCTTCCGGTGCCCCGAGACGCCTAAATATTCGCGAAAAATCGATTTTTATGCAAATATTGAACATAAATTATAAATAAAAATGATTAGCTACATAATCGATTTTACTAGTAAAAATGAATAGGCAAAAAATGAAAATTGCTTGCTATATTTTATTAAATGTAAATAACTTATTTTTTATTTATCCGCTCTTACATTAAACGAGGAATGTTTGTGTGTGTGTGTGTATGTCCGAGCGATCTCGAAAACGACTGTAAGGATTCTTTTTAGATTTCGCACTTGGGGGGTTTTTGGGCCCCTGAAATGATTGAGCTAGGTCACATGACTGAAAAAACTCAAAAACGCCCAAAATATAACATTTTAAATTTTTACGCGGTAGCGCCATCTATTGATCCTTTGAGAAATACAGTGGATGCAATCTTCGTAAAAAGGACGTTCAAATAAGTTTGGGATGGATTAAACAATAGATGTAATCGATATATAAATAATCGAAAATTAATTTCGCAAAGAAACAAAATAAATGGAACTTGATATCCAGTACACAGACAAATAAATATTTTAATAACTAGATCTATTACACCTTTCAGCTACATAAGTTTTTTTAGAATAAAAAAGTTATTTTTATTTCAAACTGTCGTCCTGGCAACCAGCGAAAGAAAAAGAGAAAACCATCCCGTTGCCATTCCCCGCAAGCACCTTGATGGAATATACGTAAATAATTTAATTATTCTTGATTCATAGTTATTAATACAAACTATTCGTAAATCTTATGTCAAAAATTGCCTGAATTTATTACTTCTTCTTTTTTGTAACTAACGTAAAGCTAAATGTGTTTTTGCGTAAATATTAAAACTATAAATATTTTTCATGTATTTTATTGATCCATATGATGCGAATTTCAAAAGTGGATAAAAGTTTCAGCTTAGCCGAATAATTTAAATGAAAATGACACCTTTTCAATAATACACAGAAAGAAAAAAGATCCTGTGACGTAACATTAAAATTCCGAGTTTTTTTTTTTTTTTTTAATAACGGCACTAGGTTGAATTCTACTTTAACTGCCTTATTCGTTGACGATAAATATTTAAATGTAGTTACCCTGACGATTTTTTTTATGGGACAACCGTTTATAATGAACCGATCTTTGAAACTCCGATGAAAAAATTTACAATGATACGATGGATTCCTAAATTGGGCTCGCAACCGAAATTCAAATTAATTTTGCAGGTGATCAGCCATCAGTTTAGTTTTCATTCACTGCAGTTGATGATTTATTTATTTCACCTTATTATTAACTCATTTATTTTATCATCGCATGGACAATATTTGAAAAGTTGCGGGCAGAACTTTACGATGTTAGCGAACTCCTGGGCCTGACTTCAGGATGTAGAAAACACAGAAAGCCATTTTATTTTTCAAAAAAAGTTAAACTGGATAGTAATTTAGAAAATCTATCATAAATGAATTGGAATCGTAATTTTCCCTCCAAAGCCTGATAACCGTGACTTCAATATGAGGTCAATGTCACTTGCAATACATAATTCGGACACTCACATGATAAGCATTTTTTATTCTCTTAAATGAAATGGAGCTGAAAATAGCAAAAAATCGCTTAAAAATCAGGGAACGGGTGAATTTTCAGATTTGTTTCTATATATATAAATTACATAATTATGAAAAATTTCAGGCCGATCGCACCAACGAACGTGACAAAGTCGGGGATCAGAGTAACCATATAGTAGGTTACGATGTATTTTTGGATTTATTCAAGGTTAGAACTCCATTTTTTCAATCAATCCGTTTGTTTTATTATTGTGAACGTTTAAGTAGTTGTTTAAGTTATTATAAAAGAATATTTTTGACCTATTCTGTTTTTGATTTCATGATTTCGAAGTGTGCTTTTGTACTAATAATTTAAATTGCGTTACTTTTCTTAAGCGGAGTTTATAAAAGAAAATTACATTTAAAGCATATTTGTGTAAGATTATACTTTTATAGAATCTATATTTATGTAAGAAGATTGAATATAAGTTTATACACTGTCTACCAATAAGTATTTGGACACCTGTGATAGAAAAGAAAAACTAACGTTATTCAAAATCAATAGTTGGTAGAGCCTCCACGAGAGGCAATTACAGCGTGAATCCTCCGGGGCATACTTTCCACAAGTCTTTGTATTACAGCTAGTGGTATTGTCTTCCACTCGGCTTGGAGTAGACATAGAAGTTCCTTCACCGATTTTGGACGGGTAGTGCACCCCTTAATTCGGCGATCCAACTCGTCCCAGGATTCTCGATAGGGTTCAGGTCTGGGCTCTGGGCAGGCCAGTCCATTCGATGAACTCCATTGGCACCATACCAAGCCTTGGTTAACCTCGAAACATGACAACTGGCATTGTCGTCCTGAAAGTAACAGGGGTCCAACCCGTAAAACTGCCACAACGTAGGAAGCACATTGTCATCCAAAATAGTGCAGTAGGCATCGGCGTTGAGCTTACCATGAATGGGGACCAAGGGTCCCAATCCATACCAGGAGAAACACCCCCAGACCACAATTCCACCTCCGCCGAACTTGACTGTTGGCACAATGCATTCTGGCAGGAGACGTTCTCCAGGCAGACGCCAGACCCAGACCCTACCATCCGAACGGTAAAGGGTGAACCTTGATTCGTCGCTCCAAAGAATCCGTTTCCACTGATCTACGGTCCAATTTCGATGTGCTTTGCACCACATTAACCGAGCAGCGCGTTGGACTTTGTGATCAAAGGCTTATGGGCAGCAGCACGACCATGAAAACCAAGCAGATGTGCTTCCTTACGGATGGTATTCATTGAAACAATACTCCCGGATGCCTGTTGAAACTCCTCGCGGATGAGGGCCATTGGTCGGGTGCGGTTCTTCCGAATTTCTCTGAACAGCACTCGTCGGTCTCTATCTCCCAGTTTCGTCGATCTGCCGACTCGGAGCACATTCCAACAATCACCGCTCATTTCCACTTCTTAATCACATAGGCCACTGTCGATTTTGGGTACTTCAGATCGCTAGATATGTCCCTTAAGGATCGGCCACATTTGTGATACCCGATAATTATACCTTTCTCGAAATCAGAGAGCTCCGAACTGCGCGACATCTTGCATGCGACTCATGCCGATGCTGTTTCCTACACTATGTATACCGGCGGAGGCCGTGACGTACCTCAGGACCGCAGATATCGTCATTTGCACAGGTGTCCAATAGACAGTGTAGAATTTATGTAAGATGTATTTTCTTTGAATTACGAAAAATAAGTATTTTATGTTTAAATTAAAGCACTATAGAGAAATTTACAATTTCAATCGTAAAGAATGATTATCATAGATGTATTGCATGACAATGTAAATACATGAAAGTGTAGCTGAAAAACGAGCTGTGGAAACACATATGGTGACCGGCAGCAGTAGGGATGGACGCGAGACGCGAGAATTCTCGCATTGTCTCGAGACGAGACAGGCATTTTTTTTTGCGAGACGAGAAAGAAAATATTTTGCGGGACGAGACGCGAGACGAGACAGATTCTTGTCTCGCGCGAGATTTCTCGCGAGAATTCTCGCATTTTTTTCCGTCTCGCATAAATACGATCTGAAAAGCGACAATTTGCCTGAAGCCTCTACCGTTCAACTTGCGTCTCCTTCTTTTTCGATCCTGGTATACTATCAGCACTCTACAATACGCACAAACACGTAACACTTAAAATTAGAACAGACGAGAGATATACAAAACACACAAAGGAGAGGATAAAGAAAGAGGAGGAAAAAAAAAGAAAACAGAGAAGAGTTGAAAGAAAAATAATAAGTAAATAGGAAAGGCGGTACGGTATGTTCAAATCTGACCACTTTTAGACGGGGCCCGGGGCATTAAGTTTGGGGCCCCCTTTACTATCCCCTTTTTTACGCATTAAGTCCCTTTACTGAGCCCCCTTTGTTAAGCATTTTAACCCAGTTTTGACCGCTGTTGTACTCGAAAATTGCATTTCAGTTAACTGTAGTTTTTGTACTTTAATCAAATCGTATTTATCACCCCAAAAATATATCTCTAACTTGATCTAGTGATAGACAATTAGGTAATACCTATATTATAGAGGAAATTCAGTTTTTTCCCCACAATTACTATTTCAGTACATATGAATTTATAATTTAGATAATCGGGATATATATGGACCCCCTTTTACTTCAGGGGCACCGGACTACCGCCCCCCCTTGCCCCTGTGATAATCGGGTTTCGGGTATATCAGAGAGAGATTAGAAGTAGAGCAACTTGCATTCGCATTGATGCTTAGTCTGAGTAGGTTGAAATATGGTTGAATATCCTTGGTTGAAATATCCTTGTACCGATATTATCCTCAAACTTTCCCGCACGTTGCGGCGTACGTAGGAGGGGGGGGGCGCCCACCCTGGTAACAACTTTCTAGGGGCGATTAAATCCCTATTGTTGGCCTATTTTAAAGAGATTAAAATGACATTTTTTATTCTTATATATTAATATCGGACGGAAAGAAATGCAAGCATTTTTTTTAAAAACTATTTCTCTTTTCGTTTATATTATCATGTTTTCCCTTCCTTCGGCTTGCAAAACTTTTATAAATTTTTTTCCTCCCCATCATTTTATCTTGCAGTTGGGTTCCTATTCTAAAATTATGGTCGCCTGTTAGATGTCTTTTCATTCTTAAAAAAAAATCCACACTGGATAGACATTAGGGGGATTATGGTTTAGTTTTTCTGTAAACAGGGCGACCATAACGACTGTAGTACTCTCGCTAAAAATTATTGTGGAAAAGTACAAACGATAGTCGTCAACAAATTAACCGTTCAGTAATTTAAAATATAAACAAAAAATAAGACGTCTATTAACCAACTGAGGTACTTGAATGAAATCTAAAAATGCACACACGGTAATATTATTGGAAATATTAGGCAAATAATTATAATTATCGTTAATATAATCTTGTTTTCATTAATATAAAAATTACACATATTTTAGAGACTTGAAATTGACGTTAAAGTAAATAGTAGAGATTTTATAAAGACTAAAAGTGTTCTGTTTATAATTTTTCAAGGGTTATCTTACAACCAACTGAACGATAAGTAATTCTAATTTGTGTTAATATATCCCGCAGTAATTTCAACAGAGATTACTTAAAAAAAAATCTGTTTTGTCTCATGCAGATATGATTTTAGTATAGTATTCGCTACTTCTCGTATGAAGAGCGGGTGCGCAGCTATTTTAAAAGAAACGGTTGTCCATTTCATGTAGTGTCTGAGGTATTTAATGCTACAACTTGAACAGTATGATGTAGAACTACAGTATGATGTAGAAATAACACATTTTGAAAGTCGGGAGTTCTCTGCAAACCGCTAAGCTTTTCACTTTTCTGATCGCGAATGACACTGGCGTAGTTTTTTGATTCATTGTATTGCAATGATGCCAGGTTAATACTCATGACGCAAACTTTACATCAAGAGTCAAATAATTTTGCTTTTATTTTAGATTCCACATCACTGGAATTAATTGAAATTACTCATGTTAGGAAAATTTTCGTTTATTACAGTGCGAAGAACGGGCACGCAGCTAGTAAATAAAAATAAATACTATATTTTCGGTGTGACATTTTATATACGGATTAAATCTCAATTTCTTTTACTTCAAATGGCGATATATGCTGATATAGTTATTAATATATCTACTAATGTGGCTATATGTAAGTAATTGTTATTATTAATATTAAATTTCAATAAAATCCCAATAATAAGTTAGTATAAAATGGTAACGAAATCGCAGTCCTTAATTTTGCGAGACTCGCGAGACGAGACAGCAATTTCTTTGCGAGACGCGAGACGAGACAGAGTGTTTGCGAGACGAAACGAGACGCGAGACGAGACAGAGGTTTACCACTGCGAGACGAGACGAGACAGCCCCGATTCTCGTCTCGCACGTCTCGCGTCCATCCCTAGGCAGCAGCAAAAAAAATGATGCCAGGCCCAAATGCGTGAATGCCCAAATGCTTGGCCCAAATGCGTGAACGTGCAGCTCAAACACAAGCAGATGAAAGAGATGATTAGTATTTGGAAGGAGAACGACATAGAACAGCTAGACGTCGACAAATACTTCGGGTAGACAGTCCAAGTATCTGCAAAGGATACTTACTATCATAGTTTACAACATTTTAACATGGCTTACATTTACCATGGAGATTTGCATTTTCCTGAAGAAAGTGTAAAAACTCAAATTAACAAACCATTTCGGGGACTGTAACATTGATGTAGGACATTCCAAATTTCCTAATGAATTGGTGTGTTTGTTTCTTCGATGCCACCTACATTCTGAAGAATTTCATAAAAGAATTCGAAATTTGAACCCATACTTTATAATGGCTTTGTTCACAGTATATGGCGAGTGAAACTATTAACGATTGCGGTGTGTACAGCTACGTTGCAAACAGTGTATATCAGACTCGATGAATTTTTTAATATTGTTTTATTAATATAATTTTTTATTAACTCATTCATTCGGCAGTTCAATCAACTCAAATTCTTGATTCAATATGGAGAGATATATTTCTGAAGTAATGAAGACGCTGTTAGTGAATGCATCGCCCGAGATCTCCGCTGATACCCTCGCTGATCTGCTACTGAAGGAAAGGAGGCACCTTACTTTAAGCTACTTTTTGCTCAACCCTGATGGCACCGACCATCGAATAATTAGCATCCCTCTTCAAAAAAAAGTATAAGCCATTGTAACATTGAATGCCGACCAAAGCTTACCTGATAATGAATGAGTGATCCGACAGCGATGTAAATCTTTGGCAACCAGGAAGGTTATTGATACGTGTCAAGGCCAGTACCCATTATTTTACACTTAAGGAGCCTTTATATTCTGAGCATGGCTCGGTAACCTGGTACTATAGTATTATTCAACTATCCACAACTACTTTTCCTTGTATCAAAAATGAAACTGATAATAATTGGAGGAGTGGACGTAATTGTAAACAACAGATAGAGTTGTGTTGTGTTGTGGGATTACCGCCATTTATCTATACGTGGAATCTAGGCCAAGGGATGGAGTGCCCTCTGTGGGGGGGGGTCTTTTTAAGGGGTCATAACCCGCAATAAATAGAGAAAATGGAACAAAAAGCAAACAGATAGAAAATGAGAGTAAAACTTAAAATTTTTAAAAATAATGTTCATACTAAATCATCCGGTACATTGAATCAGGATTCAAAAGTTGAAAAATATGAAAATACTGAACTTTCATGCAGGAGTACGTCTTCATCCTCGCATACGGATACGGATGTAATTATGCTACAATATCAATCACAAAATCGTTTAAATTTTCCTACCTTACCAAGGGCATGTGATAAATATGGAATTTCAGATACAGCAGCGTCTTCAATTGCCAGTGCTGTTTTCAAGACATTGGAATTTTATACGAAGAGCAGACTTTGCATGTAGTTGATCACAATAAAATACGTAGACAGCATGAAAAAGTTCGAAAAGCAGTTGCAGAGTCAACCAATTCAACAGTATATCAATCTAATTTAACAGGATTATATTTCGACGGAAGAAAAGACTACACAGAAGTACAAATTATGAAGGAATCAAAATACAACCCAAAGACTACAAAGGATGATCGTTATATTCTCATAAGGGAACCCAACTCTCTCTCTATCGAACACGTTACTTTTACAACAAGAAAAGACAAAGACATTGAAGAGTCAAAACTGAATTTTTTATTTCAAATGATATACGATTAAATGAGCTAATAGTAATTAGATGCAATATAACAAATGTTAATGCTGGGCAAAAAGGAGGAGTTATTCAATATCTGGAGCTTAATGGGCCATTATGGTGTATTTGTTTGTTTCAAACAAATGAGTTGCCTCTCCTGCATTTACTTAATTCCTTAGACGGTTCAACCGATAATTCTAGAACCTCTTGTGGACCGATTGGTAATACCATCAAAACCTGCGAGGAGCTACCTGTAGTTCATTTTAAGTAAATGAGAATATGCCAGATAATATTAAACAGTATGATCCCCAACAATTATCAACAGCATGTATATGGAATGTGCCTCGCAATATCATGTAGTGAATGCACTTCTGAACGGGGACTTTACCACCATGGCATCGTAGAATATCAGTGATGGATATTTCTCGCTCTCGGATAGTCAGATACTTCGGATAAATAGCCACGACTCTCCTTTTGGAGCTAGCACGATGTCGAATAAAACAAGAGAGAATTTTTGTGCTTGCTAGAGGTCTATCCGACACTCAGGGAGATCAACCAATCAAAACACAAGGCTTTCTCCCCTTTTTCTTAAACGAAGGCATTGTTTTAATTCCTTAGACGGTTCAACCGATAATTCTAGAACCTCTTGTGGACCGATTGGTGATACCATCAAAACCGTCGAGGAGCTACCTGTAGTTCATTTTAAGTAAATGAGAATATGCCAGATAATATTCAGAGTTTTCGAAGACTCCAGAGACATCCACCAAGAGTGGAAACCGGTTTTTGACAGACCCACCGTGCTAGGGAGAGGGGTCCTTTTGTGGAAGTACTTGACATTCCACGATATACACAATAAAAAACCATCCACCTTGTACTCTCCGGTACCGGAATGCAAGTTTTCGCCTTCATCCAACGTGTCGGGAAAAAACAGCATTATTTCCGAAAGTGAACGTGACAATGAAACAATTACGATAAGATCGTGCTAGGGCACATCGGATATTTCTCGGATTGGGACGTCATGAGAAAAGAAGACCCGATTTATCCGCTACTCACAGCTTTTCGATACTATGGTGGTAGAGCCCCTGGGATTAAAAGAACCGCGCCCAGTCGCTCACTCAAGGTGGCTAACAGCTGCAAGTAGAATTTTAAGACTGTATGTGGCTACAGAAAATTCATCTGTCAATCTTATTCTTTCAACAGACATTATTAAGGTATACGCGCCTGTGTGGTCTTATATTTTAAACAAAACCATCCATAACAAAAGGAACACGACGGCATATTTGGAGAACTATCTCCTTTTCCATATATTCGGCACCGAACATAAAGATAATCGTTAATGTTGTCCAACGAAATAGCTTCTTCTGTCATCCTGAAAATTTGTTATTGTCAATGCTCACAGATGCCAGAAAGTATATGAGGTCTTTAGGAGTACGAAAACTGATTTGTGCTAGAAATGAAAACAGAGAATCCTCATCGGTAAGAATTTTTCAAGTACCAAGCAAAAGTAAAATCTACTCTTTTGCTCTTCGAAGCAAAAGAATACATTGAGCTTATCAATTGGCAGCGAGTTGAAACATCTCTTTTGATGAATGAGTCTTGGGAAGAAACTGAGGTGTAACTGAGAATTTTTCAAGTATCAAGCAAAAGTACCAAGCAAAAGTTCAATGTACTCTTTTGCCCTACGAAGCAGAAGTTCAATGTACTCTTTTGCCCTTCGAAGCAAAAGAGTACATTGAACTTATCAAGCGGCAGCCAGTTGAACCACTCATTGTGATGAATGAGTCATGTGAAGAAACTGAGGTAGGTCATGGTAAAAGTTGGAGAAACGGAGGAACGGTTAAACTATCCTTGCAATACCCCAGCAGTTTTTCCGAGCAACAGCTCGCAATTTTTTTTTTAACATTTATAAAAAAAAAATAATTTTTAAATATTTTTTATTGGCTCTTCTTTTATATTTTTAAGTGTACTTTTCAGCCATATTTTTATTTTGTTTACATCTACTATTGTTTAACAAATAAGGGGCGTTGTGCACTTGCCTCCTGTTTTCGTTAGTACGGGGCAAGTGCATACACCAAATGTGCACTTAAGGAGAACAGTCGTTATCGAAAACATTTGTTAACACCACCTATAATTGGATTTAACTCAATTTATCCAGTAAAATCAGTATCCAGTAAAATGCTTGTAAGCATTTTAACGATCGAGTCTTCTCGCCATAAAAAAGTTCGTGCATCAAAAACTATGAGATATAGGGGAAGGTGGGGTAAGATGACGAACTTAACTATGATTTTTACTGACCACTGTGAATGAGAACTGAGATTTTGGCGAGAACTTCTTTCATATCTTATGAACCACGAACTTTTTCGCTTGCCTGTTTCAACATTTAGGAGGCGAAACAAGTACGGTTCTCCCCGAAAAAAGGTAATTTTCGTCGTCTTTCCCCAGCAATGGGGCAAGATGACTAATAGGATCGAATAAGATGACGAACTGTTACACCGGAACTTTAGTTCCCATTCATGAACACTATTAGCAAATAATTTTAAATAAGAAACGGGGGAAAAAATACATTTAAATGCACAAGTCACGTTTGTAAGGTCTTTGGTTGGCTTCTCTACGGTCACATCCGGAACACTCAGTCAGCGTGAGTCCACTTTAAACACTCATACACCGAATTTCATCCTTGCCTTCTTCCGCGCATAGGATGAGGAATTCATCCGTTTCAAAATCCTCCAAGTCCACATTATCTTCAGTGCCGATGCACGGTATGAAATGAGATGAGTCATCGCCAGAAGAAGGAGAAAATTTCAAAGTCTTCGTGGTTTCTTCTTCTGCTCCTTTCTTTTTGTTTGTCTTTTCAGTCAATCCTTTTTTTGTTTTTTTTTTTGTTTTTTGTCTTTTTAGCTCTTTCTCTTCTTGTTCCTTTCTTTTTTCTCTCTTCCAAAGCTTGTTTTGCGGGAGTTCCTGGAAACAGAAGCGACGGTTAGTGAAACATTTAACGGATGAGATAAAGA
Organism: Cheiracanthium punctorium; assembly: GCA_038373885.1. Classification (NCBI taxonomy): domain Eukaryota; kingdom Metazoa; phylum Arthropoda; class Arachnida; order Araneae; family Cheiracanthiidae; genus Cheiracanthium; species Cheiracanthium punctorium. The sequence continues at coordinate 79,087 of JAWZYV010000816.1, read as the reverse complement.
AAACCAGCAGTAAACCAGTTCCAGTTCTTATTTTTTTTCAATCCCTACTATTAGTTCACACTCTCCCTATATTTATTTATCTTGTTCAAATTTTCAGTCACTAATAAAATACTTTTTATTCATCCACTCAAGTTCAAATACATTTGTTTAAACTTGTAGTGGATGATACTTGATATTAATATAGTTTTTTTCAAATATTAATTCATTAATTAAATTTAATTATTTAATTTTAGATCCTGTTACGTGGGATTAAAATTGGATGAAAACAATAAACTAACAAACAAACTGAATTAACGGTATCGATCCTTGCTTCACAAACGGCCCTACATTAATTAATTAATTAATTAATTAAATTTAATAAAAAGTAACTAAAATAAAAAACATTTTTGTTGACCTAAGTAGGAATTGACTTAAAAATTAAAAAAAAAATTATTTATTATTAGCATACGAGTGTTAATTTGAAACTCAAAAGAAAAAACTTTCTTCTCCTTTTTTTTTTTACTTTATTTTGTTTTATTTATTGCACCTTTATTTATTTATTAGCACTAGAGAGCTACTTCGTTTACTCCGGTATTTCCTGTCCATATATTTTTGAGGGCATATTTTTCTGTACCGGTGTGCGTCGACACGTTTTTGCTTCATTTTTCTATAGGTTCGACAGATAGCGTCGGTGTGGAAGGGAGGTAAAATAGTGAAAGTAACCAAGGTTTGCAATTTTCGTTATGATTTATCGGTAAGTTTGGCTTAAAAAAAAATCCCCAAACTGAACCTAATTTGTCCTGACGGAGATTGCAAAAACAGTTTTAGTGGACGATTTTAATTTGGATTTCAATTCCAAAGAAGTATTTTATAAAACAAGGCATACAAACACGATAAACTCATGGATTATGATACACTTTCCAAACAGTACTTATAAAAAATAAAGTGCAGTTGGAACAAGGGCGGATCCAGAAACTTTTTTCGGATGGGGCGCAAATCGTGAATACCCATTTTATGTAGTGTCAAGCCCACTTAATATAGGAGAAAGCCCCTTTTATCTAGTATTAATATATTTTTTCTCGGAGGGGGCACGCGCCCCGTGCGCCCACTCCCTGGTCTGAGTTGGAATTTGCTTGGCGAAGATTGCAGAGCATTTGTGGTAGGCGATTTTAATATACATTTCAATTCCTAAGAAGTGTTCTACGGAACAATTAAGACAAATATGGTATACTCATCCCGTAGCGGTCTGGCCGCTAAACTCCGTTAACATTAGAAAACGGCAAGCGAAGCAGCGTCTGGCTTGGCCAGTTGCTTGGGACGGTCAACTCCGTCTTGCCTCGACTGCCGTGCTACCGTATACGCCAATGGGAGCTGGTGCACGTAAAGTCCGTCGTGGCTCCAATGTCCTCCACGTTGTTAAACGGTACCTCTGGGGGTGCCAGTTTCAGAGGGATTGGTCCCTCCTCTGGAATAGGTACAAAATTAGGAATCAACGCAGAAGTCCAACTCCTTCGGGGAAGGAGGGGCAATGGCACCCATCTTCCGGGGATAGTGCAATCTTCTATCCCTGGACACGAACACAGCAACAGCAACAACAATAACAACGGCAATCTTATGAATAATGATACATTTTCCAACTTAATGGAATAAGGAAGTAAAACAGCGACAACGTATGGATTGTGATACGCTTTTAATATATAGCCCTTCAGTACGTATTTAAAATATAAAAGTATTTAATTTTTTTTCGGGAGGGGGGGGGAGCGTTTCCGAAAAACAGTATGTTTAACTTCATAGAAAAGTACAGCTGCGGGGAAAAAATGGCCCACTTGTACTTTTTTCGGCCGTCGTTCGTCGAACAGCAAAGTTACAGATACCAATCGTTTACGAATGAAGCTCACTTTAATTTGCTATGCATAAAAATTGCATAAGAGGCCATCTACATATTAAAATTCGCACCAACTTTTTTTTCTCAATAGCAACCCTAGATTTCACTTCATATTTCAATAATATACCTCATTTTAACTCCGGATACCCATTTTCAATAAATTTGAACTAAAAATGGGTGAGTTACGAGCTTGCAAAATCCCCCTGCCCATATGTTAAAATATTTTTTTCATACTTTAAATCGTATCTCATGTAACATTGACTATAAGAAGCTGGTTTCTATTCCTATTATTAGAACCAAACGACCCAAACATAATTAATTCACTATTATTATGATTTTTAATAAAATATTACTACGAATTATGAATTATTAAATTAATATTCAAAAAAATTATGAAGAGCGACCTAGCCAAATTTCAGTGGAAATAAGATGCATAAAGTAATATTACACGGCTTTGCAAAATTCCAAATTTTTACGTTCAATAGTTTAATTTATATTAAATAAAATGTGTAATTTTCCTGGGTTAAGGGAACATATATAAATTTATTAAGTGATAATTTTTTGAAAATTGCTTAAAATAAACGTAAATTAGATTTATTTTGTGCAAAAACACAGTAAAAGATAGCGGTATTAAAAAATATCAAATTTTGAAGCAAATAAATTAGAGGTTTCTACAGTTTGATGGCGATTCTATAAAGTGTCTATTGTTGTGTCCGCTATCGTATCCCCCAAAATAAAATATTTTCCAAGTATAGACTTAGATGCAGTAGATGTATGTCTTCTAATACATAGGGATCGACCGATACCACATTTTCGCCGATGACCGATACCGATACTTTACCTATAAATTCATTTTCAGAAATAGCCGATACCGATACTTTTAAGTTATGGTATCGGCCGATACCGATACTTAACCGATACCGATACTTTACATAATTTAATGTCATTTAAACCTACATCTGTATTCTGGGTAGTTTTTGTAACGAGACTGTAGTTCTCGTTAAATTGAATAACAGCATGATTAAATTTGATCCCAGTAGAAAGCATTAAAAAGACAAAGCAGTGAATACATTGACGAGTGAATTTACAGTAGTTCTAGTCTTTCTTTTCTATTCAATAATTCCGGCGAATGGCTGAATTTATAAAAAGCTGAGCACTAGGAAGCGTCTTAGTGTGCAGGTTCGGAATTCTTTCTCCTCGCGCGGCTGTCGATCTAGTGGTCTATAGTTTTGGGCGATTTTCTACGGATGTTACGCGAATATGCGTTAGACTCCCTTAAAAAGTCCTCCACCCAATCCCCCCTATAGGTAGATGCCCCTCATTAAGGCTTGACAGAACACAAACAGGAACGGGGGGGGGTGTTAAAGGAATATATTAATAAGAGAATCCATTTCTAGTGCCGACTGGTGCAAATATTTAACCCTTTAACGCGCAGTGATCCCACTCTGGGAACACCCAACTCTGACGTTTTGACTGTTGCCAGTCACGAAGAATAGATTTTATTTTTATAAAAATAGTTGCGGTGTGACATAGCTCCACGAGAATTCTTTCCTTTATAACACGTCATTTCCCGTAAAAAAAATTGTCACGTTTATTTTTAACAGCACTGACATCTGCTGAAAAATGGAAGAATGCGAGAACAGATGTATAGATTGCCCAATGCTGAAAAAAGGGCAGCCGTTGCCATCGCTCGACTTAAGTACCAGCAAGATGACGGACGACGCACAGCCAGCTGTCTTCAAAACAGGGTCTCTAGATCTGTGGCACGCGATGAACGTAACGGTTGCCCATACCTGCATTCAACGGTTGCCCATACCTGCTTTAACACTTTAAAGGTCGCCATCCCCTGAAATATCAAACGATGTCAAGGACCGTCTCCCCCATCAATTTTGATATCTATATCATACCCAAGCCGAATCAGATGCCCTTGCACCAATTTTTTTTAAATAAAAATTTAAAGCATGTCTCTTAAGCGTGAAATATATATCAAGAGCTAGACTTTCTCCAACGATATCAAAAGCCTATATATGCAATAGAATCTCCCTATAACGAAGTCTCCTTACAACGAATTTCTCCCCATAACGAAATTTTTCATGGAAACGTAACTTTAAGACTTAAATAACACTATAAACATTCTCCATATAACGAACAGGCTATCTTCAAATAGCGAATATTTCAGATTTACCTTTAATTTTTTTTTCGTTAGTTTTGAAGAAATTTTTAATTTTTGAACAGACCACTTAGTGGAAAAGAACAGATGATAAAAATGGAGGCCAGGAAATTGAAACTGACTCCGATAATGAAGACACTTCACCAGCGCCCGATTATGACTAACAGGGGCACCGGGCATTGATAGATATGGGTCCCCCAATCTATGAAATTTGTTATATTTTTCTTAACATTTTGATTTAAAAAAGAATATTTCAGAAAAAAACATTTAAAATTGGGGGCCCTTTCAAGTCGGGGTAACTGGGCAAAGTCCGATTTGCCCATATAATAATAAGGCCCTGCGCTTCACGACCAAAACCACATCAAACTTTAATGCTTTAACCTTTGAAAACCATTAAAAAGAGTTTTCCAAATGGAAGAAAATGTGCCTCACTCTATTTTCAGCGGAGTTTTAAATGTGAATATTTTTATGAAAGTTTAAAATCACAGAATGCAAAACAATGTAAAATAACGGAATTTTGAAGTAAAGTAAACGTAAGTGCATTGCAGATTTTTTCTCTAAATTCGTGGATTTTCTTTACTTTTGAACATTTCATTTATACAATGAAAAGTAAGAAATAACAAATTTATAATAAATACCAATTTATTTTTAAGTGAAAGTTGTAATTTAATACTTTTAAACATCGAATTAACTAAAAAGTTTGTAATATTTGCTGAAATAACTGCAAAAACCTCTAATCTCTGTACAACGAAATTTTCTCTATAGCGAATTTTTTAACTGGAACCGAGCAAGTTCGTTATAATGAGATTCAATTGTGTGCATATATATATATGAATGAACTCTTTTTCGAATCCACACATTGAAAAATAAAAGTTTATAAAACTGAAGTAAAATTATAGCCTACCTCTCGACATTTGTTTTTTTGCAATCCTAGCAGATAGCGTATTTAGTGTTGGGCGCCAAATCAAAATAATTTAGAAGAATAGAAGATCAACCTATTAAATTGTCATCTAACGATTCTTCGTCCATAATTCGACCACACTTGGTGATACGACATCCATTTAGCGATGATTAGAATTTAAAAAAAAAAAAAGTTGGAAAACACTCGCGCAAACAAATGTGCCAATGAAACGACGCCTCTCATCTCATTACCAAAATAAAGATTCTAGAATGGTACAGAAAAAACACTCAAAATACTGGTGTTAAACGATAAAGTAATTAAAAAACTTTGTAAAAAACACACATAAGAAGTAAAAGGAAAGAGGATACGCACGTTTCGTTCAAAAATTGTTTTGAACTTCTTCAGTCCAAGCCCTTCGTCGTAAAGAACTCAGGGAACTGAAAAGAGAAAAACAAGCAAGATGTTGCCACAAGGGGCAAAGAAAAGTCGAACAAAACCACAGAGAGGGGAGAAAAAAAATTAAAATAGGGGATAAAAAGGAAAGGAAAGAAGCACAAAAAATACAGAAATAAAAAAGGAATAAATAAAAATAATAAAAAAGGGAACACACAAGTACAAACACACACACAAAAAAGAGAAAACAGAACAAACAAACAAAAAACAAATAGCACACGTTTTTTTTTTAAATAAAATTAAAAAAACCACGTACAGGACAGCACAATAAATATATATATAATATTTTTTTTTTTTTTTAATTTCGTTTTCTTCGGCAATTTGAAGGTTCTCTTTCCTTTTACTTCTTATGTGTGTTTTTTACAAAGTTTTTTAATTACTTTATTCTAGAATGGTGTTGCGCCTGCGTGGTTTCTTCTGAAAAGCGAAGTATCGGTTGAAAAGTATCGGTGAAAATGGATGAAAGCAACAGAAACCGATACTTTCCCGATACTTTTAGAATCGAAAGAACCGATACCAATACCTAAAAAAATCGGAGGTATCGGCGCCGATACTATCGGTCGATCCCTACTAATACAACGTCCTATTTCTGAAAAACTAACATCCTCGACATTCCAGGCATGAATTTGACCTTTTATAATATTGGAAACATTAGGTCTTTGGACGTCCCCATATTTTATCAAACATTCAAGAAACATTTAAATCACGTTTTCCTGTCTAAATTTTCATCTGAAAATAAATTAAAATACCGCCAAAAGCACATTGCAGAGGAGAATATTAAATGAAGAAAGTGAACTAACAAACACAGTGATAATATTGGGTCGGCAAAAAAGTAATTGCGTTTTTTACATGAAATTCAAACAAATAAATTTTCAATCATGAAACCATTCTTCTAGTTCGACCGTAGCTGAGTAACATTCATGCTTGCAGTCAGAAGAGCAGAGAGCAGCTTCTCACTCCTGTCAACATTTCACCTGTCTAAGAGAACCATCAACGGAAATACTCAATAACAATTTCAAAATTACAAAGATTTTCAAAATCCTGAGCAATCATTTTGCATTTTCCCCTTAAATCATGTGTACGAACCAAGGAAGTTATGAACTCATGGGTCATTTGGAACACAGAGTAAATAGAGTAAATATTCTATTCTACCCTTGATATTCTCAGTACAAAAAACTTTAAGAGAGATGAAAACACTATTTTCCTTGAAAATAACATTAATTTCTTTTAACTCTCGCGAGCGAAATTAATGAAAGGCGAAAAGTTCGGAACCTACAAATAGCGTTTTTCAATTTGCAGAAAGTCCCTTAAAAACACACAAAAAATAATTCGCATTATTTCCGGAATTCATTATAGAAAATTAGTGAAAATTTATATTTAGGGCAATTTGAAGGTTTTCTTTCGTTTAATAAAGTCAAAATACAGTGTTGCCATTGAGAAAAACGAAGTTGATACAGAATTAAATATGAAGACGGCCCCTTATGCAAATTAAATTGATAGTAAATTAAAGTATGCGCTATTTGCAAACGAATGATATATATGAATTTGCTGTACGACGAACGACGGAGAAATAAAGAGCAAGTGGGCCTTTTTTTCCCGCAGCTGTACTTAGTACTATCTCGGAATTTGCTATCCAAATCGCTTAAAGTATTCCCGAGATACCACATACACGTTAACTTAAAGCTTCCATCTTTTTTGAAGTCACTTAAAAAATCAGAATAATTTTAGACGAAATGAATTTTTTTTCTATATGTCGTTCCAGAGGTCCACAAATGTGCACCTTTCTGTTTCCACTGTTAAAAAAACACGATTCTTTAAGATTTTCTGAATTTACGCACGTACGCGTGAGTGCTAGAACTTCGATAAAACGATTTAAACCCATATGAATGTGTAAATCCTACACGCTGAAGCACACTTTTTTTTTTTTGTTTGCTGTTGTTTTATTTTTGTTTGCCATTACACAAAAGAATATTTGAATGCTATCGAGGTTTCCAAAGTTGAATTTGTGAACATTTTTTTTTTTTTTGCGAGATCCATAAAGCTGAAAAGAACTTGTAGGACATCATTTACCTTTGTAAGTGTCTCGGCAGTCCTCGTTTATGGGTGATAGTAACTTTTTATTGCTGAAACAGAAATTGAGAATTAGGATTTTATTCGGAAAATTATTTGAAAATACATTTTTAACTTGTCGTTCTTAAGAGTACTAGGTTTCGTAAAAACAATTATGAGATTGCTCTTTAATTTGAGATGTGGAATTTTCGTCAAGAGTGAAGAGATTAATCATTTTATATCCTTAAAGAAAAAAAAAATTGTGCCATTGTGAAAAATAACAAATATCTTTTATAAAATGTTAAAATAAATGACGTTTTTCCAAACAAACCACGGGAAATTTGGAAAGGTAATTATTAGATGCAACTGTATCAAACCGGATACTGCTGACCTGGAAAGAAGGATGTAACACTGTCTTTACAGATGACACCAAAAATATGAACTCTAAAAATAGTAAATAGTTTGATAGTTTAATCATTCTGAATTAGAGTGTGAACTCTTTTTCCGCTGGAACAATAAGTTGAAAACAGAAAAATTAGATCCTTGAAAATAAATGTAACGGATTCTAAAAAAACTGTTGTTCTACTAATAAATGAAGGCAAAGATTAAATTGCGGGTAAATTGGTTTAAACTACACTAAGAATCATAATTAATGTATCATACAACTTTAGAGGTTAAAATAATTTGGCTTTTTTAATCGACTGGTTGTCCCAAAAAGTTGGTAACACTTTTTAATTTTTTATCCGTTAGAGATAAGTGGGCAATGTAAATTGAAAAAAAAATGTTCAAAATAAGGTAAGAATAAGTTAAGCATAGCAATAAAGGCTATGCTAAGAAAAATTCCAGTCGTTAATTTTCAAGAAGCGACACTTTTTAAAATTGCTTACTACGCCCCTAAGCACATTTCTTAAATTATATATATATATATATATATATATATATATATATATATATATATATATTTTTTAACCTACAGCAAAATAATTTTAAAAATCCCTTAACTCTATAAAACTGAGTGAGTTATACTTAAATCAAAATGGTACGCTATGCAAAGGCATCGTATTCCAAAATAGAAATTACGTATATTTGTAATACTAGGGGCCAAGGCAGACCCTCGCTTTTCGTATGAGGCATTCGGCCCCTAATAAGGCTTATTCGTAAAAAAGACATAATTTCAACAGACAAAACCCGAAGATTGGATAAGATAGAATGGTACTGAGCTACACATTGCTTGGTTCTTGCATGTTCATTGGTACATAAAAATTTAAACTTCACACTACAGTAGCCCCCCCCCCCCTCATAACACGGAAGATATTTTGTTATGGGAATCCGTGTTGTACGGGTCCTGAGCTATGCTCCACCTGGAGTGCGGACTCCGCTTATATTCGCTGTTAAAATTATTTGCACTCCTCAGAAACACAATATTTAATGTTGCCATTCAAAAGTTATATTAAATAGGAGCTAAAGCGTAATAAAATTAGAACATCTGTTTCAGCTGTATTTTTAATAATGTAAAACCTATTGGACACCTTGTGAATTTGCCACCCATGGCGATTTTTCATTATTTGGCGACTTGCATATATGTAAAGTTAATAAAAGCTACGGAACAGATAGGACAGCTTGCCACCAATGGCGACTTTACACATGCGATTTACACATGCTCAGAACCTATAATTACTGTTCATTTAAGGTTACCGGAAAACCGTTATACATATTTGCATTTACATAATCGCTTGCAGATTGGCGTACTTAGCACCACGAATTATACCATCTCGTCGCGCTAGCAAATATCCAATGTGTACTATAAGTGCTATAATGGCATAGTTAACGCCACCAAACATTTATACTGGTGGCAAATAATCCAGCTGGACCGAACCGGCTTTAAAATAACCTGCATTTTAATTATTTTTCATTTTCAAGATATTAGTTATTCTGTTTTGGAAAAACGAATAATCGCTCATTCTAAACTCCTGTTGTCTAAGCGAACTTACTATTTGAAAATTGTCAACTTTATATAACACATTTTGAGTTACTTATTTCATATAGTTTTTATTTTGGCGTAAAATGGGTGTATTTCTACTTCATGCTTGACAATTTCATGTGATACTACATACTTGGAAACGCTTTGTTGCAAAGGAATGAATGATTTTATGCCAAATCTGGCAACCATTATGTTTATTTTTTCAGTTTTTTATTAATATCTTCTAAAATAATTCGATTTTCGAAATTTAAGTCAGCTTATCTGGTTCCTCGGAATTTTTTGAATCTGTGGGCACTTTAGTCGAAACTGAAATCCCCACGGTTTAGGAGGAGATAGGCCAACAAACTTTGACAGCGCCAGCGGCCTTTACCTTTCTTTAGAATAGAGAGATACATTATAAAAGGTAGAATGTACGATATCATTTACATTAAAGCTTTTATTGTGTGTTTAGGATAGACAATAATTTACCCATGTCTATTAAGGTCCTATTTAACTGCTTTTTTTTTTTTTTTTTTTTTTTTTTGCACATGATCTAAAAGTTTTCTATCAATTTGTATATGATGCCTATTTCCACAGAGCAATAAAATGAAAAAAACTGCCGGAAAAATGACAATATTCCATGTCTTTTTTGTGTCGTAGTTCAGTTGGTTTAAAAAATACCACTTGTGCGAATTTTTCTAATAGTCCTGTTGGATGGAAATGAAAAGCTTTCAAACGGGAGAAATTTGCGTATTTAGCGGCACATACGAATTTTAGAAACAAAACTCTAGAAAAATTAATCCTTTCCTTAATGTAGTCTTTTTTCTTTTACTTTATTTTGAACATTTTATCAGCTTACACTGCCCACTTATCTAAGATAAAGAAATAAAACGTGTTACCATTATTTTGGGACATACTGTATAAACGTATATGTGTCGGTTTTGGAGGTATTGCTTTAAGAAAACGTAGAAACACCCTTTTTTTTCCAATTTCTGGGAGAATTGGGCGCCAGTAAATTTATAATCTGCAATAAGTGTTTGAAAAACTCGATTTTTCTTCCAAATTATCAGTAATTTATAGTAATTTATCATTAATTTAAGTTGCAAATCTTAAAAAAATCTTACACACATGAATGCTTACCAACTTCTATCAATTTTATTTAAAGTAAAATTACAAACGCATTCTTTTAATACTCAGATATATTTTTTCTTTCACATTTGTGCAACTTTTGCAAATAACATTTGGAAGCAAAATCGTGAAAAAGCAGTTGTTAACAACTTAAGAAAGGATCGCAGGTTATCTAGTATTTTTCTGCAAAGTGGAAAGTATAAATCTCAGAAGACTGCTTGTCATAAGTCTAGCAAAAATAATTGTATTTTGTAACAACGCATTGTGCATTTGTAACTGAATGCTAAGTCATTTTACTTGTGTTACTTTTAAAGTTTTAAATATTTCATCTTTTAAACATCAGTATCTCTTGGGTGTTTTTTGTTAACACTGAAGAGTTGTTAGAGAATTTGAAAAATATGTGGCAAATGAGCGGTGTTATATGAATGGAGGTGGTCTAGCGAAATATAATATGAATCATAATGTTGTAAATTCACAAGAAAATTCACCAGGAAATTGTCCCACTCAGCACAAGTTAGCACCCAATAAAATATTCTAGAATCCTTTTGAGGCTAGTACAGTAGAGCCTTAAAATACCTTTTATGAAGCAGACGTGTGTCTTAAATCCTTCCTAGTCTCACTAAGGCTCAAGGATTGTCTATCTATATTGAATGGACATCCAATTTCCGAAGATAAACCTTTCGGTCAGAGCTGAACTTTTTACCCCAATTGTCAATTTACCAATTATTTATAGAAATATTATTTACCATATACCAAACCATTTATTTAATGAATTTCACAAAATTCGTCATATTTTTTTAATTATAGTACTTTATGAAACAGAAAATGGAAAACATGAGCATTTTAGGGCTTCTTTTATTCGAATTATTATTGTTACAACTACAAACCCAGATAAATAATTTTACGTAACTTTCAGTTTTAAAAAAAAAATATGTGAATTGCAGATTGCGTTATTTGGCCTTGTATTCCCTGCAGCATAACTCACACAAACGTGCATTTTTCAATCAAAACAAAAAGTTTCGAAGAAAGACTAACCTATATGCTGGTATTCGTGAATTAAAAACAGAAGAAGAGAATAGTTTTCTGCATCTTTAAACTTTATTGTGAAATTTGCAAATTGCAGACCGCAGCATACCTCACACAAACTTTCTAGTTAGCAAATAAAAAGTTCGAATACTAAACCGATATCCCAGTGTTTAGTAATTTCGGAAAGTGTTTTGCAAAAGAGAGGCAATAAACTATTGCTTTTCTTATAATTGAAAAATTCCTCGAGGATGAGGCCAACAATGGACACAAAAAAAGGGCAGAAAATCAGAAATAACAGTCGGAAAGACATTAACTGGGAGGTTCTTCATTTCCGAATGCAGCCAGTATCGTGGTGCATTCAAAGAGCTTTATTTTTATTTTTATTATAATTATACCAGCTCAGCTCACCTAATATATATTTGCGAGTTCACCTAGTTTGTCCCTATCATTACAGCAGAGGAGTATTTCCTAAAAACAACAAGAAAAACAATATTAACGATATCCGCTGCGGCAAGATGAAAACGAGATGAGATTTGGGTGAAAAAGTGGAAAGTATTTCTACAAGAATGACTAATCACGATGATGGGCTATTGAAGAACCGGACATCGGAGGGCTTGGCGACCTTGTGACATCATTCATAGGATTTGGTATATATACTGGACCCTCGCTGGTAAGGAATCATCGAATCCTCTCCAGTCGGAAGATCAAGTAAAGTTCTCTCCTCTGACTTCGGATTGAAGTGATAGAATCATGTATTTCACTCAGGTAAAGAAAAGTTTTATATTTTTACTATGGCAGGTGTCTGTCCTGTTTCAAAAGATAAAAGCTTATAGTTAGTTGAAACAGGGTTTTTTCGAAAAGCATATGATAAAACTTACGTTTTCTGATCGTTTTCGGGAAAACGTTCGATTATGTGTTAGTTTCTATCTGAAATTCATCTGTTTGTAAGAGAAACAAATATTACTACTGAGCTATACCAAACCATTTCAAAAAATTTGAAAGATAAGGTATATCCTTCGAAAGCATTAAAAATGTCTGAGATTTTAAAAAGATTTTTCTATTATCCAATGTTAAATTCTATGGAATATTTGTACAGTGCATTATGCATATACAAAAACCATATTTTTTGCATTAAGTTACCATTGCTATCCAAAAGGGAAACGACAAAAATAGATAGCCTTAACTTAGCAGATAGTGAGATTACATTTCTTTTTACGTATACTGCATGAACTGGCAAATAAAGTTAAATGGAATTTCGTTCAAACTGGCTTAAAATTAATTTCTAAAAGTTATTTCGAGAATCAGTAGTGTGCAAATACAGACAAATCATCTATCGAAAGAATAATGTGACTTCAAGAGTCCCACTTTAATGTGGAAGGCCTTACTACGCTATTTAAACTGCAGGATACCCAAGCAGATTTGAGGACCTCGGCTTGAGAGTGGCAGAGTCTGACTCTTGTGAGCTTTTTTTTCCCGGATCTAACTTGAATGTAGATCAGTTTCCCTCGAAAATGATTTTATCATCGTGTCAATAAATTTTAAATCCATGTGTTATAATTACTCATAAATCAAACATTTTCCTCTTTAAAGTTTAATGTAGAATTGCGTATTTTGAGAATAATTATAAATATTTTCAAAATACAAATATGAGAATTTGGCCTTATTGTTGTATTAAATTAATCAGATACAGTACAATGATATTCGCAAAACTTACGCATAGTTATATATTTAAAGATTCTTATTTGATGTTTTTAAAATAGTTTTTTATAACCTATTGCCATTTCGAAGAGGATTCTTTAATTCAAAATTTGATATCTAAAAAACAAAGAAAGAGAAGAAGTAAAACTTTCTCTTATTAAACTAAAAATTAATTTCATGATTAATTATAATAAGTAAATATTGTAGACTGATTGAGGTTATGTTTTTTTTTTTGTTGTTGTTGTTAGCGTATGTGTCTGATTGATAGATGATTAGGCTAGAAGTGATTTCGTATTCTAAACTTGTAAATTTCTAAAATTCATGTTATCATATAAATTCATACCGTAAAGCAGCATTTAATTTCAATATTTCTGAAAACAAAATTTTATTGTGATAGTAAAGGTTCTTTTTTTCTGGAAAATAATTTCACTTCATCTTATTATTATGCAATTTGCATAATTATACCCCAAAAACATCCGTAACAATAATTATCTCAATTTTTTACAGGTTTTGTGTGTCACTATAGCTCTCCTTAGCTATGCTTCTGCCAAAGGCTACGGTGCTGGAGGTATGGGAGGCGGCGGAGCTGGTGGACTTGGCGGAATGTCTGGTGGATACGGAATGGGCTCTGGAGGAATGGGTGGCTATGGAGGAGGATCTGGTGGGCACGGAATGGGCTCTGGCGGATATGGAATGGGTGGATATGGATCAGGCATGCAAGAAGTGAGTTAGAAGATTTGCTTGATTCATAGATAATTAAACATTAATTATTTACAAGTAGTTTCAAAATCCAGTTTATTCAATAGAGTTTTTATTTGAGTAACACACTAATACACACACACAAAATTTAATTCTCGATTTTATGTGAGGTATGGTGGTTGTTATTTAAGCCTGTACACATAGCCTCCCCCTAGGTATGACCTCATTTACTCAAATCAAAAATACTATTTTACCTAATTCTCTAACAGTATTTATGCCTTATTTAATGTAATTGCAAATAATAAAATTTTTAAAGCATCTCTCAAAGATAATGTCCCTTAATTTGTGCATTTAATAACAGAATTTATGCCTTATTTAATGTAATTGCAAATAATAAAATTTTTAGAGCATCTCTCAAAATGATGCCGTTAATTTGTAAAGGAAGTTGGATATACATTTATGTATATCGATATTAAAGCCCCCACCCCATTGAAGTGATCCCTCAGTTTCATTTAATATTCATCTCACTGTATCGATATTTACGTATTTCCCTATTTTCTTTTAAAACAGACTCCTAAACCTTATGGATTCGGGTACCAAGCTCCAGATGGTATGGGCAGTTCTCACTTCCGAAAGGAGCAAGGTGACGCAAGTGGGAACGTCCAAGGTTCCTACGGCTACACTGACCGTCAAGGTCTGTACAGGCAAGTAGACTACGTGGCCAATGCTGGAGGATTCAGGGCAAGCCTCAAGACCAATGAGCCAGGAACCGACGACAAAGAAAATCCCGCTGACGTCAATGTAATGGCCGAACAGCCACCCTTTGGAGTTCAAGAAAAATACACTCGACAAGGAGGTACATATATTTCCGTATCACAAACCATAAAAATGAGTAAATTTTAAGTTAAATACAGGGGTAGTAATTCGAAGTTTTCCATGTTAGTAAAAGGTAGTGATAAACACCAATTTAGTGATTCTGAAACTCTGAGGCTTCCTTAACAATGCGTCTTCCAAGATGGTTGCATTGAGTTAGTTGTCAATGTACTTTCGTAAAGTACACAGAGAAAAACAGCTAATACGTTTTTTTTGGTGGGTGCATCCAAATTAACTCCATAAGCTCCAAAAGCTCATACACGAGAAACCTGAAAGCTAATGTTGATCATTTCTAAATGCTGAAAATACAAGCTGGGGCAAATAAAAGTGTCCCAGAGTTCCAGGTTGCAAAGAAGCGCATCAAAGGAAAATATATACTACATAGTTCGCTAACCTGCCTATAGCAGATGTTGAGTATGACCCCGATTCATCTCTTGGCACTTTTAGGTTATCGTTAGTAAGCTACTGATGACAGATCGAAGCTAGACTGTTGTAATTGCTGCAGTCTCATCAGAAATGTTCTGCTGCAGTTCTTGAAGAGGTTGTTGAGATGAGGGTTGTTGAGATGAGGGTTGTTGAGATACACCTTAACTAGGGGGTTCCCCACCAAAAGTAATCGTGCACAGACAGATCAGATGACTTGAGTGGCCAGCGAGGGCCGATACCAGAGTATCCACTCTTCCGGGTCACTTTTATTTACCCTATTCTTTATTAGTCTTTAAAAACAAATGTATGAAATTTATTAAACGTAAACAGGAAAATAGTCTTATACATATTTAAAGCCCTCGCAGCATACTTTATGCGACATGGTTTTGTACAGACTTATTTTTAAACTTATCATTTTATTTTATGTGTTTTGTGAAGACAAATATCTAAACTGGCTCTTTTTTATATTTCAGGATTTGGATTTGGAGGCATGGGAGGTGGCTATGGCGGCATGGGAGGAGGACTTGGCGGCATGAAAGGACTTGGTGGCATGGGAGGACTTGGCGGCATGGGAGGACTTGGTGGCATGGGAGGTGGCTACGGAGGCATGGGAGGAGGACTTGGTGGCATGAGCGGAAAGCTCGGCGGAGGAATGAGTGGAGGACTTGGTGGATATGGAGGAGGTATGGGAGGCGGAATGCAAGGTGGGTTCGGCCAAGGAGGAATGGGTGGACAAGGAAAGCTTGGAGGATCTGGAATGTTCTCAGGAGTCGCAAGAAGTTCTTCCGGCAAAAGTGGATATTGAACTGAGTGTTGATAAACAAGTCTGATTCTTCTGGATGACGGGTGTGCCAAATCCGTGCATTTCTGTTCTCTTCTTACTTTGCACTTTGTTCACTTACTTTGCATTATCTGTACAAAAAGTTCTGTGATACTGTGATAGGAAAAAAAGCCAACAGAGCATAGCTTAGCATGATATATATTTGTATAAGGTGGTGGGAAATATGGTATCCAATATGTGTTATGGAACTCACTAATTTATGAAAGCATAAATCATTCTTTTTCTGTGAAGTATCCTAATGTATCTATGCCATTGCTTCATTTGCTGTGGGGGAAAAGGGCTGATTACCGTATTTGCTGCTTCTTGATGTGTTATTGTACTATTTTCTTTGCTTTTTCTTGACTATCTCTCCACTGTTTGTACTTGCTACTTATTGTTGTATCGCTGTAGTTCTAGTAGCTGAATAAAAATATATTGTCACGTATTTATCTGCTTTAGTTATTTGATATACCAGTCTTACTTCTTCAAGTGGAAAAGAAAAAAAAAATCCCAATCTAAACTAAGTTTTGCAATCGTTTACAATTCAATTTCTATAAACATACACAATCGTATATTTATTCAACATCAACTAAAAAAATATGCAAGGTGATTCATAACTATTCGTACAAAATCCAAGGGAATACAAGGCACATAATAAGGAATCAGAATCACATGGCAATGTGCGGTCAAAAACGCCGTTTTCACTAACTGTTAATAATAACTTGGGGAGAAGTGTTGAATTGTTTCTCTGATTTCTTAACCAAGTTTCATAAACAATAGGCTCGTCTTCAAATATTTATCCATGAAAAGAAATATAATTTTTAAACTATGAGTTTTAGTCAACTGTTTTTTCAGAAAAATACAATAGTTTTTGACGAAGAATGGCCGAAAAGTTCACTGTTATTTCAGCACTTATTCCAAAGTGATTATTAAGAGCTACATAAAGATGACGTTTCCGACACCACATTGCTACATTATTATTCCTTATTATTTGTCCTGTCTCCCCTTAAATTTTGTACTAATAGTTATGATTCACCCTGTATAAATTTAATTTTCTGAAATATGAAAATCATATTGAAGCATTCCATGCTGACTCGTAACACAAATTTGATTGCAATAGTCTTTCTTTCGTTTAATATTTGTCTAAAAAATATTAGCTTAAACTTCTGCATTGACATTTATAGTCAAAGGAAAAATCTGCCAATTTTTGAGAAAATCTAATTAAATGATCTAACGAATTTTTCTGATATTATTACTAAAATAAGTCGAGTATACTGTACTTTCTGTTTTAAGTGTACTAAAGAAATTCACAGAAGCCTTGATTCGACAGATTTATTATTAATCGAACAATGCTTTTAGAGTATACCTCTATTTTTGAATATCAAACATGATTTTAATGATGACGAAGAAAAAAAAATATATTTGCTTATTAAAAATTGTAAACCAAATGCTTTGCAGGTATTTAAAATAATTTGTGGATACATATATAAATGTATGTATGTATTTCCCGATTAATAATAAAATTTCGAAGTTAATACAAATATTTCAAGTTGGACTGCATAGGAGACATGAATATGAATGTATTACCATTCTGATAGGGAGGATTTGGAGTTCAATAGATTTCAGCATATCATCTGCTTCCTACATTTCATAGTTTTGTGGATTTTATTTTAAAATGGACTAAAAGTTATAAAATAACTTTTGTGAGAATCTTACCTGAGCATTAAGAATTTTTTTTTAATTTTCCCAAATTCTTAATTATTCACTTTATGTAGAATTTATTTTTATCCAAGACGTATCAAATAAATATCAAATTAAACTGATTCAAATCCTTTATATAACTATAAAGTTCTACAAGATTGTTAAAAATATGAATTAAAATATCTCTGTTAGATATAAAAAATGCAAAAGTGAAGTATTTTCTTTATCCATATAGTTTGAAGATTTCAAGTGTTGAATCCTAAGCATTTACGGGAATAGATCTAATATACTATGGTATCTCTATTGTTTGGAGACCTTAATGCCTCCCAGTCGGGTGTTCGATATAATTTGCGATAGTTTCGTACTGCCTGTAAAATGATTGTTTTTGAGAATCGTCTTTTATAAACTTGGAACTAACTTTTTCAATTAATTTTACACCTCGTTTAGCAGTATCGTTATGCAGATAAGCTCACACACTTATCTGCAGCATACAAATTCATCCCAGTTTGCCATAAATATACTGCTTTTTTGAATTGTAAAATAATATTTAATTCATAACGACTTGAGGAGTTGGTACTTACAAATACATCAGATCAAAATCTTATATGTAAATAAGCAGCGAAAGTACCTAGTTTATCTCTAATATCGTAGGTACCTTAGTTGAGCTCTTAGAACTTTTATAAAAATTACATACTATTTTACAATTACAAAAAATATGTAGTGAATTCTCTAAGAACCTTCCTACACGGTGAGCTGGGATAGATTTAAGTCGAAGTAAATATTTGTGTTTAACGGCGATATTTCTTCTTAACGATTAAGTATTGCACGCCAGTTTAAGATATTTTATCTATATGTGAACAAAATGAATTCAGGTAAAAGTAAACATTTGGTTTTCTTTGTTGAAGCTCTGTAAAGTAAAAACCGTTTTATTATCAAGCAGAGTTGCATTCAGAACTTCTTCAATCTGGCCATTCATTCAATTATCTCCCTTTTTACGTGGACAAATCCTTATCTTTTTTCAGTCTCCATGAAATATTTCTAACGAAAATACAAAGAAAGCACAACGGAAAAGAAAAACCTCTCCAACCCCATAGTTACTTTAGTATTTACTAAGTCTGCGGTTTATGAATTCTAGTGACTAATTACTTTTCGAACGCAACTACTAAACTCTGGGGCAACACTATTTGAGTCGTAATCATATTTCGTTGTTTACCATTAAGAAAACTCAAAAAGAAATAATGCAAAAAGCCACTAACATTTAACTCTTATAAAGAATAGAAACAGGTTACTTTTTTAAGCTAAATATCTTTACAGTTCTAACATTATGTTTATAAAATTTACAGGTTTCAGTTCTATAGTAATTAATATTGGAAGTGATAAACATAAAAACAACGACAAAGCACTACTACAGAAAAAAGAAAAAATTCAGATAAAGGCTAGTTTACAAAACAGAAACATTTGGTCCATTTCTAAAATGCAGGAGTCATGAAGCGAGCATTTATAAAGCTATCTCAACAAAGCACTATTATTAAGCGACGTTTCTGAAATGAAAACTCTTGTAACTTTAATTATATTCGTAGAACGGACATCTGTCTTTGAAAATAACGTACAACAGCTGGTTGCGTGCAGGTAATCACTTGTTGATAAAGTTGGAAAAAATGCACCTATGCTCTAAATTTCTAGTTTCAGAGTTTCTTTCTCAGTGAATAATGAAGACAGCTTTATTAACGTTTGAGGAAAGAGCTGTTTGAGATGAAATTTAGCGCATTAGTTTAAACGTTTAAAAGATTGCTTTCTAAATTTTCCGTTTTATCCGTTGAATATGGGTTACATTTAGAAGATTTTTCAATGGCTAATTATTTAAGGCACTGGTATACCTTTTCACGCATTTCAGTTTACGTTTTTGATAGCAAAATTTGTTGAAAATAGTAACACTTTATGTAGTTGTTGAGATAATAGCTTAATAATTGTGGGACGAGGGAATCAGTGGATCTTTTAATGTCCAACTATTTTGAACAATAATATATATTTTACGACACTTTTACAATAAATACGTAAATAAATAAATAAAATCAGATGACATTTAAGAAAGATGGCATTTAAAATATCTACAGGAGAGAACAAGATAATTTTCGTTCAATAGTTTCTAAGGCTAGTGATTTAAAAAAAAAAAAAAAAAAAACCTTCTGCACTCGGGTCTGTCGGGTGACTGCCGATCCAACGGCCCTCAGTTTTGGCCGGCTTTCTCCAGATGTACCGTGAATACGCGCTGGACCCCCTTAAAAAGTCATCCAAACTAGGCACCCCCCTTCCCGTAGGCAGATACCGCTTGTGTAGGCTTGGCATAACACTGAACAAATAAACACAAATAAAAAATAACTTCAAACCATATTTGCTTTAACCTGTTTAACTCCATTGTAGCAGAGATCTGAAGCCAGTGATATTCTTCTTCTGTGACCACTGTTTCAAAGTGGATCATTCAGGCACCCATGCTGTGGCCAAACTACAGATCTGCACTGGATGAAAATTTCAATACCAATCTGGCGCGGGCCGGATAGCAATCACCTCGGCCTGGTCCATAGCCAAATTAAAAAAATTTAGGAACGGCCCGGGCCGACCCGTAGCTAAACCAAACTGAGGCATGCCCAGACCCGGCTCGCTTTGAAATCATGGTTTAAGGCTCGACCCTGCCCGGCCCTACCCGAACTAATTTAATTAAACTTATCCTTTCACGAAAATCATATTTTAATACTGATTTATAATTTTTTATGTTTATATATATAATGTAATAGTACAAAACACAGTGATTAATTTATACGATATCAACAATTACAACGGAAAACCCGTATAAATTTAAAATGAACTGAATTATCGGCAAGAAATTATGCTGTACACAACCCGAACTACTATGACTGCTCATGCGTGCACTGGGTGGGACCACTTGATTAGAAGCCTGAGCGCTCCTGTCAGAAGATCCTGTCTGGATTCGAAGCTGGATTACAAACTCCTGTCTGGATGAGAATAGACCAAACAGTTGGCAGCTGCGAGGGAAAAAGAGAGTCTATACTTGATTTGAATTCCTGTTTTGATCTTAGCATTAGAGAATGTGCGTCGAAAAATTTTTTTCGATCAAGGCCCAAAAGAAAAAAATGCCAAAGGCTGGCCCGGCCAGAGGCGCCGACTTTACAAAATTTCTGTGGGTGCCCTAAAAGTCCGTGGAGGGGGGGGGGTTAATAAAATGTTGAAAGTCGCACAAGGTTTGTAATTTTTGATAAAGGATCGCTAAATTTGGTGCCAAAACGCGACAATTTATTTTAAAGGGGAGTATAGTTGGAATGTACTTGGCTATAAGATTATAAAATAGTTTTAGTAGGTGATTTTAAGATGGATTTTGATTCCGGAGATGGGTTTTTATGGAACAAGGAAAAAAAATACGGCACACTCATGAATAACGATACACCTTCCAACTTTATGGAATCTTTTCCAACTACCCTTCAATCTTTTCCTATTATTATTTGCTTCCTTGCTCGTAACTACTCAAGCATTTGACTTTGCGTGCACATTTTTACCACTGGGAAATGGGTAATACAAATAATCATTTTAGCTCCACATAAAATATCCAATATCTGAGGGTATGGATCGAAGAAACGATATCTGCCTCACGGGTTTGGTACACAAATTAAAATAAACTAACTGCACCAAGGATTCGAAAAAATTCAGGATGATTCTTTACAAGCTGCACTACACACTGCAATAAATTCGAAAACTTTCATGAAACTTTCAGAAAAAAATCTTAAACGTGGAACTGCTCAGCAAAGTATTTCTAAGAGTGGCCATTCTGCAAAATTTTTTGTTTATTCCGGTGTCTAGTACAGCTTGTGAACATACATCCTAAAAATTGTGAAGTGCTTAAGATAATTAGTTTTCTTTTTTGTATTTATACACCAAAATGCGTGTTTTTTTCCCAGCGCTGAAGGCGACATTCAAAGTTTAATTTAAGTGAATAGTGTGAATTTTGGCATCCGATTATTTGTACTACGGTGAAGCAACGCTGGGCATAGAATGAAAGTTTCCACCGTTGTGTCTTAGTAACGATAACAGCAAACCAGTTAAAATCAACATTCTTTTTAAAGTAATGAAGTATTTCTGATGAAATGCCCTTCTTTTAGAAAAATCTGCTTGTGCTGGAGTCACCTTAAATTTGTTTGCCTTAGGCGAATTCTCTGTCAAAATTCGAGGATTCCTGGGCGCACACCCCCTTTCCCTTCTAATAAATCAGAACTGAAAGAGGTGTATTACACTATTTCACTTTTTTTTTTTTTTTACTTTTAGAAATAGAATTTTGATTGGTTTTAACTAATCATTATAAATTTCAAAGCAAAAGAAAAGTGTATTACTACGTTTATTGGGAAAAAAAAAAAAAAAAAAAAAAAAAAAAAAAAAAAAAACATGCAACAATATTATCACAATCAGTCACATTTCTTGTCATGTAAATGGAAATTTTGTATAAAAGTGATTCAGTTTTCGAATGTAACAATTCATGATCAATTTTATTCTTGTTTAATCTATCTCATCCCTGTCTGAAATCCTCAGACTTAATCTATCTCATCCCTGATACATTTTTCAAAATATGTTATTCATAGTATTGTTTCTCAGCTCATTCATTTCCTGTTTTTTTTTAATTATTATTATTATTTATTTATTTATTTTTTTACATTTTTGTGCCCCTATAAACAGCTGCAGCTAAGCCTTGCCTATTTTCTTTTCTTTTTTTTCCCCACAAATTAAAAAAATTACAAAAATTATACCTTTAAAATAAAACTAGATAGTTTTCTCAGAATGAATTAATGCAACGTTTTCTATGTTGAAATGTGTGTAGGACCACATAAAAAAGATTGGTAACTATTTAATGCAAACAGAAAAATAAAGCAGAACAAAAAAGTTGTTTATCATAGAGTTAATAATTATTCAAAAAATATTTTGAATTGCTGGCCATATAACCTCCAGGCATGATTTTGAGCATCCTCCGGAAGTAGAAATATTTTACCCTCTACCATTAAGTGGTCAAATTTGCAAAATTACGAGAGACATACATTTCAGTAATGTGTGTTCATGCGCCCATGATTTCAGTATAATTTTAAAAAACAGCATTGGACTAGATCAAAGCAAATAGTACCTAATTCCGCTTGTCAAACAAGAACAAAAACTGAACAAAATATTCGCAGAAAATGAAACTGAAGGCATCTCGAAATGTTAGTTGTGGACCACAGTCTGTTCCATCCTTTTCAATAAATAAATGAGCACTAAAATCATTCAAAAATAAGAAAAGGAAATTGAGACTTTAGAAGAAAGTGACACAAACCTTTATACCTTAGAAGCCTCGCTTTGGTCTCATTCAATTAACACCAAAGCACCGACACTTTTTGATGAATGGGCATCTTTTTTTTGTTCCAGAGACATACAAAGTGTTGTATATTAGGTGCTTGTAAACAGACAGACCTTGATGTTCTCTATTTACAATAAAAACAATTAAACCTACTCACTTCGGAATACTGCAGTAATATTATTAGAACTATCTCAAAACATTTCCATAATGGGAATGAGTCTTTCACCTAACTCCTGTGTTATCTTTCCCGCGTGAACTTTCTTCTGATTGTAGCCAGCGGCTTTGTCTCAAATTCTCCGTTTTTCGGTACTCTTGGGCTAACACAGTCTCATTGTATTCATACATTTTCCCATGGAGGACGAAGATTCTGGGATGAGGTCTGTGGATCAGAAAGGGGGGGGGGCACTTAGGACTTCGGCTGCAATGGTCAAAGGCATTGCCTGTGGGGCTGCGGGAAGTCGCACATCACATTGTGAAAAAGCTTTGAATTTTAGAAAGACATTGTTTCCATGGGTGCCAGATAGGAAGGCAAGTGGCAGTGGGGAATTGAGATTTGAGCCCGCCTAGTCATCGGTATAGTAAGCATTTTTACAGCATACTGAACTTCTAAGTATTATTTTCGTGCTAAAATGTCTGAAAATTAAGATGACCCCCATACATCTCTAAAGTAGTCCTCATATGAGAAACTATTATAATTATGATTTTATGTAGACAAAAATATTACCTGTTTGGATTCCTTTTTCTTTTTTTTTCATGCACTTTTTAAAATTTTAGAGTATGTGCTAAGTTACTACTTATTGGAATTTTATTATAATTACTCCAGTTCCGAGGCACATAAGGGTGTATGCCGAAGAAACAAAATCTGCATAACGGTATTAGTACACAAATTAAAGTAAACTATCGCACCAAGGATTCGAAAAAATTTAGGATGATTCTTTATAAGCTGCACTACATACCGAAATAAAGAATAACACGTTCTTTAAAATTTTCGATTTTAAAGAATTTTTTCTAAAAGTTTCGTAAATGATACAGGTTTATTGTTTATTTCAGTGTATAGTGGAGTTTCTAAAACATACATCCTAAAAATTTGAAATACTTGACATAATTAATTTTTTTGTATTTGTATACCAAAATTTCATGGGTTTTTTTTTTTCCGAACTACAGCGATAAGCTGAAAGTAGCCTTTAAACAGGGTTTAATTTCTATCCAAAGAAGTGCGAGAGCCCTTTTTTTTTTTTTTTTTTTTTTTTTTTTTTTTGTATTGCAATTAACAAAAATCCACTTATTAATTACCTAATTTAAGGTATTAAGTGAATTTTTGTTACCTATGTATTAGTTTGCGATGTAATAAAATTAATATCAACAGAAAAAATTACGATGGTAATTAAAATTTTAAATTTAGTGTAAATTTCACAGAGAAAAAAGTAGTGGAGCGGAGCTCCCATGCAAATAAGCACTTCCTTTAAATACATGCAAGTATTTAGCACCCACGAAAACTTTTCTGTGGGTGCTTGAGATCTGACGTAGTACATAAAAAAAAAAAAACCGTCCCTCACTAAAATTTTATTTTCGAACTATGCAGTTGCAAAGCACTCGTCGTCATCAATGGCGTGACTATACCGTTAGGGCCCGTAATAAATTCATTGGAAAGGGTCCTTCCTCATTGTACAGAATCTCAACCAACATGTTGCAGTTCACTTTTTCTAGCTTTCTATTTGGGAAAGGCTCCCCTTCCGGCCGGGGGACAGTGGCTTTTGCCCGTTCTACCGCCCTATAGTTACGCCAGTGATTGTCTCATCGAAGTTCCTCATGCGCATCTGAATTATAAAGGACATGGTGCTCATATAAGGAAGTAGGTGGAGGCTCGGGTCCCTCCCTCTAGCCGTCGGTATAGTGAACTTTTTATATTAGCTAACCTTTTTTTCACTATTTCAGTACTAAAATGTTTGAAAGCGCGATTGCCGATGACCTTACAAATGTAATAAATAACCCCTCCCCCCTCCCTCCACGTCTTAAAGTACTCATATGGACGTCCATACCGAAGCACCCACATACATTTGGCCTCATTAAAGATTTTCTTTTAAACTTTTAAAATATCACACAACTAATAAGCAAATAAAGCATTTTTGTACTGAAATAATGCAAAAAGTTCAGTATGCTTTACAAATATTCATATTACGTAATGGCATAATTGGGGCGGGGGGGGGTTAAACCCTCCTTGAGTGTACATCACTGTGTTAGGGGTTATCAGACGATTGCTGGTGCTCAGCATCCAACGTAATTTTTTTACAAGCCCGAAGCACCCACATAAACGTCTTTTCCTAGCCCTTTCTGCGAACTTCAAAGTATGACTTGGCACTAAAATTTCTGTGGGTGCTCAGCACCCACAGAATTTTTTCAGTGGGTGCTTGAGCCCCGGAGCACCCACGTAGTCGGCGCCACTGGGCCCGGCCCGGCCCGTCTTTTAAGAAAGCGAGGAGGCCAGCGGGCCGGTCCGGGTACGGGCGGGGCCGCAGCGATACAGGTTTCTCTTCTATATGCCCGGAACCTTACCGTTTACCTTCCAATGACGTCATGCTAAGCGATCTGGATCTACAGTCTTCTCTCCCGGTTGGGGAGAAATTCTCCGGTTTGGAACCTGTTTCTTGTCGATGCAGAATGAAACGTTTTCATGGAACTATTAACTTTTTTGGAAGTAATAAATAAATGGTGGAAAATTATGAATATAAAGAATTTAGATAAAGGCAGAGAGCAGCTGGATAACGATACCATAACATTTTCCCCAACTAGTCGATTATCATTCTTGGATAATTGCGTTAAATGGCTCGAAGCATGGCATAAATTAAAGTTTAATAACAAACACCGGAAAAGTGGAAATTATATTATAAAACATTTTTTTCCCCTCTTATGAACACAACTAAAGTTATAAGACAGATAATACTATATCAACTCAATGAATAGAAATATAAGTATATTTTAACTGGGAAACACCAAACTGACCCACTTGAATGGGAAATTTGGACAGTACCGACAACTTAATGGTGCAAATTATAATGTCACAATACAGCAGGTACTAAGATCAGAAAGAAAAAAAAAACTACGTGTTAAAAGCTTAATCGAACTACATTTTTCTCAGTTTGGAAATTTTTCTATAACAAATTTCCTTTATGACTTTCATGAAGAGACAGAGGAATGAGATTTGGATATAGATATTGATTTTAAAGGTATAGATTTTTTCTCTTTCTACGAAGACGAAGAGAATAATATACCATTATTCATACTTATTTGTGGATATGCAGTATTTAAAGTTAAATAACAACTTTTGTGTACATTGTGTTGCAAATCCATATCCACACACACAAAAAATGCTATTTGAAGAAAATCAAGATACAGAATTTTTTTTAAATGTTTGTTGACAGAGGAAATTTAACATATCCTCATTCAGATATACTAAAAATATTTGTTGTTTGCTTTAAAATATTTAAAGCACTCTTACAAGAAAGCAATAAAAATTTACTTCATCAAAAAAACATTAAGAATATTTTGAAAATTTTCATCACTAAGAAACTAGACGAATTTGATGTGATGAATGATTGCTGCACAACTTTAGAAAGCAGCATCATATAATAAAATAGAAAAAGAAAGCTAGCAATTCTTTCGTCAAATATCAACAGCTTGTGTAAATGAAATTTATAATTTGATGTTTTTATATCAGTATTATGTACATAAAATTTGTTTATAGAGCTTCTAAGATTTATATGATACTAAGTCATCCGGATTATTTTTATCAATGTGTGAAACATAGTAAGTGCATTTTTCTTTCTAATAATTAATTTAATATTTTAAGGTCTTAAATGTCAATGTCCTTTTTAAATATATTTGATACTACTATGCTCAAGAATAAAGAGCTTATCATGTAAATTCGTTACAGAATTGCTGCATAGGAAGTGTTTTAAAATTTGAGCGATTTCTGTAAATATTCTGTTTTAAAAGATAGTTTAATATATGTACTTTTTACTTAAGTTTAATGCTTTAAGTGGAGCAATCAGTAAGTAAATCATTGTAGTAACTACATAATTAATTTCAGAGCTAAATCATGCTCAATATTTTTAAATTCAATGTTGTAATAGTATTTTGTGGTAATATAGAAATTTTCTCTGTTTTATGCTTTCAATGGCAGCAATCAGTAAATAATTCGTTTATTGTAGTAACATAATTAGTTTCAGAGCTAAATCATGCTCAATATTCAGAAATTCTGTGTTGTGATACTACTTTATCGTAATATAGAAATTTTCTCGAAATGCTTTAACACATTGAGGACCAAAATTTTGCAAATATTTAAAATTAAGATTGTTAAAAATATGCATTAAAATATCTCTGTTAGATATAAAAAATGCAAAAGTGAAGTATTTTCTTTATCCATATAGTTTGAAGATTTCAAGTGTTGAATCCTAAGTAAACGTAAATGGTATTATGAAAATTATTTTCATTCATTATCCAAATATTTTTTTAATATATGTATATTTTAAGCATATATAATTGGAACATATTTTTATAGCACACCAATTTAAATGAATCAAGTTGTGTAATATTTATTGTTCTTGTTATTATTACTATGCGGAAATAAATTATTTTTCATTTAAACTGGTGTATCCCTATTTTCTTTTTTCTTAAAAATATTTCTCCCATGAATGATATAGGCAAGTTTTTTCCATTCACCCTCACAGTGATTACAGAAAAGAAAGATAAAAAAAATTACCGCCTTAACATCTATTTAATTTCTTGTCTGATTACACAATTAAAAGGAACTGGGACTCAAGCAAGCGATTATTTAAAAGGACAGCAATGGCCAGAGCGATCGCTTACGGTCACGTGACAAAACTGGCGTTCCGGGCCCATATTAGAGAAGCGTCTTTTGCGGCGGCCCCGGTACGGGCCTCGGTCAAGACCCGGGTCCGCGCAGACTTCTAGGGCCAAACGTCGGACACAGAAGGTAAATTCTGGCTGTGTAATCTTTGCGAGGAAGGGAGTAATACTGGTTTATGCACAGTAAAATATGCGCAGATATGAAAAACAGGGTTAAAAGCTGTTTATTGACGATGAAACGTTTTGGCATGATTCATCTATCTAAACCTATCTCGTGACGTCCCAGTATCCGCGGTAACCCCAAAAAGGGGTGGAAAATGGTGGGGATGAGCAGAGAGATTGATGATTCTCTCTCCTTCATTAGTGGGATTATTGAACTCAACTTAGAGATAGTCCCTAATCTCCCCCCCCCCTCTCTTTTACACTAGAGTTCACTTATCAGTTCTGTGCTTTCCTGTCTTCAAAATACAAAAGCCAAATTGCATGGAAGAAACAGTATGAGTAGGAATTCAAAGCGATTTTTTTTTTCAATACTTATAAAAAAGCTATTGGTACAAAATGAACTAAAACTTTTTTGAGGGAATTTTAAATCATACTCATTCTTATGAAAAGAAAATTAATGAATTCTTCCGTAATTTTAAAAGTTTGGAATTATAATAATCGAACAAAAAAAAATACTGATTATAGTTAAGTAATTACTATAGAAACAGTAACAATACAATTTAAATTATATATGTATATAGAACATACATTTATATTATACGACGCACAGTAAGTAGAGCAAGGGGGCTACTAGGGCCAAAATTTTTGATTTTCATATTTATTTAGTGTAATCAAATGGCCATATTCCCTTCATTTAACTTATGAACAGCAGTCAGCAGTGGCACAACAAAACTTTTGCCCCTCTCCCGAAATGTGTTTCATATTGCCAAACCTAGAAAGAAAATTTAGTATATTATAAGAATTTTTTTATCAACAAATAATGTCCCCCCCCCTCCAAAAAAACCTCGAGTGTAGTCCGCCTTAATAATAAATACTCTAAGGAAACAATTTGATACAAATACATATGTATTATTTATGTAAGCAGAAATTATATTTGTAGAGAGGTTAATTAAAATGTTTTTGCAGATATCGTACAGCAAAAAATTTTTTCAAGAATATATTTTCCACGGAATAAACTTTAAATGTTGACTTCCTTTATCTGAACACAAACTTTAAAACAAAATGCTGATTTCGATAAGTTTTATCAAATAAATTATGCATTTAAAATAAATGCTTGAATTCAAGCTTATACCCTAAATAAACTTGCAATCCTTAGCATTTTTTATTTAAATGTTTTTTTTTTATTTTAGAGATTTCAAAGTTAAATTTATAAATAAAGTGAATTGCAGAAACTTTGAAAAGTGCTGGAAGAAAACAAGATGTTGACGGGTGATTTCTTTTCCTCTTCTACAATAAAGAAACAATATCCCCGCAATTATTTGATATTGTTGTTTTGTTAAGGCAAAGCATACTAGGGCTATCTTCCAAAGAGAAAAATGTATTGAGCGAAGCACTTTTTAAGGAGGCCTAACGTGTATTTACGTTACATCTGGGAAAAACGTCTCAAAACTCCAGATCGACAACTGCGCAGGAAGCCAGAACGCTGGACCTTCATGCTTCAGCCATCTGACAACGTTCATCAATTATTTAATCATTAATATTTTATAACACATTCAGAGTGTTTTCTGAAACTTACTCAATGTATACCTATTGGCTTGTTTTTATAAGAGTCCGAGTTTAGAGCTTGCATACTAACATTGTGTATTCTTTTGAGTATCGCACTTAACTAAGTTTATTTTTGAAATTTTTAAAGAACTTCATAAGGTGTTAGATCCCCCCCATTAAAAATATTAAATTCTCTCATAACGAAATATTTAATGTAATGGGCACCGTTAATAACATTTTTCAAGGGACAGTAACTAAAAAAAAAAAAAAAAAACATGAATGAAAATTTTCTGAAATGTGAGGAAGTAATGATGCATAGTAAATATATTGTATTGTGTGTAAAGAAAATAACACTAGGGGTGTCTGCTCTAGGAGAGAATGCCTGGAGCGAGGTCTCTTTTTAAGGGGTTCTAGCATGTATTCATGTTATAGTTCGAGAACACCGCCCAAAAATGTAGGCCGTTAGATCGACTGCCGGGGGTAGACAAGAACCTTGGTTCTCCACGCTTCATGCATCTGCTATATTCACTGTGCTGTCGACTCGCACATATGGCAGGACCTTTACAGAATAAAACCTGCCCTAAGTAAACCCTTAACTAAGCATAATAACCCTTAACTAAGCATAATAACCCTTAACTACGCATTGTTTAAGAAAAAATTTCTTGGTCCAGGCGAAACGCAAGAGTGGAGGTCTCTTTTCTATTATGCCTTATGTAAATTACTACTAGCACTGCTAGTACATATTAGTTTTATTTATAGTTTTTTTTTTTTTTCGGGATATATCGCAACCATCTACCAAGCTCGGTCTAATGTGCTACTAAAAAAAATGGCTCAGGAGCGAGGCCCTCAGGAGCGATCGCCTACATTCGCACCCCCCCTGAGGCCGGCCCTGGTCCATTTCTATATCATTTTTATTGAACAGAAAATGAAGTAAACATAGTCTTAAACAGAAGTATGTCTTTCTATTTAAGACAGGTTTTATTGTATAGCAATAAAACTTAATTTCATCTATACCCTATTTACTTTTCGATAAAAATTATTTTTAAATAAAATTTCGTGCAATATGTATAGGCAAATCCATAATGTTCAGTAAAATTCTATTATGTACCTTCATATAACATGTATTAAAATCATAAAAACTCTTATCGTTATTTTAAAGTTTAAATCCTACTTTAATAGATACATGTATCGACTAAATGCACATTAATTTAGCATTTTAGTCGATATATGTATCGACTTTGATAAATACATCTTTTCAATAACTGGCTTAAAAATATATCTTGTAAATGAT
Source organism: Cheiracanthium punctorium (assembly GCA_038373885.1). NCBI lineage: Eukaryota > Metazoa > Arthropoda > Arachnida > Araneae > Cheiracanthiidae > Cheiracanthium > Cheiracanthium punctorium. Next base: position 48,069 of record JAWZYV010000816.1, on the reverse strand, counting down.
GACAGAAAGCATGTATCAAGGTTTTATGAATGTTTGATAAAATAATATTTATTTGGCTTCGATGAAAAGCCCTACTTGTCGCAAACGAAATCTCATTTTGAAATAAATTTGGATCTCCAAACTCGAAGTAAAGAACGTGTAAATGAAATTGAGAGTTTTCTTCCGAAAGAAAACTCATTATACAAAACATTCAACAAAAATATTTTTCAGTTAACTGCTTCGGGTTAACAATAGCCGTGCGTGACCGCAGAATCGACCCTGGGTGGATTTCCTTTCTCCTGCATAAGGCACCATCTATAGGATTTTTGTTGCCCAAACAGCATTCTCAGAAGAATGAGGGAATCGCGAAGAAATCAGGGGGTATAAAGCTGAAAGCGCTTTTTGGCAGGCTACCGCGTTGGCTGTGGGACTAAACCGATTCATCTTTCTTCTTTTAAACTATTCAAGATTCGCCAGGTTTGCAATTTTTTCAAACACCCTTGTTGTGGCACAATAATAATCCACCGCTAAAAGTGAGGATTTACATTTAATCCGTTTGTAAATATGGGTATAATTTTCCAACCATGTTTTCATTTTTTTTGATTTTTCAATTTTGTCGGTGAAAAAAAAAATATCGATAGCAATCTTTAACTAAAAATCTGACAGCAACAACAGCTAAATGTTTTTTTTTTTTTTTTAGCTAGACTGAAAAACTCGATTTGCTTTGTTTTCAACGATTAAAAATGTTGTAATGCTAATTAAACGGAGCTTTAGGTTCCGCTTCTTCTACAGTGCTTCATAAACAATGATCCTGGACTCTTAATCACCGGATGATCTCGGAACTCATTTGATTTCATAATGCGCTTGAAATTTAAAAGAATAATCACTGGCTATGTTCCGTTGTTCTTACAATAGTTCCTTAACGCAAGTCTGAAAACGTTTGAAAGCGATATGTGTGGTCACCTCCCATCCACTAATCTACAAAATTCAAGAGTCAGCTGTTCAGGAACATGTTTCTGCACCGGATTATTTATTAAGGAAAGTGGTTTAATATCCAGCAATTACTAAATGTCGACAATTACAGTTTTGACTCGTTTCAACAAATGAAATAGGTGACCCACCTCACGATTATTTCTCTTGTAATGGTTTACTTCGCTTCATTTGTTCAGAGTGCGAATATTAATTTGAGCTTTCCAGCCCTGAGCGAATAATTACGGCGAAAATGTAGATGAATATCCTGATATGATTTACATCAACGCTCGATGTCGCCATACAAAAATTTTAAAAGGCGGTGTTTTTATTTTTGTTTTATCATTTTTTACACGATTTACAAAAACTCTTTTCATTAAATCGGTATTTCCTGTATTTGGCTACCCTATAATTTTGCTAAAGCAGTAACTTCTATTAAATAATAGTTGTTTGTTGTTTTACAACGACATACATATCGGTGAGTATGTGGCATGGCTTGGTGAAATGAACACATGAACACGTACGCAAATAATTCTTATAGAATTGGTATTAAACAGCGATTAAGAAGGAAGTTTACGAAATTTTCCCATGAAGAATTCATATCATAATAATTGCATTGAGAAATCAAGTATTCGGAGTGACAAAATATTCTGGAAATGCTATTAACAAGTGTTACCCGAAATTTATCCATAAATAGTTTCATAACGTATAATTACAGCACACGCTACATTAAAATTTTTATTAAACACTGGCGGCTACCCGCGACTTCGTCCGCGTCGGCTTTAGAATTAGGTCCCGAGAGAAACGAAGTATGTGTGAATAACAAATATGTTTGAGACTAAAGAAACTACATTTAAATATTATTTGCTTTTTACTTATTTTAAATGAAGTATAATGCAAGGTAGTATACTTCATTTAAAATAAGAGAGAATGCAGAATTACTAGATTTTTTTCAGGCATTTGGCGAATAGAGACAGTTACGACAGCATTTGCGAACTGTTTTGAGTGTTCTTGTAAAAGAAATATTTAGGCTATATACATGAATTTTAGCCTATGTTAATCAGGAATAGTGCAGCTTTCTATTAGCGAAAAAGTTTTAGAATCGGTTCTGTAGTTAAAGAGATGCCCATAGAGCGTAATGTATTAGAATTATTTTGAGTGTTCCTGTAAAGGAACTATTTGCGCTACATGCATGAATTTTAGCCTATAATACTCAAGAATAGTGTAGCTTACTATCAGGGAAAAAAGTTTTGGAATCGGTTCAGTACTTACAGAGATACACATAGAGCGTAATGTAATTCTTATGAGTATCCCTGTAAAAGAACTATTTGTGATATATGCATAAAAAGTAGCCTATAACACTCAGAGTCCCACCAGTGTCTAAGAGGTTCTGCTCTCAAAACTGGAAGGCTGGAGGTGCCAGGTTCAAACGCTTGCAGTTTTTCGTGGTTTTCTCCAAAACCTCGCGTAAATACGGGCTAGGATCCTTTAGAAAGTTCCCCACAGAGGAATTCCCCATATAGGCCTAGGACTTTTAATCAGTGAAAAAAGTTTTAAAATCGGTTTAGTAGCTACAATATTTCCATAGAGCGCAATTCATTAGCATTATTTTGAATGTCTTTGTAAGAGAATTATTTATGCTATAGATGCTTGAAGGGTTGCCTGTATGTTAATCCAGGGCATAAGCTATCTTCATTACAAATTTTTCCAACCATTTTTGTGTGATTCAGTCAAAAACACCCAAACACATAAACGTACACATTTAGATTATTGGTAGGATTTGGAAATTTACGAACTTTAAGAAACACATCTGGACTTTTCTTGGTACTTACGTTTTATCCCGGCGGTCATTCCTGCCAAACTGTTTTTTCGTCGAATGAGTTGCCAAACTGTTGCCAATCGTATTCAAAACCATTAATAAATTCATGTGCCCGGCATTTATCTCGGCAAAAAATCGCTCGTCTTGGCGGACCGCAGGGTAATACATAAGTACGCTTTTCTTTATTTATGCTTTTTAATTTGGCGTAAAATCAACATAATTTCCATACTGATTTATGTTTTCCAAATGCATGTGATTTTGCAAATTGAATTTCTGCTTTATTTAAAAAGCATAAATCATTTTGTGCGGGCGATAAAACGGTTTTAATTAATAGTTAGAAAAGTTATTAAAATTTCTGAACCTCGGGTACACTTTACCGAAGTCATGGGCACAGTCATGTTCCAATTTTCAAAGCTCTGCTTTCTGTAGATTTGTCTGGAGAACATTCATTTTTATTATTAGAGATAGATAGATTTGGCATAAAACTGGCATAATTTCAGTATTATTTAATGTTTTTCAGATGCACCTGCTTTTCACTGAAGTAATAGCATTCTTGTTAGCTTAAAACATGAATCACTTGGTACGGGCGAAACTCGCCAAGAATGGCAATGCAAAAACGGTTTTTAATTAATAATTAAAGAAGTAATTAAATATCTAAAATTCTAAGTAGCCTATAACCTTGTCCAGGGTCCCATCTATATCTAAAACCAAAATTCATCATAATTTATTGAGCGGTTTAGGCGTGAAAGCGTCATAAACAAACAAACAAACAAACAAACTCACTTTCGCATTTATAATATTAGTTAGGATTAATATAGTTTTCATTATTTTAATTTATTTACTTATGTTGTTAGTTTTTTAAATTAATGACTATGTCATTTTATCTCTCACCCCTTTATTGAAAATTTCCAAAAAATGTGTCCCAAAAATGCGACATAATTTTACATATATGTAAATCCTATTAGTTCACAACTTTAATCTATTGTTACAATATTTCGTAAGCTGTAGAATGTGCATCACATGCATTTTTTTATAGATAGGTTACAATAACAAATATTTCAAAAGAGGGTTACCAGGCGAAATACTCGAAAGATGAGATGATAAAATGAATATCGTTTTAATATGGCAATAATGAAACTAAAAAATTAGGGGGGTTCAGGGGGGTCTCTCCCTGACGAGGCTCGAACAGCCAAGTTTATATATATATAACGATATTAATTGACTATGGCATTTTATCTCTCACCCCTTTTTCTTTTTCTTTTATTATTCCTTTACATTTATTTCATCGACTGGAAGTATGAGGGTTTCCTGACCTTTCCTTGCAATTGCAAACGTGGGTCGATGATAACTGAAGTAACTTATATAATTTTTAGTAGCTATCTTAACACACCAAAAATTTTGCTTTTCGTTATTTGACATTGTTGAGAGAGCTTTAGGCGAGTAGGGTTGCTGCAATTCGCCTGGTAACCCTATTGGCGAGTCATCCAGAGTGGATAAGAATCCCAAGCCGTTAGACTTATGTTTAAAATCATTCTTTTTTCCACTGTCACATTCGCTAGCCCAGTGCCCGATGCGTTTACACCTTTTACAATTTATTCTTGATGCATCCTTAATTTTATGATATTCAGCATTTCAATTCGCCAAGTTCCAGTCGCCATTTCGAGGATGAACGATGCAGCCTTGAAACGAACGTTAAAAATCAGTAAATAAATAAATTAATCCATCTGGTGTCCATCACCTTTTAGAAATGTTAGCAGAGTTATGGCACAAACATAGTAAGCGTGGGATTTTAATATGACATTTACTTTATTAAATTAGAACGGAAGAAACAGGCACATCACATAACAAGGTAACATCAAGAAGGAAAAAAAGTATAGAAGAAGTAAAATGAATGCGTGTGCGAACACAGTTACAGTTAAGTACAGAATTCAGGAGGATAAGACATTGAACAAAAAAATAAATAAATAAATAAAAAACAATTGAATACTCAACAATTTATTCTTACTTTTATGTCGCATTTTTGGGACACATTTTTGGGACAATTTTCAATAAAGGGGGGTGAAGGATAAAATGACATAGGCATTAAGCTATTTATCTAATATTTTGTGAAAATGTGCACTTTATGTCTATTATTTTCATTACTGTGCTGACGCGCCAAACGTTAGTCCTCAGCGAGATATTTAAAGACCCGGAAATAACGACTGGCAAAGAATGGATATAGCTGTGCCGACCTATTTATTCAGTTTCTGCTGCTTCTGCTGCTTTGGGGCTTTTGGACGCGAGCTTCTCCCTACCTCTGAAATGCCAAACCGAAGAAATCGTTTCTTGGTTTCAGAGGGGGCAATTGGACGAGTCTCTCTTCCCCCGTTTATGGGGCTTTTGGACGCGAATCTGTCCTTCATTAATTTACAGCTTTTCGAAGAACGCGGCGAAAGAACTTTCCACGTAGAAATCCCTTCATCTTTCAAAATATCCTGAAATATTTTCCCTCGGTAAAGCTTGTGTTTTGAGTGCATTTTCAATGCAGTTCTTGAAGATGAATTTTAATGTAATGATGTTCTTTTAAAATGTCTGAAATAATGTTTGAATTCATACGCCTGCCTATTCTTTTAAATTATGTTAAGATAGCATACATTAAAAAATAAACTGTGTGTATATTCGTATAAGCAAAGACCTCAGTAAAGTTTTGTTTAATGCATTCTGTATACATTTAAACTGCACGTAGAATTATTTAGTTTTCAAATTTTTAATGTTTAAACAATTATGTATTGCAAGGTGCAAAATCTTGCAAAGCGAAATAGCTTCTTCCGTTTGCCAAACAATCGGGTATATAATTGGTGATACAGCTGCAAACAATACATTTTAGTAAATTTTAAAACTAGCAGCTATAAAAGTATGCTAACGAAAGAAGTTTTTTTTTATTTTTTTTTTCTGTCCTAAGGAGATTATGATAGGCAGAAACCTTTGAAAAGAGCTCAAAAAGTATGAAATGCTGTATGCTAAATATTAGTTTCAAGAATAAGCTCAGCAACAAAAGAAATTTAAGAAAAAAAATTGAGAAGACTGGCAGACATTAATGACAGAGAGAGCAAAATACAGCCTCTTAACATTGGGAGATGGCTTAAGTGGAGTTCCAGGGTTCTGGTCTCTCGCGCGGCCGTCGGTCTAACGGTATAGAGTTTTGTGTGTTTTTCTCCATATGTAACATGAATATGCATTAGGTGCGCAGAAAAGTCTCCGCCTAAGATATTTGCGACCCCCTTCCCCATGTGTTTGTGTCTTTCGCTGACGTGGATTTATAAGCGGATGTTCAAGCATAGCCACAGAAATCCGAATAAATCTTCAAAACACCACCACCATCGACACAGAAGTACAAAATACTTTTCAAATAAAAAAAGTGCAAGAAACATTATTAATTTTATTCTTGTTGTTACTATTTTCAAAATAAATTGAAAATACCTATGAATCACTTAAAATTACTAGGTACATAAGTATAATTTTCAATCATATATGCACGTGTTCAAAACCTTTCGGATTCGGTTAAAAAATTAGTAGCTCTAATAATTGTTAATTAGTAGCTCTAATTTATCAAAATATAATTCAGAAGTATTAAGAAAAATTTACTCATAGAAGTTTGATAAACCACCGGTTTCTGAAACTTTTTTTTTCCGCTAGTAAATTAAAATTCTAAACACTGTCAATTGTTTTAGAAGTTCTTCCTCAAGCTATTCATTGAGATGTCGAATTAGTAACCATAGGTTAGGTTTGCAAGTTCGATTCCCGAACTAAAACTGAAACAATGGTGGACACGTGGTACGCGTGTAATTCGCAATTTAAAAATCCTCTCAATGATTATTAGCAGTTTCTAGAGGGAATCTTTGGGAATAGGGAGAAATAAACTCTAAACGACATTATCGATTACATGAACTATCCTCTAATGGCATTCAAGTCTTTTAAGTTAAGATAATTTACTTAACATATTTTACATATTATATGATCATAATTTGTATACTAAGGTTTTTTAACAACACATAAAATATTATAATTTAAAGTACATTTTGGCATTTGAAGAAGTTTAAAAGGCCCATATTACAATCGCAGCTTTTGACTTGCATTGCCGAAGAATGGCCGAGTGGATAAAACCACTGAACATTGGGAGATGGTTGAGGTGTACAGGTCCAGCGTTCTAGCCTTTCGCACGGCTATCGATCTAACCGTCTGGAGTTTGGTGCTGTTCTCTTTAGATCTAACGTGAGTACTCGCTCGAACCTCTTTAAAAGTCCCTCGCCCATGGCACCACCTACCCCTTAGGCAGATAGCCTCAGTGTATCTTTGACATAACTTTTGACTTGTACATTTGATATTCTGCATAACATTTCCTGTCGAAAGACAAAAAATTATTTTTCTTTCAGTGGGAAATAAAATTTAAAAAAATATTAAACCTGACAATGTTTTTATCGTGAAACAATTGAACGAAAATAAATAAGATAATATATAATAATACTGTAGTAATAGTCATGTCACATTTTCCCATCCTTCATATTCAAGCTGCCTGACCGTTTTTCACAAGGGATTTTTTAGAGAGATGCGACCAGTAGCGTAGTCGAAGGGAGACGCTCCCCTACTTTTTCGTTTTAGATTGTGCGCCCCCTCCCACTTTCTATTTTCAAGGAGAATGCTCAAACTTAATTTTAAGGTTTTAACTTTTTAAATTTTTAATTGAGCGCCAGAAAGGAATCCAAAAGAACCCTTTTGGATGCCTTAAGACTTACTTACAATCTCTTTGTAAATGTAAATAGCATAAACGCATTATTAATATAATATATTATTAATGTCAACTTAGAAAGGAAATTTTGTCAAACTCTCTGTGTTGGTTAAAGGGATCTTTTTTTAAATAGTCGAAAAAGGTATAAAGTTGGGCTGCGAGGTGTCTAACACAAATCCAAAAGAAAATCTCTATTTATTCATATAGGATTGTGAACAATGGAGATGGGAAAATTATGTCTTGCTTAAGCTGCTGCTAATTAAAATTATATTTTTTTTTATAAAAACTTAATTAATTTTACCAAACAATTGTTAGTAATAATATATATAAATAAAACTAGACTTTTGTCTGTACATTACTTGGAATTCAAAAAATTTTGCGATTTCTATCCGTTTCAAGCAACTGGAAATCCAGTATATTAAGGGTGTAGTTCGAAAAAATAAAATCCCCCTCACGGTCTAAGTACACAAATCAGAATAAGCTAATTGCACCAGGGGCTCGAAAAAACTCGGTATGATTCTTTCTAAGCTGTATTACACGCCGCAATAAAGGAGACAACGATGCCTTTTATAAAACTTTCGAAAAAATCCTTCAACATGGAATTGCACGGCCAAAATGTTTTGAAAAGTGGCATATCCTGCTAAATTTTCGAATTTTAAGAATTTTTCTGATAGTTTTGCAATTGACACAGGTTTATCGTTTATTACAGTGTATAATACAGCTTGAGACATTATAAAAATTTTGAAGTGCATTACATAATTAATTTATTTGTATTTATGTACCAAAATCACATGTTTTTTTTTTTTCGAACCACACCGTTAATAAAGTATTAAAAATGAATAACGTAGATAATTTTGTTTATTGATTTTTGAATAATTATATTGAATGAATTCCACACAAGTTACACTTCTTCAAAATTGAGCGTCCCCCACTTTTTTTCTTGGGACTACAACACTGGATGCGACATAAAATTACCAAAACTTAAGCAATTAAATAAGTGTCTTTTTTTTTTCTTTATTTCAAAACAATCTACAATTCGTATTATTAAAACGTAATAAAACATCATTTAAATTTCATTCCAATGATATCATCAAATCTATGGGGAAGTTGAGTTAAATAAAGAACCGGAAAAAATCGTTTAAAATATAATCCTGGTTAACATTTAAAAATTCTAAATAAAGAAATAGGAATTCAATTCAATAAAAAACTTTGCACTGCAGGGTGAATCTAAACTCTTGGGCAAAACTTCAAGGGGTGACAGTACACATCAAGACAAACAATAATTGCATAGGAAAGTAGAGGCGCAAACTTTTCCTTCATGCACCTATTAATAATCACTTAGGAAGAAATCCTCAAATACTAGTGAACTTTCCGACTATGGTTCTTCAAAAATAAATGAACCTTTTACCGAAAGCACTTGACTAAAATTGATACCTTAGAAATTCCATTTACTTTTATTGATGAAATTTTCAGAGACAAGCCCATTGTTAATGAAACTGAAATAAGAAAGTAGACGAACACTTCAGCGTTTTTTCCAAAGTTATTATTAAAAGGTACATCAAGGAGGTGCTTGCGACCCTATGTTCCTATGCAATTATTGTTTGTACTACCACCCCTTAAAGTTTAGCCCAAGAGTTTAGATTAACCTTGTATATATTTTAATGAATTTGCATACTTGCTAGTAAACAACTCCTTGCTAAAAAATATACGGGAAGTGTAATTTTGTATCGAAATATATACACAAATATACTAACTTATCAAGTTTTCTTTTGATTTCTATAATTTCTCACGCTTTTCTTCTGTAATCTTATACATTTGAAATGGCTCAGAAATTGAAAACTTTAAAAATTCGATATTAGTACTTGAAAGGAGGGAATATAACAGTAAGTGTAAAATTGTTAGCAACAGCCAAAATTATCGGCTTCATTTTTTCAAGCTTTTTTCTTTTCTTTTTTTTAATGGAAAAGTACATTATATTATTATTTTTTTTCCCAAATAATATTTTGAATTTTACCATTAATGCAAATACGCAGATGAAATTTTTTAATTTTTTACGGGGGGGGGGGGTTAAAGGTTGTACTACGACAAAAAAAAAAGAAAAAAAAGAAAAAAACCCAGAAAAAAAGAAAAAAAGCAAGGGGAAAAAGTACAGGACATTTAAGGCCTTTGCGGAGATCCAGAGACATGTCGCGGGTCCCTAGCAGTAGGGTGCCAATAGCGGAACCAATTCTTCAATAGTGTAACCATTTCCTTTAAAAAGGTGGTGATACTCCGGTATTAAACCAACAAAAGATAATTGGGGACCGTGAATAATATTGCGATTTCGCACATCCCCCATCTATTGTTCGGTAGAGGACACCCCAAGTGTCGCTGCCAGTCGCAGCTTCCTCACCATGTCAAATTTCCCCGTTCAAATACATTGTAGCCGCGACGGTCTCTGGATCTCCGCAAAGGCCTTTAGGGAAAATGACCCACACGAAAGATAAGAAGTAATATGACCGCTTTTTATCGCCCAGCAACTGCTCTTTTCTCCCCTAATTAGACCACCCTCTACAAAGAAGATTCTGAATTCTTTCGACAGTGGGAAAAAAATGGACGTCTTTTTCGCCTTGCATTTCGGGGGGTATTTTCTTACAGCTCCAGGCAATCCGCGTGTCCAAATGCTCCTTACACGGAGAAGGTTATTCTTTTCTCTGTCCCTGTAAATGATCCATACAATGTGTTGAAAGTCTTTCAGGTCTCCTTGTAAGAAAGTAGTCTTGCTATGCACAACATTTTCAATAAGTTACGCGGGTATAATCCATAGCTACAGCAAACTCTATGAATTTTAGAGAGCTTCGTTGGAAAGTCCCAACAATAATGTTGAAATATTTTACACTCATTTCACGAAAAGTTCTGAGAATTCTTGTGACTTCATGAGAAGAGAAAGCACGATTTATTCGCTACCGAAAGGTTTCCGATACTATGTTGGTAGAGCCCCTGGTCTTGGATATCTTAACTTAGGATACGACGGGATAGCTGCCCTTGGTTACGTTTACGCTTTGGGATATGGAGGGCCTGCAGGTCACTCATGTCGTAGTGCGCGTGCTTTATACATTAAAAGATTTTTCAGGTTCCTACTTCGTACTTAAACTCTTCCTTGTTATCTTCAATGGTATAGTGATTTTTTCCCTCTCTTTTTCATGCAAACAATGTTTTATTTCGTCTAATTTCAAACAAAGGAGTGTATTTTATTTTAATTTTTTAATCTGCACAATAAATTATTATTTTTTTGATTAATAGCTTTGTTTGTTACTATTTTAATATCACCGTAAGCCTATAGTTAGTAAATGAAAACAGTTATGACAAAATAAAAGTTACAGCTATCCAGATATATAAATTGAAAAAATGCTGCTGTTATTCACTAGAAACTCATTTATTTATTGAATCAGTGGTAACAAAAATAAGTCCACCTTTAGTAATAAGAGATTTTGTACGAAATATGGGTCACGAAATATTTTATTTTTTCAACGGGCGGGACTTGCCGATTGGACATTGTCCGCTGCCATTGTCCGAAGGTACTGTGACCATTCTTAAGAGTGTGTCATAATCCCCTCCCTGGTTTGGAAGGCTTATAAAAAATGTATATTACCAACACAGCATCAAAGTTGACTTTGCTGGAGAAAGAAACATTACAAGTTTTGGAAAAAAACACTCAAAACACTGGTGTTAAACGATAAAGTAAATAAAAAACTTTGTATAAAACACACATAAGATGATATAGGTAAGTAGATACGTACGTTTCGACCAAAAATTGTTTTGGTCTTCCTCAGTCAAAGCCTTTCGTCACAAGGAGCACAGGCAACTCAGAGTTACCTGTGCTCCTTGTGACGAAGGGCTTTGACTGAGAAAGACCAAAACAATTTTTGGTCGAAACGTACGTATCTACTTACCTATAACATCTTTTGAGTGTTTTTTACAAAGTTTTTTATTTACTTTATTACAAGTCTTGTTTCACAATTAACGAGCTTCCTGTATATATATACAATAACTTATTATACATACTTTGTCAATAATAATAATCAGTATATTTTTTAAGCAATATGTTATATTTAATTTTGCTATACTATTTAATTTATTCAATCATTTTAATTTATTATTATTCAATATATATTTATTACATTAATATACCTGGATATTCTTAAAATTTAATAATATTACCTTTTAGTATTTGGCAACTCCTATGCTTTCTTCTTTCCACTTTTACACTTTTATTTAGTGGCAACACCATTTTTCACTTTTTACAATTCTTAGCATTGGCAACATATATCAATTGTTCAAATGAAATTTCCATGTGCTCAAGGTCTGGTATGTAAAATTATAATTCCTATTTCTAATTTTTGTTATCTTTTTGATTTCTTCTTTCCTTTATATAGTAGGGTAGGGCCCAGATGTGTGGAGTTAATATCTCTTCTGATATGCCACACAACCGAAACCCTACTATTTGGTTTGCTGTAAATTATAATCCACTGTTTGTGGCCCCTGACGATGGCGACAGTGGTTATAATTTCCGTTCCATTATATTATCACAATAATTCTTGCACTTTATTTGGCTTCAAAATCTGGTTTCTAATTCTTGCTAATAGCTGTTATATTTATATGCGAGATATGTCGTATTTGTAGTATGTTTTGTGTTTTACTTGTTAGTTATATATATATATATATATATATATATAGATAGATAGATAGATAGATACAGAATGTATCACAATTCCCTCCCGGGTCTGGAACTCTTATAGAAAATAAATATTACCAATACAGCATCATAGCTGACTTTGCTGGAGAAAGAACCATTACAAGTTTTGTTTCACAAATAACGCGCTTCCTCGTCATTGGATGGGTCGAGGTTCTGACGACGACAATCGTCTTCTTCCGTATCCACCTCGCTCCCTGGACCTAACTCCATGCGATTTTTCTATAGGGTTACATAAAAGATCGTGTGTTCGTACAACTATGCCTCATGGTTTGAAAGATTTATGGGAAAGGATCACAGCCGCATTCGCTACCATTGATCGCGACATGTTAACGCGAGTGTGGGGAGGGAAAAATTCGACTTGATATCTGCCGAATCACGAAAAGGTTCACATATTCAACATTTATGAAAATGAAATAAAAATTCAGTATTTATTGGCAGTAGATAAAATAAATAATTTTATTAATGGTGAAGGGTGTGGATTACCGGAAAAAGTAGAACAATCCAAAGCGAAATATTATAAGTACTGTCCAGTGACATCCGTTGATGTTGGAAGAACATTTTCAGCATATAAAAATGATTTCAGATGATAAAAAGCAAAGTCTTACTATTGAAAATTTAGAAAAACACTTAGTTGTGTGTTGCCATAAAAAGTTACTGAAAGCAGTTTTGATTCATATTTCATATCGCTAAGATTGCGAATAAAAGTTGATTCTGCTTTAACGCATAAATAGTTTTCGTTATTTCTTGTTTTATCTTTCATGAGGTTTTCAAGTTCCAAAGAGAGAAAAAAATGTGTCATAATTGTAAGATAAGTGATAGAATTTACTTTTACAAGTAAATACGTTTTTATTTTTTGTTAGTATGTGCATATTTTTTTTCTAAGTTGTTTGGTGCTTATTTTTAGATTTTTGTGCATGTATTTAGATTTTTCATGCATATATTTAGATTTCTCGTGCATATTTTAAAATTTTTTGATGCATATTTGCATGCATATTTTGTCATTTTTCATGTGCATATAATCCGCCGTCTATTACCAATAGGGCAAATATTATAGTATACACCAGTAACATAAATAAATAAAGCTACTGTAGGTGCATAGTTGCAAAAATTAGACCACTGGTGGAAGAATTGGTAGGCAGACAGATATACAAGCAGAAATTGTTGGGAAGTAAAATATTGCGCTTCTCACAACAATTAAGCATGAAACATGGGAGGATAAAACATCGTGACAATGAAACAACAGACCTAGAAACTTCAGGCATAGACACATTCCGGAGTTTTCTTTTACAGGCATTTTGAACACGAGGATGAAATTGAGATAACAATTGAAAGTGACACAATTCTCAATTAACATAGCATTCAACAGTGCTCCAGCACGATTAAAAAATCATTATAGTTAAACATGCACATAATCGTTTTCACCCCCCCTCTCAATTAAGTTCATTCATTCTCTTCAACAGATGTTTTAATATAATATTAGTCACGCGCATTTTCAAAATATTCAGGATTAAATGACAGACAATTTAACTATGGCTATTCAAATGCATAATCACGTTTTATTTGCCCAGAGAGTCATTTCAGTTCTTATTTAAGAACAAATTTGCGCCTGTTAACTGATTCTCTCTTTAAAAAATTTGCTTGGTGAAATTACGAGAATTGTAGAAATGGAATTAAGTTAGACGAAAGGGTCAAACCAGTTTTAATAGTAATGCAACTGAGGCGAAAAACAAATTATTAGATTTTGGAGTTCTCTTGCTTAAAATTATACCTATTATTCCTTTTATTTGAGATAATTACATTTATGTATTATATATATACGATTTTGCTGCATGTAAAAACCATCCTATGCCATTCACAAAGTGTTGAATTACTTAAAGCGATGAAAATAAAACTTTATTAACTTGAGATTTCATATAATGAAAAATTACAGCTATATCAGAGTAGGTTAGCAAATTTCAAAGAAAAAGTTTAATGTTCTTGTTCGTTTATTTTAAATGACTCCTCCGTTAAGTTGAAAAGCATAACCTCCGCTCAATGTTATTTTAACGTATTTACAGGAATTTACAATAAAACAAACAATCACGTATAATTTCAGTTAAGGAATTTGCTATTGAATTTTTGTTAATTACACAAATTACATGTTAGGCAGCTTTTGCGATGCATGAAAAGATGAAAATGTATGGTTCCCTCTATTTTCTATTTTATGTATTGTACTGCCTCCTTAAAAAAAAAGTTTGTAATCGGCGTATAAATGAAAGAAAAGTGTCATTGGAGAATATTTTGGTGACTACTCTCCAATATTACTGCGCATAGAAAATTTTGTTTTTCGAGGGTCATTCTATATATTCTAAAAGCCATGGAGTTAATTAAGGTCAAAAGTAAAACCGGATTTACGCAATTTTCAAAAGAGCTAGTTTCCTTAGAAACTAAATTAGATCTAGACTTTATGATGTTTTCGGGCCAGCGTTTCTGTTTTGAACTACCAAATTCCTCATTTTAAGTGTGATTTTACATCTGAATTGAGCTATTAGAGTGTTAAATTTCTAAACAATAGTTTTAAGCATAAGCTTTACCTACTTATATTTCTTTTAGGGAATGAGTTTTTGGTGGTGTTTGTGTTATGGCAAGCCTACACCAAGGGCATCTGCCTGCGGGAGGGATGCGCCTTGGCTGGGGGACTTTTTAGGTGATTCAAACGAGCTATTACGTGACATCTGGAGAAAACAGCTCCAAAATCCAAACTGTTAGATCGACAGCCGCGTGGTGGGCCCGAATCCGGGATCTTTATACTTCAGCCGTCTATCATGCTCAGTGTCTTATCCACTCGGCCATAGTAGGGCCTCTTTAGAGAATGAAAATAATACTATCCCAAGTATATAGAGTGTGTCAGAAAAATGTTTGCACACTTCGAGTTGTCATAGAAAATTAATTTTTCTATTTAACCCATTTGTGCCTGGATATTTTTGCGACTTTCTTCGATTTTTACTGATAACAGAAATAATAGATAAATTTCTGATGTCAACTTCTTGAACAATGGATGATTTCTTTTAAAATCTTTATGCATAAAAATTGAAATATCAACACACTACTTGGTCATGTTAAAATATTTTGTAGAGTTGAGGCTCAAGACTCATGAATAAAGGCTAGGAAAAATAAATAACGTTTTCGACTAATAGCGAAAATGCCGTCCCAAAAAAGGGACGCTAGGCATAAATGGGTTAAAAGGTTCAATTTCTGAGGAAAATAAGGCTGTAGTCCAAAAGATAAGTGTATTTTCTCGTTTACTGAATGTTCTAAATGGTGGTTAAACAGAATGTTTTAAATGGTGGTTAAACAGAATGTTTTAAATGGTGGTTAGATAAAATGTTCAAAATGATGGTTTTCAGCATCGAAATATTCCTGAGTACGAGCCACGACTGATTTCGTACAGAGCAATGGGATATCTGCACATAGCACTTCAACCTCATCCCAAAGTGTGTCCAGGTTAAGTGGTCTGTGGCCGTCTCATCTATTGCTGCACGCCATCCATAGTTAAAAATTCAGTGGCGTACGGTCTGGAGAATGTGCTAGGAATTCCATTTTTTTAAACAAAACATAACTTTTTTTTATTCCAGAAACATAATTTTGTTGGGCAGGAAGATCAATTTTTCTATGTCAATTCAAAGTGTGAATACTGTTTTTTTTTTTTTTTTTTTATATACACAATACGCATTTTAAAGGGTTAAATATAATGTATTTAACATAACCCTCAACCATTTTGTAAAATTATATTTCATTTATTTTTCTTCTTTTTCATATATATAAATTAAAAAAAAAACAACTCTAAGTGAAATATGCATAACATAAATTTTATTTCAAAACACATGCAACAATTACATGAATTAAGGCGAACAAATTCAAACAGAATTTGAGCAATAAACGTTTACGAAAATTCGTAGCCAATATACAGCAATTGCATGAAAGCAAAATTATTCAAATACAAGATTTGAAAGGATCTCAAAATCTTATTAATTCTTATCTTTACAGTCAAGTTTTCCAAAGAAGAGCGTAACACACATATTAAGCCAAATCCTTCATCGATCAGGTATAAAACTTGTTATACATGATGTACCTTGATTCGATAATCAAATAAGCATTGAAATAATTAATTAATCATCTGCTGGCATTTAATGTCTTAAGAAACAGTAACTGCGAAATCAAGTCTGTCACAATTTTTAAATTTCAGTAAGCACTTTTTCCAGATATACTTCTTGGAATTCCAGAAAACAATCCAGAACCACCAGCAAATAGTCCTGCACCAGCTGCACCTAATCCTGCAGGGTTACCGGAGTATGCACCTTGGCGAAGATTACCCATAAGTGTACCGAAAGCACCTCCGGAGGATCCACTTAAGCCTCCTTCATATCCTCCTGTTGCATACGCATTTCCAAGCTGCCTAGTTCCGCCTACTACTCCAGGTGCATATGCACTTCCAGGCTGCCTAGCTCCGCCTACTACTCCAGGTGCATATGCACTTCCAGGCTGTCTAGCTCCGCCTGTTACTCCAGCTGCATATGCATTTCCAGGCTGACTAACTCCACCTGCTCCCAAAGAACCTGAAATATAAGAAAGTTTTAGTTATGAGATGAAGTTACATTGATATATATATATAGATATATAAACGGTCAACTCCGGATATAGTAAATCCAGATATAGTGAACTTTCGGCTATAGTGAACGCAAACCAATAGTCCCGATTCACATACAGTATCTCTGTTCACTATGGGGCACTTCGGTTTTAGAGAACTTCGGATATAGTGAACGAAATTTGATGGTCCCCAGCGGTTCACTATAACCGGAGTTGACTCTCATGAATTCCATTACTTTTTGCGCACTGACTTTTGTCTTCACTTATTTTATAGTTATATTGTTGCGGTAACGCTAAAAATCCTAACTCAGCCATTTTTCTTTCTTCTATTGTAGATTGATGACAGCCGTTCCATTAGATGTTTGCACCAAAGAGGAACAACAAGCAGTGATCTAATATCTCTCGTGGGATGGTCTGAAAAGTTCAGAGATTCATCGTAGACTGTCTTCTCAATATGACAGTGCACTATCACGTAGTTTTTTTTTTTTTTTTTTTTTCTTGGATCGAAAGTTTTTTAAATAACCCAAAGACTGTAAAGGCCCTATTTAGCTGCACCTCTGCTTCTAATTTCATTGAAAAAATATTATTTCCTGAAACTTACAATAAAGTAGATAATTTTGTCTTTTACAAATCCTGATATTTATTTGATAAAAATTAAATAACTTTTTAAATTTAACCCCACTGTCGTTTATGAGTTTTTCTTATATATTGTCAATCAATGAAAATATACTGCATTTGGAAACAAACTTTATTTAACAATAAGTCTGTAGAATAGACTATTTTGTTTAAACTTTTATTTCTTTGTTATTAATAAAACCGTTACATATTTATACTGTAACAAAAGTTTCTTTAATTTTTGCAGTACAGATCCCACAACTGCTTAATCTTTCATGTTTTATGTTCATTCAAAGCATTTCAACTTTAAAATTTCAACTTTATCTTCAAAAAAGAGGTTTCCTATCGTCTCTCACTCTTCATTGCCTTCTCTCTCGATTCCAATTCAATTAAAAAGGAGATCAACATGTAATCGATATTCTGGGTTGCAAATGAATGTGCGCATTTTGAGTTCGCCATTGTCGTTCATAGTAATGATTTATTGCTGCAGATTTTTAACATTTTCGTGGATTGGTTGTGTGGTATAGATAATTGTATAGTAAAATATTACTTCAGGCTATTCAGTATAATTTGAAAACACTTAGGTTAATTTATTTTGCGTTAATTAATAGAACACAATAGAAAATAATACTTAAGTTATTATTAATATATTCAACGATACTGAACCAAATATTTTCTTATTTTTTAAAGTAAAAATGCAACTCGCTTTTTTTAATTTTATCAGTTCTGTTAGTAAACATGTGAAATTGTTGTTTAAGATCAAACAAACAGAATCAGGGGCGTATCCAGCGGGAGGGATATGGAGATATATCTCCCCCCTGAAATATTTTTAAGTTTCCTTAATTTTTGATTTTTTAAAAAATGATTTTTAAGTTTCCCATTTTATTATTATTTTATTATTATTCCTTATTCATTTTTAAGTTTCCTTAGTTTTCCAAGGATTTGATTAATTTGATTAGTTAGCATAAGTTCTAAATCGAGCAGAAATTCTGCTTTTTACACATGAATTATTTCATCTACCCCACCCCCGAAATATTTTCTTTGCTACGTTCCTGGACACAATAGCTGCTAAATTATTTCAGAACCTACCTGGATTCAATCCACCGACTCCTCTGAAAGATCCCGGAATTCCAGAACCTATAGGACACATGAATTCACTCATATGCAGTCATAAATACACATAAAACAAATTTCAAAACAAAAATATCCTTTTGAGGCCAATGCTAGCAGAACCAGGAAAATTTGGTTTATCTACAGAAAACTCCAAAATTTACGTTATGAGCCTATGTTTTAGAGATTACGAGCATATAAATGCAGTATAATTGGAGTTAGTTTTCATAGGTTATAAATATAAGAGAATATTTATGCTATTTCGAAAATTTAGAAAAGACATAAGTATGCTCACTTTATTTACAACCTAAAAACAGTAACTCCGGTTACAGCATTCAAATGCTCGAAATCCCTACAATATAAGACCCATTGGTAACTGTTTTTAAATTTAGAGAATAAAGCTAGAAAAAAAAAATTGAAGTTTTCGCTAAAACTACAGTTTTTTCGAGTTCCGGCAGTGTAAAAATTTACACAGGATTGTGGACAGAAATGGACACTTTTCCACACCCACCTCCTATTTTTATTTATTTATTTTTTTTTAATATGAAAATTTCCGTATCATTTCCGCATAAAAAATATTGAATATTTAAAAATGTCTTATCATTTTGATATGGTCATTTACGTGTAAGCAATTTGGTTAATTTGCATCTCAAATGCTATGGTTTTATGTAGTCCATGAATATTAAATTAAAATTACAGTGATCTGTTGTAAATTCAAAGAATATTAAATGTACTCAGGGGTAAATGAGGAAGTCGTAAAACTATTAGTTTTCTGCCGTATCTTTTAGGATTAATTTACGTATTTTCCTTTCAATATTGGAAAAGAAAATTGATTCTGCACTTGTCATTCAAACATGTAACCTTTGTAGTAGAATAAATCCATTGTTCAAGAAACTAAACTCGGAAAACTAACAGCAGCATGTGCAGCTATCAAAAGCAGCTAATTTTCTTGTATTCATTTTACGAATAATGAATTGATCTTTCTTTAAAGGTACAAATAAGGACATTTCAAAAGTTAAATAGAGTTCAGAAACTATGCATTTTTTTAAAAAATGACTTATGTATTATCACTGGGCAAAAATCTTAAAATTAACTGGTGACTATTTATTTCTGTAGTCAGCAAACCGTAACTGATATGTATCACAAATATAGGTGTCTTTCAAAAGATTAATTAACTCTTTAACGTGCTGTAGTCGCGCCGCGAAAGCACCTAATTCGAGAGCTTCATTGCTAGTTGAAAAATACATATGTATACATAAATATATCTATTTAAATGGCCCCCAACGCTGAAAAAGTTCAGACAGTGTCATCGCTTGATTTAACTACTAGCAGTATGGCGGTCGATCGAATAGCCAACAGGGCCACAGAGCTAAAGAGTGCTGTGTCAGACTTTTTGGACGCAGCTGACTCTACCACCATACTGCTGGTCGTTAAATCGAGCGGTGGCAACGGCTGTACTTTTTCGGCATTGGGTTGTTATATCCAGTTTTCAGTAATCAAAACACTCACCGTCTCCGCCTCCGTACACAGCCGAAAGGGGGGTGTACATTTCTTGTATTCCATAAGGCGTCTGTTCGACAATCATTTCGACGTCGGCGGGATTTTCCTTTCCGTCCACACCCGGCTCGTTGGTCTGGACTCGGCCCTGAATCCCTGCCCGTCCGCAACGTAGTCGACCACCCGGTACAGGCCCTGGGCGTCGAAGTATCCGTAGGTTCCACTAACAGCACCGCTTCCGTCTCCAGACTCTGATCTGAACTGGGCACCGCCTTGCCCATCCGGAGCCTCGTAACCAAAGTTGTAAGGTTTCGGAGATAGCTGTAAGACACATGATGGAACAGATTGTGTATTTGCCGTCAATGGTGATCTTTCGTAACACAGGATCCTATACGCATGCGCGAAATTGAAAGGTTTTCTGCAAGAAGGAGGCAGTTCAGACTATTCAAGTTAGGGGAAACCTGTCGAAGTCGTTTCGAGATTCAACTCAAACTTACAGGACGAGCAACTTCATCTCCTGAGTAACTCAAACTGAGGATTGGATCTACATCCTTTTCGTGCTAAACAAAAACGATTTTTTTCCCCTCCTAAATTTTCCATGTAACTTTAAACTGCCATGGGATAGAGCTAACATCCTTTCTGCAGCAAACCCTACAGGTGATCATTGTTTCCCATTAACCCTTTGAGGCGCAATCCTTTCCCAATGCTCAAAAAAGGGCAGCCGTTGCCATCGCTCGACTTAACTACCAGCAAGAGGGAGGACGATCGTAACGTTCATCGCGTGCCACAGATCTAGAGACCCTTTTTTGACGCAGCTGGCTGTGCCGCACAGCCAGCTACGTCAAAAAAGGGTCTCTAGATCTGTGGCACGCGATGAACGTTTCGATCGTTCTCCCTCTTGCTGGTCGTTAAGTCGAGCGATGGCAACGGCTGCCGTTTTTTCAGCATCGGGCAATCTGTCCAGCTGTTCTCGCATTCTTCCATCTTTCAGCAGATGTCAGTGCTGTTAAAAATAATCGTGACCATTTTTTTTACGGGAAATGACGTGCTAAAAAGTAAAGGATTCTCGTGGAGCTATGTCACCCGCAACTATTGTTATAGAAACAAAATCTACTCTTCGTGACTGGCAACAGTCAAAATGTCTGAGTTTGGTGTTCCCAGAGCGCGAACACTGCGCGTTAAAGGGTTAACCCTTCAACGCGTGGTGTCCTCGCCGTGAGGACACAAAACTGACGTTTTGGCTGTTGTCAGTTGCGAAGAATAAATTTGATTTCTATAAAAAATAGTTGCGGGCGACATAGCTCCAGGAGAATCCTTCACTTTTTAGCACAACATTTCCCGTAAAAATTGTCCATTATTTGTAGAATTGTCAGGATTATTTTTAACAGCACTGGTACCTGCTGGAAAATGGAGAATACCATGGAAATACATTGATACAGAAGAATATATATACAGAGTGTAAGTTTTGAGGTGTAGTAGTCAAATTTTGCATGTCACCTCATGAGTGTATGGACACTTAACTAATTGGAAATCTTTTTCGTACGGGGACCGTATACAGATTTAAAAAGTGTAACTTTTTGAAAATTAACGAGAGGGATTTTTTTCTTAAGAGTATTATTTCCGACCTTATTTTGAATATTTTTTCAATTTACACTACCCATTTATCTCTAATAGATAAAGAATTAAAGCCCGTTACCACCATTTTAGGTGCCCTGTATATTAAATATCGATTCTTCTCAAACGTAATGCCGGAGTTTATTTGTTATTAAAATTGTAAAAAATAGAATGACACTAAAAATGTTTTCCGTTAAAAAATATTTGTTTTCAATTATTTTTCACGAGTAATACATGATTTTATATTTTCTATAAGACTACTTACATCATATCCATAAATACTGGAACCAACGCCATCAGCAGGATAGTAACCTCCAGAGACTCCGGAAGAACTACCAGGACTTCCTGGGTAACTTCCTGGTAGGCCTGCATAGCTTCCTGGACTTCTAGGACCTCCTAGAACTCCTGAGTAACTTCCTGGGTTGGTCCACGGACTTCCTGCAGAAATTCCCGAATTTCCCGAGTAACTTCCTGGAGCACTTGAGTACCCCCAAGGACCACTTGTGGGCGCTCCTGGTGAGCCTCCTACATAACTTCCGGGTGCCCTTAGGAAGTTACCCCCAGAAACACCTGCGTAAGTTGGTACACCTCCAGCGTAACTTCCGGGAATTGCGCCACCACCTGGAACCGCGTAGTACCCGCCAGCTGCACCTGGTATTCTACCAACACTTCCAAGAGTACCAGGTCCATAGCCTTTAGCACTGGCACTGAATGTCAGTGCAAGCACAATCAAAACGACCTGAGAGAAAAAAAACAAATCTGTATAAGTAACACACAATGTACAAAATTTTGTTATTCTTTATTTCACTAAAATTTACTTTAGCTCAAAAAATTGACACTTCTTGCGCACAATACAATAAATAAATTAAAAAGGTATTTCAATGATTTCTTAAGAAAAAAACAATGACAATGAATTATGGCACAACTGGAATATTTGCCACCTATGACGACTTTTTCAATGTTTGGCCAATTATGTGAGTGCATGATTAATAATCATTTCCTATTAAAATTGCTATTAAAACAATTCTCTGTATATTCTCATGTATAATACTTGGCAGATTGGCGCTGCGGTGAGTGGTAAATATCCAAGCTATGCCCAAATTACTTCACCATGAGGTAACTCATACACACCGAAACACTGAAGGAAGTAGTGTTTATATTTTCGGAAGAATTATAGAGTTCCATCATTTTGCCGTTATTCATAAGATTAGAACGTGACCAAATTAATATTAAACTGCCTGTGAGGTAGGTATCCTCGTTCGAAACACCAACGTTGGGAAAGCAACAATGAGTACAAAAGGGGAATTTTCGATGTCACGTTTTTACAAAAGTAGGAGCCAACGCGTTAAATTTAGGTTCTGTATAAAAAGATAAAAACAGTTATACTTGTGCAGTGCTGAAAATTAGTTTTCAAGACTACATTCAATTCACGTTAAAAAATATAAAACATTCAAGCACTACTGTCAATTGACTGTATACTGATTTTGCGACTTCCGAAATTAATTTTACTTCTTGGGACTTTTAATATACCATGGATTCTTCAGACTTTTCAAATCATTCTAGCTTTCAGACATTGACTAGTTTAAGAACTGAGTTTATTACTAGAACTAACATACTAGAGACTTTAAACGCAAGAATTTCTTTATTTATATATTATTTTAATCTTAAGATAGCCTTTTTTACCTCTTTACTTCAATAATTATGTATCTAGCCTTGATTGCGTAAATCGTGTCAGTCCAGTTTTTCAAGAAAGCAAATTTAAAGTTTACAATTCCGCATAAATTTAGAGGAATTTATTTTATTTTATTTTTTTTTTATTTTTTGGAATGGAGGTGTGTAATTTAAGGGGTATAACAGCTTGAGAGTGTAAGTTTTTATTTATTCAAGACGTAGAAACACTTTTTAAATTATACTTGTGAATCATAAAATTTATCTACATCTATCATTGCTACAATTTATTATTGCTGCAATCAGCAGCGGAAATTATGCACTAAAAATGCTTTGATCTCGCTACATTAACTCAATTAAATAATGCAACATTATTTATTTATTTATTTTTTCATAAAAACAATGGTTAACTTAGCAAAAAAGCTTATTGATTAAAATATTTAGTTTAAATAGCACCAACCAAATTTATGCTGAACCAACAAAATTTTATTGAATCCATAACAAAAGATAGATCGTTTATTATAATTTTTTCATTAAATTCTTTATTAAGATGAATATATGATTTGAAAATTTAGGGAAAGTGTAGAATTATTTAAACTGACACTTTTTTTTATACATTTATAACACACATTTAAAAAGACGATCCTGTAAAAAGATAAACAATGAAATTTTTACTCGCTATTTTACATTAGTTTCGTATTCCTTTGAACAAATCTAAGAATTTAATTTTTGTAAGAGGAGTTTACTATACCTGCATCCCTAACAGGTTCTACACCACGTTACCATCAGTCATCTCAACTCGCGAGGAGTATTTATAAAATGACTTTATCACACATTATTCGGCACAAATTTTAGATTTACTTTGAAATAAATTTGAATAGTACAAGAAAACCATACGGTAAGTTTATAAGTCTCTAGCTTAAAAATAGGGACGCCGATTTCTAATGAAATTTTAAAAGAAAAAGGAAAAAGAAGCAGAACATATTCATTGTTTGAATGTATGAAATCCTTCATTAAAGCATCAATATAAAGGAATTAACGTTTTGAGACACATTCATTGTCCATCTTAAAACCACAAACCAAATTTTGTAGTTTAAAAAATACTTTTAAAACTTAGTCGAAAATATTTTCAAAACAACTCTGAAAATATTAAAGAAAAATCACAATGCACTATTAATTTAATTAAAAAATTTAGAACATATTTTTACGTTCTTAGGCACTCGATCAGTGTTTCCTGCGATTTACTAGTTTGTGGACCGCGGTTCCGGTTCAGTGACCTTTCCAAGGTTATTTATATCCATCCAATACTTTCCAGGAATATAACAGCGGCATATGTAAAAGTAACTGCGTGTCACTAGAAAAACTGTCTAACTGGAAGAAAGACTTAAAATTAACAGTTTTAGAAGTGCCTCACTAAACAGTTTGAAGCCCTCAGTATATAAAATTTCGATTGCATTGTATTGTATTGTGTGACGAGGCAAAGCTACGCGAGCGCTATCTGTTTAAGGAGGTGTGCCTTGGGCGGAGAACATTTTAAGGGGTTCTAACGCACATTCCTGCTACATCTGGAGAAAACCGTCCATAATTCCAGACCATTAGATCCGAACCCGGGACCGCCACACTTCAGCCATCTACCATGTTCAGTGCCTTTATCCACACGGCCATAGTGGGGCCCAAACTACGAATTAGATCGAAATAAAACTTTATGTTTAAGTATGCTTTTATGTAATCTTCAAAAATTGTATTAGAATAAAGTAATATTTTTAACGAATATTTAAAGTACAATAAAATCCCGTTCCAACGAAACTTTCTTGCGAACATTTCAGATTAACGAATAAAATATTTCTTTTAGAAGAAGGCCAAATTCGAACAAATTCAACGAAATTTAGATTTCACTTTAACGAACTTTTCACGAATTCGATCTTTGGTCCGTTGAAATTCGCCTGATCTATGCTTGAATAACGGATAATTTCAATTCGTGGTGTTCAAACACCGAAAAGATTAGAAATAAGCTTAAGCTTAATACTTACGTGAAGTAACCTCATGTTTGTACTAAGGCTGTTCTTTGGGGATCTAGCTGCTTTCTTTGGGAAGTCAAATATATTTCTTGAAAATGTCTTAACTTGCGGCGCCTTTTATACTCAAGACTCACCACGTGTGCTGCCCCATAAATTCGGTTTCGAAACCACTTTAATTAAGTACCATTATAAAATGTCATTTTCACTTCCATCTACAAAAAAGCAAAATTTTTTCCAAGATTCTAAAATAAATAATTAGCTTCCATATTGTTCTTTCATTCGATTTAAACAGGAAATTCCACCCGAATTATGAAATAATGTAAAGAATAGTGGCAACCTACGTCTTTTGAGGATTATTTGACATCCTTTAAGTATAATTATACGCCAAAGGTTTTTTTCTTAAGCATCACATTGCTTAATTTCAGTAACAAAAAACCTCTTAAATTCCTCTACTGGAAGCACAGTTTGCATAACGCTAAAATAAATGCTACCGCTTAAATTCTTTTGAGTCTTTAACTTAACTTCCTGAAAACCAAGCTTCATAGTTAGAGAAAAATTAGGTCACTTTCATTGCAAAACTGTCGCGTTAATTTTATTATCATTCTGTATATTTTTGTCTCTCTAGTGCACGTTATTAACTATTTTTGATTAGATTTTTATTGCATAATACAATTTCAAAACAACACAAAAAGTCAGTAATATTTGTTTTTAATTTCAGTGTGTAATATATATTTTAATAATAGTGTAAATTAAACACCTTAATTATACTGTGCAAGTGTTTAGACAGCATTCAAATGCTAGAATTAACTATAAAGCTCTCAGGGACGTAATAAGAAAAAAAAATTCAGGGGATGCCCAACAGGTGGAAAAGATATAATTTCTCACAAAAATGATTTACTGACTTCCAATTAACAAAAATCCAAAATCTCGGGGGGTGCCGAGACCCCTATGGCACCCTCCCTCTGACTTCAATTCAACAACTTAGCCTTCCGCATCATGCCATGTTTCAGTTAATCGAGTAAATACAATAAACATATTCTTCCTTTGAATCAGTAACAGATTAATAAATTATTATGAGTTATTATAGTATATTATAATATTACATTCTGATTTCTAATAAAACTATTTTTTAAATATTTGTGCAGTCAAATATTGTGCAGCAAAATTTGCTGACTTTGTGACGAAGCATTTCATTTTCTGATAAGCGTAATTTCAATATTTATGAGCGCAAATCACGAAAAATTTAAATTTAAAATTCCAAAACTCAATTTTTGGAGTTAATGTTGAACGTCGCAATCATTATTCCGTAACTTATCAGAGATCCTACTGCTGCGAGAATCAGGTTTTTGTCAAGCGCCAAGCTATCCACGAGTTTGAACCCCACGAAGTTATCGTTCATCTTCATCAAGATTCTCAAATGCTTCAACCTTTCGCTGTCTCCCACAGGCAGGTCATGCACTGTATTTCGGAGCTCCATGGCTGCCCTGGACACGGATGACGAACAAGTACAGATCAGCACGAATCTACCGAAAGAAGTGGTGATGTTGGAGACACGGTACATGATGTCGCAAGCTGTGAACGGGCTGCTGAATATTATGTTGTACGAGTGGCAGAAGACCCTTCCAAGCAGAATGATAAAGATAACGAGCAACATACCGTGGAAAGCTTCGTTGATACTGCGGTTCAAACTTAAAATTTCATTATAGTCGCTGTTCAGGGCTTCGAAATCCACCCTTTTCATTCTACTGAGTTTCTCCGTGAACGTGTCTATAGTTTTCTTCAGGGCAAAACAAAAGCAATAAAAATAGACGGGAATGAATGGATACATGTAGCTCCAGGACTCCAGAAGCATTGAAAAGTAATACGCCGGTACGGAATAAGTAGCCGCGAAGTCACCGTAGGTGAAACCGTCACTGAAGTATCCTAAACTGATAAGATTATCAGGTGAACAGTAGTGCGTTGCTATTGCAAATACAGTGAAAATGTCATTAATTAGGATCATAAGGAGCAAAACGATCCTATATTTCGACATGTTTTGGAACTTTGAAGTAGAGCAACAGATTTTGACCATACTCTGAACTATGCTGTTCAGTTTGCGCTTTTTTGTGAGAAACAAAACCCTCAACAAAACCTCCAGCATCATGAGGAGGGTAAGAACTGCATAGTCCCTTTTGAAGTTTGTTTTAGTCATGATAACGAATTGAGAAAGAAGCGAGTAAAATTTATTGCTCTCACAGATTAAGATGAATGTCGTTGAAGCAATAAACAGAGTGATATGCTTGCAGGTCCTTTTAAAACTTACAGGATTAGCCAGGCCGTGTATGCACAAATAAAAATTCAGCACTGACACGACGTCTCCAGCTGTTGTTGATTTATCTTTAGCTGTTTTAACAAATGCTTGAGGCTTTATAACGTTTGAATGCTGCGGAGCAAGCATATTTTAAAATAAGTTTCTATTAACGTTCATCTATTTACTTATTCCCAAATGTTAATTAACGTGGTGTGCTTCAGAACGGTACTCAAGACAATGCGTATGAATAATCTAATAGTTCGGCTGCAAATTATTTTTTTCAATTTAGATACAATTGCAAATTAATTTTTTTTTTCCAACCGAAGAATGAAATCATTGCGAACTGCAAAACTTACAAAATACTTTCCTACAACGCAAAAGAATGGCTTCTCCCATTTTAAATACGAATTTTGCCAATCGAAAAGCTAAACTCTGCGTGATAATAAAAGAAATTTCCTTTTAATAGCATCACCATATCGATCTCTGTCTCTGTCTCACACTGACTGATGAAACTAAAAAAGTAAATTTATGTAAGTATAATGTGACATCTGAAGACCACCCTTGTTGACTTCTAAAACGTCCAGAATGTCTTTCTAATAAATTAAATGTATTGAACTAAAAATCAATAAAGTGAAAGGAACGTCTATGTATTTCGAATTTTGTGAAGAATGAATTATGGACTATATCTAAACGAGACAGTGTTGGTAATGTAGAAGATTTATGGATAAATTTAGCGAATTATCATTGTACCTGGGGAAAGCATTTTTTGTTTACGGGTAGTGACGTTTTTAGTGGTTTTCCTTTTCGATTTAAGCAATGTCATTTAAATTTGATTTTTTTCCATGCTTTTTAACTTTTAAAACCCAATTAGGTTAAAAGTTAAAACAAAACGATATTGATAAGATTGTGAATATCATTTATATCACCAAAAATATACACATGCTGGCAGATTACCTTGCGAATGCTGGTCAGCGATTACAGCCAGTACCTGTACCGTACTTCAAAAAATAACTTATCTCAGCAAAGTTGGTCTCTCTTGATGCCCCTGATTCGAAATCCGACAAAACAGTGGAACTATGCTGGTTTTGTGGTACGTGCCGATCATATTTTATATTAAAGGCAGTAGAATGTTACCTCAACAGTAACTGTACTGCAATGGAACGGTGCTAGCGTAGCTATTTTGCCTTAATTCATGTATTTATTAATTGAGGACATTAAATTTCAATAATGTAATTATTTTTTTATGAGTGCTAATTCTGTTTAATCACACGGATGAAATCATATAGGGTGGGTCGGGGTAAATAGATATATGTGGAAGATGGGCAATCTCCCGTAATCCCTATTTGACTCAAGAGAAAGTACAAGTGGTCACAGAAATGAAGACAAATCAGACGTATGCATGCCAGCAGAAATCAATCGTTCGAAAAGTAACGGATCGTTCCAGACAACACGAATTAGCAAAAAAAAAAGTGGATTCCATCCATTTTATTAAATTGTAATAACATTCGGTAAGGTATAAGCGGCAGTACAGTAGGATGTTCAAAGCTTTGCGTAGGAATTACGCCAAGCGGAGGGTGGTCAAAATATAATTTTACATTTTAACCATGTATCTGTACATAGTTATGTATGGCGCAACACATTCAAAAGTAACTTTCGGGGGGGGGGGGGGAAGATGAGCACATACGGGCAGTTCTCATCATACACAACAAAGAAGTTTTTATATTACTGCTTATGATAATAGTTGTAACCAAAAGACTAAGATGAATAATAATAATGCAATAGAATATCATTAAGGCAGGTGGATTTGAAGTTCCTCGTTAATTTAATGATATATCAAACGATATTGTGATTACCGTTCTCCTTAGCCACACAACTCAATGTTTGCAGATGCAAAATCGTTGACATTTTTCGTCCCTTAAAGGTTCACTAATACGAAACTGCTTGGGTTTGGCTTAGAAATAAGCCAGGTAGGAAGATTGATCGCATTTCCTTTGGAGAGATCCTCGAATGTGTTTAGTGTAAAACTGTAACAATCACCAATGCATGCACTGGATTCCAGGCGTGTTTTGTTTTTCCCGTTGATAGCTGTGCTAGAAGAAGCATTCCGTAATGCAGAAACCTCTCCTGGTACTAGTTTACACTCCGTCATACTGGTGGCTCCCATATAAAGACGAAAACGTACAGCAGCCCATTCCCATAGTCATGACGGAGCAGATAGGTACACGGTGTGCACCTTACAGTTCGTCTACTTCAGCCATTCATGTTACATTCGGGGCACTTTCAGTCTTTCCTAATATGGAGCATCAGATAATCTCGACAAGAGACAGGAAGTCAAATGACTACGACTGTAACTTCACATGAGCACCTTCACAGATACAACTCTTTTTTACAGTCCTGATGCAGAACGAAAGTTCTACATCAGGACTGTAAAAAAGAGTTGTTTCAGTGAAGGAGTTGTATCTTCACTGATACAACTCTTTTTAGAATAATGAAGATACAACTCTTCTAAGAATAATGAAGATACAACTCTTCTAAGAATAATGAAGATACAACTGAAGAGTTGTATCTTCATTATTCTAAGATAACATGATTGGAGTACGATCTCGCCAACTGTTGCGGGTTCTGTGGTTACTGCGGGTGACATTAGAAAGAAAAAACGGGTCGAGTGCCAAACAATTTAGTACATGGCTTCATGAATCGTGTGCTAGAGCCTAAGGTTTCAAGGTACTTTACCTATGATTCATGTGTGATAAATTTTGTGGGTACCCATCTTCCCCCACACATAATACCCATTTTCTATTCCCTTTACATCTTGCCATTCCATTCCCGTATGGGCAAGATTGGAACTTTGGAGAAATTCGCAAGAATCTAAATTTCTCTTTAATACATGTATTAAATACCATGTGCACGATTAGAAATAATGTTTTGTTCTATCATTTAAAGAAGCTCTCGGGTTGCTTTAAATTTTATTTTCTTATATTTTAAGAAATTTGCCAATTATACCCATCTTTTCCCGAATCACCCTATACTGGGTTACTGGTAACGCGACGCATTCCTGGCAAGAGTTGATAGGGGTGGCCAAATGTTACCATCTCAACACCACCAATGTATGACAAAAAACCAAACGTTTTCGATAGATTTGAATTTGAAGTTTTTTCTTTAATAACCCAGAATTTGGCATTCAAGTGAAAAAAAAAAACTGATTAAATGGGCTTCATTTTAATTTATTTTCGTAGCTGACGCTTTAACTATAAGCTAACGTAATCATAAAACATGAAAAGGACTTCAAAATCACTGAACATTACATGTATAATTTTGTTGTATATGTAGATTATTCAATCCCTTATACGCTATCGATTGTTTCCGCAATGTGTGGACCTAAAACAATGTTACTTAATTAGAGAAACGAAGTTTTATGTTAGCACAGTACTGAATAGTCACCAGCCCATTTTTTCAAACTAATGTTAGCCCAATACATTTCAAATAGTGGTTGCTAATGAGCATTTTATAGATACACAAACAATGAGAACTATAGGTGAATCGCCCTTGCCGTTACCGGCATTGTAGTAGTTAGTGCATATATATATAAGCATATATATATATATATATATAAGTAAAATACCACAGTGCCTTGCCTTGTAGTTGCTAGCAATGTATCTTGCTCCCGGTGCACGGTTCTTTGCCAGCATGACCAATACCGTCGCGTTATATTGCCGGCACTAATGTGTTTGCTTGCCAGACTGATGAGACATTGGTCTGCAGATAGAAAAGCTTAATTTTGAATGAATAGTCAGTTATTCTTATTCTTACCCATCAATCACCGATTGATTGATTCCGGATGTAGTAAGGATGCATAATACATATGTTATAAGAGATGAAAAGATCTTGGTAATTGATGTATATTTAGAATAGTCTATCTTTCTAATATTAAATGAACCAATATAATAACTTGAGTTTTAATCTAGTAATTGCTAAATCTATTTTTGAAAAACTAAACAGAAATACATTTTATCAAATTTTATGGAAATTTAGCGATTTTTGCTTAAGAGCATTCGGCAACACTGCAACAAAAAATTGATGTGTAAAGTGGCTCCACAACATACCTTCTCAAATTATAGATACCAAATATTTTCGGAATACTTAATAAAGTGTAAACAAATACCAAAAACATTCAATTTAGCTGAAGATAGAGCATACATAATCACGCCACGCAATTATAAAATTTCACGTTTTCCAAATGTAAAAAGAAATATTATGAAATTGCAGTATCTACAGACGTTAAATTAAAACTGCCTTCCGGGAGTTGAAGATTCAAAAAGGCAAATTGCTCTTCTAACTACTTAATATGAAAATTTCCGGTTTAACCTCTCTTTCCATTGAATATGAGCATCGTGAAATGTTATAATTAATGAAATAAAAGCGTTGAAAAGGCGAGCGTAAAAAGTGTTTTAACAACGGAAATAATAAGGCTGATTTTGAAACGAAAACTGCTCTCGTCACAAGCCACTCTCAAAAGTATAAAAGGCTTGTAAGCGACGGAATTTTCCAAAAGCATCTTCAGTCTTGAACTGACAGCAGCAGCTCTTGTGTCTTCCTCAGTACAAGCATGCGACTTTATCAAGTGAGTATCGACCAATTCTTTATATTATAAAACTATTGCAAAATTTACATATAGTTCTTACTGTAGTTATTTATCTTAAATTTCCAATTTGTCAGTGGTATAAGTGATCCCCAAAATTTAAGCCTCAGCAAACAATTTCATACGATTTGTGTCGTGAGTAATGCAAAAAACAAAAAAACAAATATAGCCTTTCTATCTCTTATATATGCCAGTTTTCTATGGGATGTTTTTAAAAGGTAAATTGATTTTGCTACATTCGAGCACCACAAAACCACCGTGTACGCTAAAAGAAACTGGTTCACATAAAATTTGTCGTGGTTCTAGTGTCTTCCATGTTCAAAGAAAACCCTTAGGGGTGCGATCCAGGGGATAGGTCTTTCATCTGGTATTGGCTCCAAATTAAGAGACCACTCATAGGCGGAAATGTTGACCTTCTACTAGATGCCTCTATAATGATATTATCAACATCTACGGCCCTCGTACTGATCAAGCTTACAGTTGGCACTTAAGAGCGATTTTGCTTATTCTTTACTAAGCATTATATTGCTCTTTCATGTTCCGATCTTCAACGGATTCAGGAGTTTTAATATTTTTTGAGTAAATTATTGACGGAAGAGTTTTCTCCTATATTAAGATTCATATCAACACTGTCTGAAAGTGATTTAAAAAGTAAATAAAAGTAGTTATACATGGTTTTGTATGTACAAATTATATAGTCATTTTCAAGAATTATGCGAAAAAGATATGTACCCAGATCTTGTGTAGGTAATCTCGTAATTGTCCTAGGATTATTTTTAGAAAGATATCGCTTGACACCCTTCTACCTATTTTGGATATTCTAAGCTATTAGTGGATTATAATCTCGTTATTTATTCAAAATCTGTTTTGAACAGCTGGTTATCACGAGATCTCAATATGAAACCTCGTGATAAAATACACATCAATTCTTTAATGCTGCTTCATTCCATCTCTGGAAGCATAGATAACACGCAAATTTAATTCGGTGGTTCACGTACCACTGATGGTACTTGGCAGATAGTACCTAACCTTGACATAGACACGGTAATACCATCCTACTAAAAAAATAACTAACAACATGTGGGTTTTACCTGTGTTATTGAGTATGTGTTGTTTTAACATTAATTTCTGTATTTTACTGACTGACTGCCCCGAAACGTAAAACATTTTATTGTATAACCCAACATTTTAAGATAGGAAAACGCACTTCAAAATAAAAAATTTGGAAAATATAAAAAGCAATTCTTAAGTAAAAAGATATTTTGAAGGTATCAAAATGAATTCAGTGCAATAATCATTTTCGTAACTTCTCAAAGCTTTACACAACTGACAGCAATGAACCTTTTGCTTCACAAATAATGCAATTTGCAAAAACATTTTGACAAGTGCTGTTTGGTCACTGATCAAACAGAGGCACCCATGGGTCCTAAAATTTGCATGTTGTCTTCTTCATGCTTAATAATCAACACTATATCAAACTGTTTTAATTACATTTAATTCAACTTTTTTAGATCATTTTCTTGGTGCTGACTGCTGCGTGCAGTGCCACTGCAAAAGGCTATGGACCTGGTGCTTTAGGAGCTGCCGGAGGCCTTAGAGGAATCGCAGGAGTACCTGGAGGCTATTCTGTAGTGCCGGGCACTGGTTTACTGTCTGGAGTTGGCCCCGCACTCGGTGGCGCAATAAGACCCGGAAGTCTTGGTGTAGGTCCCGGAAATCTCCAAGGAGTTCCAGGTAGCTTCATTAGAGGTCTTGGAATTTCTCCAGGACAATCCGGAATTTCGGCAGGACTCCCCGGAATTTCGACAGGAGGTCTCGGAACTTCTGCAGGACGTCCTGGAATTTCCACAGGAGGCCCTGGAACTTCTGCAGGACGCCCTGAAATTTCAACAGGAGGTCCAGGAACCTCTGCAGGACGCCCCGGAATTTCGACAGGAGGGCTCGGAACTTCTGCAGGACGACCTGGAATTTCCACAGGAGGGCTCGGAACTTCTGCAGGACGCCCTGGAGTTTCAACAGGAGGCCCAGGAACCTCTGCAGGACGCCCCGGAATTTCGACAGGCGGTTCTGGAACCTCTTCAGGACGCCCCGGAGTTGCGACAGGAGGTCCTGGAACCTCTTCAGGACGCCCCGGAGTTGCGACAGGAGGTCCTGGAACTTCTGCAGGACGCCCCGGAATTTCGACAGGCACTCTCGGAACTTCTGTAGCTCGCCCCGGAACTTCGGCAGGAGGTCCCGGAGTCTCTGCGGGACGCCCCGGTATTTCGGCAGGAGGTCCGGGAAGCTCTTCAGGAGTTTCTGGAGGATATATGCCTGGAGCGGGAGCAATCCCTGATGATGTGAGTAAACTTTTAGTTTTGGTAAATGAGAAGTATTACTGATACATATTGCAAGGTATAAAAATATAGAGTATAGAACTTAATTTGAAAATCTTACTGAAAAACTTGCAATGGAGCAAGCATATTTCTTATTTTGACGCATTAATTATTCATCTTATTTGATGCATTTTTTGATGCATATTATACATCTTATTTTGATGCATTAATATCGAACTTTCCCTTTCCGTTAATTGATACTTATTTGTCATAATTTTATGAGAGCATTAATTTTTCGCTCTGAAAGTGTGTGATCCTATAGGTCAAAATAAACTCTGTAGAAACAATACTCAGCTAATTTAAGTAACTCAACTTTTGGTTGTAAAAAATTTTGAGTTTGCGCGTTTACTGTATGTTCTTTCTTTTGTTCAAAATAAGGCTGGGTGTGATTATCTTATGGTTTAATGAATAGATTTATAAACTTTTAACAACTCACTGAAAAAATTATAAGCACAGCCTATTAGAACAATAAATAATTACTCAAAGGTTACAACACCATGTTTAATATTATACCACACCTTGTGGGTATCCAATCATTATATCTGTTGATGCACGTACATTTAAGATTTCAACCCTCTATTTCTTAATCAATGGATAACATCAATGTAGCTAATAGATGGAGGATGTGAGACTCTACTTTCATTTTAAGCTACTAAGACAATATGATTTCAGTAGCGTATTTTCTTAGACCATCATGTTCAAATATAATTTATAATCTACCTGATGAGTTTTATATTAATTTGTAGATTTCTTAATGAATGGACCTTTATATTCATATCTTAGTCCATGCTGCGGATCTTTGAGAAACTCGTGAACGTACGGGTGATGCAATTAAATAATAAAATAAAATAAAATAAATAAATAAATTACTTTTGTAAATCAGATTCGTTCCTGTATGGTGAGCAATCCCTTTTACGATCTTCCTTGAAAAGATCTCCCGAATCTTTTCGCCGCAAGTCAGACAATAATTTTATTAATTTATTCTACATCTACATTTACTTGAAGTTGAGACTTTTTATAGAAGACTTATAACTTTCATAAGCTAGAGAAAAAATGGGAAGAACCATTTGGGCACGGTGTTTTAATACATGTTTGATGCCACTTTCATATTTTTTGAGAAGTACCAGGAAACGGCAGCTCGGTTGGAAATTTTTATGTGCACTATCAAGCACCTTATTACCAATTTAAAGGCGACAGTGTACTTAGTTAATGTTTATAAAGTGAGTTTTAGTTAATTTTAGAATTTCTCTGTAAAGTTTATACTTAATTTCAAAAAATATTTATACTTGTGTTGAGACCTTTTGTATTTTTGTCTGTACTTCATGCATGAGCAGGAGTATTAATATGTTAATACAGGTGATCTCCACCATGGCCGAAGATAAAACACTGAACATGGCAGATGGCTGAAGTGTGAAGTTCCCAGGTTCGGGACTATCGCGCTGCTATCGATCTAACGGTCTGGAGTTTGGGGTGGTTTTCTCCAGACGTAACGTGATACGCCTTAGAACGCCTTAAAGAGTCATCCACTCAAAGCAATCCCCCCCCTAGACAGATGCCCTTCGTGTATACCGTTTTTCACAACAAACAAACTGTTAATACTGAATTATTTCAGATTGTTCTTCAAAAGTTTAGAAAGAAAAAAAAACAGATTTTTTTAAAAGCTGTATTAATACTTTATCGCAGTTTCGTCCTAAGCTTTTTGCAAAAATTAGCTAAATGAAAAGTTTTTGGATGTTATAAAACGCATTTTAAAATTTTGACTTCGTAGGAATCTCCAAAACCCTTCTCCACCAGCTTCGAATCTTCAGATGATCAGGGTGGTGCACAGTTCAGATCAGAGTCTGGAGACGGAAGTGGTGCTGTTAGTGGAACCTACGGATACTTCGATGCTCAGGGATTGTACAGGGTTGTCCAGTACTTGGCAGATGACCAAGGCTTCAGGGCCATCGTCCAGACCAACGAGCCCGGCGTTGATGGAAAGGAAAATCCAGCCGACGTTGAAATGATTGTCGAACAGCCGCCTTATGGAATTCAAGAAATGTACACTCCTCTTTCGGCAGTTTATGGCCCTGGAGGAGCAAGTAAGTGAACAAATATTTCAATGAATTGCCATGAAAAATATGAAAGCGATTATCTAATATTTACATTCCTTTTAGCGTAAATGTAAAAGCAGTCAAACTTGCTTAATGGAATATTGGTTAAAAGAATATGTTGCCTAATGCAATAAATTTTCAATGTATCAAACCACATTAATTTGTCAATGTGATTTTGGGTAATGAAATATCCCACTTATTAGAATTATGTTTAGTAGCAAAATGGCTGTTCCATTAAGTGGGCTCGACTGTAGGTAACACTTAGAAGCGTTAGTTCAAATTTAGTGAACTCACTAACCGGAGCATTGGATTTTTACTACTGCGAATATATTCCTAGCTTTAGATGCCAATTGCTTTGACTGCTATTTCATTCCTTAGGAGATAATACTTGCTCGTTTTCTGTTAGAGAGCGGAATATCCTCACTAACATTTTTTTTTCTATGTCTGAAATAAATATATGTGATAATGCTAGTGATTATTACTTGGGGAAAAACTGTTTAAAAAATAATAACCTAATATTATAAGCATTTGAATTATTTTACAGGTGCTGGAGGTCCAGCAGGCATTGATGGAAGTGGCCTGATTTATGGTAAGTATTTTAATGTTCTTCTACAAGCTGTAACTGCACACAAAGTCGAGTTTAAATTCCTTAAATTTACGGTTCTTTAAGGTAAATCCCACCCCCTTTCCAAAACATTTTTACCCAGTTAATTCTGAATTTGGAATCTCTACCGAAATAGAAGTTCGTGGAAATACGTTAACTTTAACTAAACCCATACAGCTATGACTTTTTTGGCAGATCAATATCTATCATTTCTTTCAATAGGTATGTTTAAAAATAGATTTCCTATAGAAATTTGATAAAGTTACAGCAAATAGCATCATACGGCACAGTTAGTTGTCCCTTGCAAAATTAGGCAACTGCTTTATTTTTGTTTGTTTTTTGTTTTGTTTTTTTAAATCTGGAGATTTGTAGCAAAGTTTCGATATTTTAAAATAAGTTTATATTTTCCGACAGTATCGCAACTCAATTCGTACGGTAATAAGTAATTTCAACTGATAATCTAAGTTCGCTGATGAAAACTTACATTGAGTTCAAAATATTGCTTCACTATCTAAATATCTTGGAAAGATTCAAAAATGTGATGTTTTTATCTTTAATATTTAAAAAAAAAAATTATATTTAAATAAAACAGAATATGATTCATCCACTTGGAAAACATTTGAAAGCGAAAGTAAATTAAATCATTTTTTCTTTATAAAAGCAATTATAATTAATTGACTTTCAAAGTTAAATGTCGTCGAATATCGGTTAAACGAATATCCCGCTGACTGTAATAAGTTTTCAATGTACCAAATGCAATAATTAGTCAATGTTATCCCGGATAATGGAATATACCGCTTATTAAAACAAATTTTTCATGACAAATTGTCAGTTCCACGAAGCGGATCTGAATGCACTACTTTAGTGTTTTAAAAACAGTTACGCATTCATGTATATCAGTCAAAAAAAAGGAGGCGCATAACAAAGAAAACTAATGGATCCTGATGTCTGAGCTGCTCTAAAATTTAACTGCTCATGAAAAAAAAAAAAAATGTTCATCGCAATTTTTGCGTTAAACTTACCATAAATACGCATACGCTAATGATATTTGCATTACTTTACAGGTGTAGGAGGTCCAGCAGGCATTGGCGGAGTTGGAACCAGTGGAATGATTTCTGGTGAGTTTTTTAATGTTAATATACAAGTAGTAGATATGCATTACCCACTTAAGGACAGATTAATTTTGTAAAAGAAACCCATCATAAAGTGGGTAATTTTTTATTCCACAAATTGGACATTCATTATGTTTCTAAATATAATACAGTAGAACTTTTTATTTTTTTGCCAACAGATGGCATCACTATGTGAGTACTTCGGATTTGGTATAAATACTGTCGTCTCCTCCACATTAATTTTTATGCAGACGCCGGATTGTATTCACGAGATTATGAGTCTCCTTGTTTGATTTGAAAAGGCTGTCTGCTTTTTAACACTTACTGCTCAATTCTACACGTGGCTCTTATTGTTTATTTTTGTGTAAATAAGAGCAATTATAAACGTTTGCATAATTTTCCAGGTGCTGGAGGTTTAGCTGGAGGGCGTGGAGTTGGAAGTGGATTGATCTCTGGTAAAGTTATAATGTTCTATTATACAAGCTGTAATTACGTATGAAATTAAGCTTATGTTACATGTTTGTGTAATTGTGCGCCAGTCTCGTTTCCTTATACTCTGAGAAAAACCTACTCAGAATTGATTGATGCACTTTACGAAGGAAATGGCGTCTCGAATATCTTTCAAAACGGGATTTGAAACAAATAGTTTGCATTTATTTTTTAAGTAAGCGAAAACGTTCTGTTTGTCCGTCTTTTCGTGCTCTAACTGCTAAAAATGACATTAAATGCATGAAATGACATTAAAATCGCAATGAGTTCTTCAAAATGATCTCAATCTTTTTACTCTTGGATTAATATTAAGGATCTGTATTATCTATGAAGCTAAAACTCTTTAACGGTCCGGATTTTCTCGAAACTAGAGGTCACTGTCTCTACTTGGGAGGTATGGTTGGAAACGCTTATGCACACAGACACAGGTGCGGCTATGGGTAATGAGAGCGTTACTACAAGTAATGGGGTTCGTTGAAATGTCGCCGAACATGCGAGAGAAATAAAATTAAAATAAATTGAATAGGATTAAAATTCCGAGTATTTTTAATTCTTTAAATAATTAAATAATTAATATTCTTTTCATATTTATGTATTTTTATTTTCTGAGTCCAGGAACTCCAGAAAGGACTTCAGTTACCATTTCGTTACTGAATTTAACAGCTTAAGTGGTAGCAATGTATTTGGTTGCTACGGCAACTGCCATGTTAAAAATAGAACATAAAATTAATTAATTTCTTACTTTAAGTAGACTATGATGAAACAGATTGACTTTTTCATTGATACATTGTATGACAATTGCCTTTTTACATTTGCATGTCGTGAGAGCTATAGCAGAGAAAATGCTCTCTGGTGTCGGATGATTTAAGACCATTCTTTTAGTACTATAGTACCAACTGTGATCCATGCTTGTATTCGTGAAAGTAAAATATGCTTACCATTACAGGTCCTGCAGGATTGGGAGGAGCGGTCATACCCGGAAGAGGAACTGTCCCGGGTTTGTTTGGAGGACTTCCCGGAGTGTACGGAGGAGCGGGATACCCCATCCGGGGAGTTTCCCCGGGTTCCTACGGAGGTCTCCCCGGAAGTCCCCTGGGAGGACCACTCGGCGGCATCTCCGGGTTGTTCAATGGAATCCCGAGGAGCACGTCCAGTAAAAGCGTCTACTGAAAACCTCTCGAAAATGACGTCATTTACGATTGTGATGCTGCTGCTGTCTGTTGCGTTTATCTGAAATGAAAGAAAGGATGCTTCACCTCAGTTTGCCCAGATGCGATGAGTCTGAACATGCAGCACACGGGATTCACGGACACTTCTTAGAATATGAAAATGTATATAGGTTTTTTGATAGGTCTCAGGAAATACTTCTTGTAATGGGTGTGTGTATTTTTTGCTTTGTTTATTCGCGGTTCGGTGGCTGTTTAAAGTTTGTAATTGGCTGTTCCTTAGCTTACTGTTTGTGTTCATTCTATGTACTTGTAGCATTGGTTATTTGAAATAAAAGCAATACTTTTATTACGTATGTTTCTTTCTCAAAAAAAAAAAAAAAAAAAAAAAAAAATCGGCTGTATTTAAATGTGTTTTACACTGTAAAACCTTTCGATAATACTTCTATTAATTTATATGATTGAACTCTTGAAACATTTTTTAGAAACCAGAGAAATCGCCTATGATTTGATAAATTATATCTTTTGTAGAACTCCAAATAAAATACTTCATAGTATTCTCATAGTGATTGGCGGAATTGGATAGTTCCGGTTAATGCATATGCTGTTGTGGACTATTTGATACAGACTCTGTAGTTGCCCGTCACTAGGAGCCACAGGAGCTTGACCCCACCAGATATTTTAAAAGCTTTTCCAATCATAGCTCAGAATTTCATTAATGAATGTATCACCCAATTAATAAAATCGGGCAGATTTTACTTACTGGGAATTTTTTGTACTGGAGCAGCATAAAAATTTGAATTTTGTATTTATTAAGAGTTAGTCTCTTGAATAATTTAATCGAAACTATAAAATTCTATACGTTCTTTTACTTAACTTCGTGATTTTTTGTGTATGTCTATAAAGAATAAAAGCCTAGGTCAGTGTTTTGGGGACATATTGTTTAACGTAGTACCAATTTATGATATTATATATATATATATATATCAACTTATATACAGGGTGTTCAGCTTTAATGTGACCCAATAGCTAATTCCCGAACCGTTCGGTTTAGATATGTACTTCCAATTTGAAAACTTTTTAAAATAGGTAAAGAATGTTTTTACGTGCTTTTCAAACCAAAAAACCCATTTAGAAAAAAATTACAAGAATTAAATTTTTATGCGGTCCCCAGGTCCTATCACTTATATTTAGGAAAAGATGCAGTACACAAAAACAAAGTAAACACAAAAAGTTTCATTTTATTACGATAAAAACTGACCGAGTTATGGAACTTTCAAAATCATCCATTTCATCCATTTTCTCGGCCATTTTCAAAACGGCCCCTTACTAAAATGGCCGACAAAATGGATGAAATGTATGATTTTAAAAGTTCCATAACTCGGTCAGTTTTTATCGTAATAAAATGAAACTTTTTGTGTTTACTTTGTTTTTTTGTACTGTATCTTTTCTTAAATATAAGTGATAGGACCTGGGGACCGAATAAAAATTTAATTTTTGTAATTTTTTTCTAAATGGGTGTTTTGGTTCGAAAAGCAGGTAAAAACATTCTTTACCTCTTCAAAAACATTTTTCAAACTGGAAGTGCTTATCTAAACCGAACGGTTCGGGAATTAGCTATTGGGTCATATTAAGGCTGGACACCCTGTATAAATTTTTAGTACTTTACGAAATGTGCCTCCATTTTATACTGAGAAAATCACAAGAACACAATTTAAAGCTGCATTGTATCACAAGGAGCATCAATTACATTTATTAAAAATTATTTTTAATATTGTGAGGATGGATAAGTGCACAACTTCTAAAATCGATAGTGCAACTTTGACCACTTAGAGCACATCATTTTAATGGTATAGACTTAATATTTTTATCATGCAATTTTAGTTTTGTTTTTACTAATCCTGACATTTTCATAAAAATACAATAAATTTTTTGCGTGGAAAAAAAATATTCAAAATTTCCCCCCCCCTCTACTGAGTGTTAACTTACGCCTTCTAGTGGGGTAAATGCATTTTCTGCCGCTATCTCTTATATTAGGGGCAGTAAAAATATGGTGGGGGCCAGAGCATTATACAGATTTTTGAGAACTTTCTAACATTTTTTACATAATTGAATTATCTTCATGGTTTTTTAGATACGAACTTTTTTAAGTGGCGAGAAAACTCGATTTTTAACAATTGAGTTTTCTCGCCACATACATCCTTGCTTAGAAACATCATTTTGAGATTACTTATCAAATTGAGTTAAATCCAACTCCGGGTGTTGTTAATACGCAAAGGTTTTTGATAAAGACTCTTCTCCTTAAGTATTAAGTGCACATTTGGTGTATGCACTTGCCCCGTACCAACGGATATGGGGGCAAGTGCACAATATAACAAAGTTTAAAACATAAGTGACACCCTTATTCTTTAAACAATAGTAGATGTAAACAAAATAAAAATACGACTGTAAATTACACTTAAATATGTAAAAGAAGAGCCAAAAAATATAAATAATTATTAATTTTATAAAAGTTTTAAAAACCCATGTGAGTTTTTGCTCTGAAGATAAATGGCGTGATCTTGAAAAAATACATGCCACAATGCGAAATCAGTCCATGGAAGTATAATTTTATAGTATACATAGAGTATGATAGAAAAGGAAGCTTTGGGTGTAAATCCCATTGCCGTATCGCAAATAATAAGCGCTTAGAGTCCATGTATGTTCGTACCCCCATTCATGCTTTTACCCTACCTCACCCTCTGTTAACATACTCTTGAAACCGTGTAAAATTACTGTATATCTAAAAATACTATAACATTTTAAATTTGTTTGCACTTTTTAATGGTTTTCAGAAAATGCTGTCCCCAATCGTAAATTGGAAGTTGCAAATGAGCCTACGTTTAATCTCCTCTTTGTGTTTCTTCCGTGTGTAAATGGATTCTTTAAAAAAAATCTACGCTATTTACTGCACTTTTTAAACAGAATACGCGAAACAAAGTCTTTCATAACCAAGCATGAAATATTTGTTTATTTACGCAATTCTCGGAAACAGCATTTCAGGGTTTTTATTTTTTTAACTTCAATGTAGGACACACTTTCTTTCAGGATCACCACATGGCCTTAAACTATTCTAATTGTTTTCCTCGGGGGGAACATGCTTT
Organism: Cheiracanthium punctorium; assembly: GCA_038373885.1. Lineage (NCBI taxonomy): Eukaryota > Metazoa > Arthropoda > Arachnida > Araneae > Cheiracanthiidae > Cheiracanthium > Cheiracanthium punctorium. The sequence goes on along the minus strand of JAWZYV010000816.1, from coordinate 4,743 downwards.
TATAACGGGCTTTAACTGTTCAGGGAAATTAAAATAAGTTATTGCGTCTTTTCATTCCGATAAAAAGTCAGAGGAAAGAATTTTAAAGACAGTGAAACGTGAAAAATCCTATTTATCATTATAGAATTCTCTTCAATTTCAGACACGCATATGGAGAAAGAAAAAGGGCAATTTAATTTGAATGGAATACGTGAGAAATTTGATTTGAATTCGCGATGGCTGATTATAATGTTACGAAAGAGGCCATTCTGAAGTGCAATTTTATATATTTTTAAAAATATTTTTCATTGTATTAAACACCTGGAATAATTTACAATCATATCAATAAATTAAGGATAATGCGAGCTCTGGCAAAGAATCGAAACAAAACAAATATATGATTTATTCATAAAGCCCATTTATGAAACAAAAGATAAGGGACAAAAAAGATGGAGTATATATGACACCATTCATAAAGACTACGATTTTTGCTTCCTAGAACAATTACGAAAATTAGTTCTTTTACAAAAACTTAGCATTGAATGTTTGATATGGTGGTTAATGCATTTCACTGTCCCAGACGATAAAATACAGTCTGTACAACGTCTAGTCATGCTGAGTATCAAATTATCGATCTAATCTTGGGGAAGATTACTCAACTCCAAACAATGCTCTCCGAAGATCCGGTACACATATAGGAGGTGGTTGACAGGTTACTATTCGTTGGTCAGGCATGTCCCACTCATGCTATATCGGAATCAAGTCAGGTGAGAATGCCGGTAATTCCATACGGGTGATATCCTCCAATTGAAGGCATTTATTTACTTTGTTTGTACGGTTATGACGGGCGTTGTCATCTATAAACACACATTCTCCGCCCATGGCACCCTGAAACAAACGTACATGTGGTTCCTGAATGATGTCCTGATAATTTTTACCTGTCATTGTTTCGATTTGAACATGCAGATGTGTTCTGGAGCTCAGTGTAACCCCCCCCCCCCGAACAAGCAATCCTGCACCACCGTGATTTTCACTGCGTTCCCTTGGCAGTAACGGATACCTGGCACTCTCCGTACGAGAGTACGATGTGAATCAGACTGCAAGCAAAACATGGATTTGTCGTAAAACATTACACAAGTCCTCTGTTACGGTGTCTGCAATGAATGTTCTCTACTCCAGGGTCACCGCTGGCAACATTGAGTTGGCTTGAGAGGAACACATGTGACAGGCCTGCAAGCATATTGATCAATATGTCTCAAATGTCTGTACACGGTCTGCCTTAAAACTAACGCACCCGTGGCTGAAGGGAACTGACAAGAAATGTCTGATGCTGTGTTCCGTCTGCTTATTTTGGCAGTTATTGCCAAAATTTCGGTCTTCACTCGGCGTTGTAACCCGGCGTTGACCTGTACTGTAACGTCTACTGACATTTCCACCATCTTGGAATCGTTGCCGAATCCTAGGGAGGATACTTTGAGCGACTCGGAAATTCCTCGGATACTTCCATCTGAGTACTCCCGCATTCCAGGCGGCTGATAATTCTACCACGGAAAAAATCATCCAAATGCGTTCTCTGTGTCACAACTATTCAGTTATTGCACTGAGAAGGTTACAGAACGCTTGACAACCATTTTACTTTTTCACCACTTTTCCTTACACACCCCTCTTTTGCACTCTTGCATTGTGACGTACTATCAGTGCCACCTGGAGTCTTCCTGTAATTTGAAACTTTATCACATACATCTGCAACTTGAAGAGGTGTGTGATCATTTTATAGTTGAAATATTTACTTTAGAGTTCGATTTCCGTGTAATTCTGAATGATCTTTAATTTATGGGCATAAGTGTATATTTGGAAAGGTTTGAGACAGAACAAACAATTACCATTTTGAGGCTTGGAGTTTTTTAATACTTTTCATGATTTAAAAAAGTACTTGGTAGATATATACGAGGATTATAAATTAAGTAATGACAACATAGGTATTAATCAATTTTACAATTCCACTACATTCCTTCTATGCAATCATTAGCAAAGGTTATAACATTTTGCCAATTATCGAGAAGGCGTTACAGACCACTGGTAAGGTGTTGATTGTTGTTGTCGCAAGGACTCAGGGGAGTAAGGAGGGTGTTCCAAGATTTCCCACTACCAACGTTGCAATAGCAGAGTGGCATTGTTCGCGACATGACAACAAGCGTCGTCATGCAACATGATAGGGAGATGGTTTTGTTGTTGAGTCACAGGCTTCCAGTAATCCTCGATAACATTCTGATGCACTTTTGCGAAGGGCAACCTCTATTTTAAGCAACGACCGTTGATCACCTTTCGAAAACATGTATTATAACTATGGAAACGAAACCCTTCACTTTAACGTCACACAACAACTACCCTTCTAATTAGATAACTAGATCGACTTTTTTTTTGCACTCTTCACATCGACAATAGCGGCTCCTCATCGCAACCATACCCTATTTGAGCATACGTGTCAGGGTACACCGTGTTCCAGGAGAACAACTGCTCCCCTCTCCCCGGCAGCCCAGAGCTGCTGTTCGGTGTACATTTTTCCGGGGAGCTAGGGGGACATGCTCCACCTGTCTATAGGTATGGCAACCTATGCCTCTTTTACTTCCTCGTGTTCACGTTTAGGGTTGGGAAATATGAATACGAGTAAGTTTTAGTTTAAGGAAAAAAAAGTAATAAATGTGAACATGAGATTGAAACTGTTGTTCTGGAATTGTTGAGAAAGGGAATTTCAATCAAAGGGATTCAAAGATGGCTCGAACTTTGATGATGATGTATTTTAGAATGTATACACGGAGAAAGAAAAATACCGCTTTCATCAAGAAGATGGCTGTTTTCTGTGTCCGCAAACTAGAAAAATAGATCGTATAATGACTCGTGTAGGTGATACACACAAGTGGTACAGACGAAATGGTCAAGAATTTTTAGTCCGTAGTATTTTGGCTAATCACAGCAGAATGACTGGTTTGTGTCAAGAGAAATTACAGATTTAGTAGTGAAGTAGTGAAATGACCGTTTGTGAGTCTACCCGCTGGTGTACGCAGCGATTTACAGGTATTTTTATCTGGGTACAACCACCAGATTATAGAGAAGGAATCCAAAAATTGGATAAATGGGTTCAGAAGTGTTTCGTTCTATAATCTAGTATTTATAGGGAGGGCATAGATTCATAATTTCTAGTTCCACCAATTATTTCTGGATGACATACATTGACATGTATTTCTCAGTGGTATACATTGCCCCCCCCGGGGGTACAAATACTTCCTTTTGAAGTGACATCATAAATTATTAAAAATAAAACATTTCTATAACTTATGTGACGTCAATATTTTATGAAAATATTTCGAGTCTTCGAATCTGTCTCATAGCAATAGATAGGTATAAGTATGCAATGCGCCACTTGAAATCATCCAGTGCCCTACGATTTGGCCATTCCTGCTGTGGAAATTTGTTAGATAGTATTTGAAAAGACGACAAACGTATACAATAGTTCCTTTTATAACTCAGGGAGTTGAATTTGACCCCGAGAGACTCTCGGGATTAGACCTCAAAGATACATAATCAGTTAAGGCTAGAGAGATAAATAAACAGTTAAAATTATTTCGCGAGTTTCTTACAATGCGTGCAGCAAAATTAGCAGTCTTTGTAGATTACTAGATGGAGCATCTTTGTGGGGAAAACAGGTTTATTTTCATTAACATGAATGCAGAAGCATGCTAGATATCTCGTAAAGAGTTAAGACCACTATGTAAATTTTTCAACAACGAGAATTTTAACTCTTTTCAAAATAAGAAAGAAAAATGTTTAAAGAGTAGCTTTTAGTTTTAAAGGACTACTGAAATTATATTTCTGTAGGCTATTTTGTAAACTGTTTAAAACGAGCATGATCAAAAAGCCATCAAAACCGCAGACTGGCGTATATTTGTGGGTAATTGTGACCATCTCTTGTTTTCTTTGGAGAGTGAAGCTTTACAACTTTTATTCAATCAAAAAATGATGCCAGCAAAAAAAAAAGAAAAGAAAAGAAAAGAAAAATTAAATATCTTCACATGCACACACTCCGCTGCTGTAAATTAGAAAAAGAAAAAAAAAAGCAGAAAGAAAAAAATAAAACCGCGAAAAGTCGGTGAAAGGAGGTCTTTTTATAATTTGTCTTTTATTTTGGTGCATAATTTTGCAACTGGGGTGGCCTCGATTGTGCAGTGGCTAAAGTGCTGTTCTAATACACCACGGGTCCGGGATTGATTCTCGGACGTAGGTGACAGCGAAAGCCTATAAACAGCTATAGTGCCCGAGTCCAGTTTATAAAAACCTCTTGAAATGGGTTGCGCAAAGTAGTGAAATTTGTACAAGAATTGCTTACATCGAATGTGACATTATATGTAGCATTGGTAGCACGTTTAAACAAAAACAATGATTTGTCGGATTTATGTTTTACGGGCAGTGATAAAAAATTATGAAGCAGTATAGAAAACTCCTCACTAAAGATCAAGGAATATATTTTTGAATCAATGCATCCGTTTAAACACCTATAAACAAATGTTGCCAGTTGCAACGATATAAAACTTGTAATCAAAAATCCATTGAGAGTGACTTATAGTTGTTTTTACGGATTTAGAAATGAATTAAAATCAAAATACATTAGTACAAAAGTTAAATTAGTCTTTACGAAATTCTAATTAGACCTATCACTCTTTATGGAAGTGAACGCTGTAAACTTAGTAAAGCAGATAAAGCTTTATT